>JAJMBR010000013.1:0-358498 GCA_030565365.1 Zygoascus flipseniorum
CTGATGGAGGCACAGTAGTACCAACAACAGTTACTGGGGGGACCGTGAGACTACCGCTAGTAATGCCTGGTATGGTGCTACCCTGAATGGTAGTTCCAGGATAGGTAATCACTGTAGTGATAGGAACACAAGTGCTGGTAGCAGGTGTTGTTCCAGTGGCTGGTGTGCTCTGTCCAGGAGTGGTGCTGTAGCATGTTGAAGGCAACGCTGTAGTAGTGACCACTGATGGAGGCACAGTAGTACCAACAACAGTTACTGGGGGGACCGTGAGACTACCGCTAGTAATGCCTGGTATGGTACTACCCTGAATGGTAGTTCCAGGGAATGTAATAACTGTGGTGACAGGAACACATGTGCTAGTAACGGGAGTAGTTGCCGGAACAGAGCCAGAACCACTACTTGTGAGACCAGGAGTGGTGCCACTAGGCGTAGAGGTTGACTCAGTTGACGATAAAAAAGGACCTTAAGTTAGCACAACACAACCAAACAAATATTGGAAAAATAAAAATAACTTACTTCGGGTGGTGGTGACAGTGGTAGTGACGGTTGCTGAGCACGGCTGCGTGATGGTAGACAGTGCCCTCGATGTGACTGTAACGGGAACGCATGTAGTTCCAAGGGTCACAGTCGTAGGAGTGCATGTAGCAGGGATCGTGACAGGAATAGTGGTTGCAACAGTCACTGTAGCCTGAGCTGTCTCGCGGACAGTAGTTCCAGGCTGAGTTACGGTGCTACCAGGCTGAGTGATAGTGACAGTCTGGGTAGTAGGCGGTAGAGTCGGGAGAGTCGCGGGATATGATGTAACAAGACCAGGAGTACTACCACGGCCTCCAACACATGAGTCGACGGCAATGACAGTGGTAATTGTTGGACTTGAACCGTCAGGCAAGTTTGTGGTGAGAGTAGCGGTGAAAGGATTAACATAGTTGCCTGATCCATCAGTAGGAGCAGATACAGTCCAGGTAGCAACTGCCTGAACAGGAATAATAAGCTTGATTTTGTAAGTAAACTCATGTGTTACCACAGCGCAGCAACCGGTGCAACTGCCTTGCTGCTGAGAGGGAGTTGAGCCAGTGGTTCCCTGACCAAAAAGCCAAGGAAAACACCAAAAGGTAGCGTGCGCCCTACTAACGAGGGACAGCAGCCCAATCAAAAAGAAGAGCAAGTTTTTCATCTCTTCTTCTAGTGAGCTTCTAGAGTAATCTGCTTTTCGGTTCTGTTGTTGGATAAAGGATTAACGTACGTAGAACGTGCAAAAGCTAACGAAAAGTCCTGCAAAAATACAGGTAGATAGATCTAGAACAAATTTTATGGAATCTTTACTAAGGCCGGAATATTGTTGTTTATATATATGCTGAAGCAAGAGCTGCTGGTACATGAGAGATGATTCGGGATTTTCTTTTGTGTCAGATGGGTCCGATATTGCTTTTTCGAATCTGACATGTGTAGCATTGTTAGTATGTCTTGTGTGGATAAGAAGAAATTCCGCCCGCACATGACAGCTGAGACAAATATAAGCTGAGAACCATATGCCGTGGCCGTAGTAAAAAGAAGAATACTGAGCAGCTACAGGCCCATGGAGGGGGCTGGTCGGGTCAGGTGGGAAACATTGGAGATATTTGTCTCTCAGATATGAATTATTGCGTGTATGATCTCTTCAGAGGAGACATTGGTCGGCATGTTGGCCGGCGTCAGGAAGTTATGTTAGGGAAATAACGTTGAATCACAGATCGACAGCATGTTTCGGCTGACTGTTGATGTGCAATTGCTTGCTGCCGGGGGCTGGCTATTTGATCATAGACTCTTTGAGGCCGTACAGAAATATCAAACTTCATTTGTCCTGCCATCGATAAAGCTCGTCTAGGCGGCTCTGTTCACAGCTAGAGAGAGAGACAAGAAGATGTTTCCCATATATTGAGAATTCAAATTCTGCAGCGATTCAATTATTCTAAAGCACCATATCAGTCATTAGCTGAAAATGGGCCATGTCTATTTTTATGTTTCCAATATACGAAGTGCTTGGCCGGGTTGTGGAGAGAAAGAAGGTTGCAAAAGCAAATTTAGATTTAAGGTTTCCAGTTGTCAGCATCTCAGACCCCCCCTGCTGGCGCAATAAACAGCTAGGTTGCATATGCAAGGTACACAAATGCATGTGAGATGGAAGGGTGAGATTGTCAGACCTCTGAGGGTTCCTTTAATCTTGTTATGTAAACGTACGTGAGAGCAAACAGGCGCTACGAGGTAACATGCAACTGATCTGTGGGATCTATGCACGGTTTGAGGCGGACTTAGGACCACCACCCGGAGCTGTCTCGACAAAAATAATCCCTGTGAACAGAAGCAACTTGCTTACAGATGGCTGAAGAACAAATATATGTCAAATTATTGAAAAAACCTCCTTGTGTAACTGATGCGAGCACACGCCCCAACAGCCGAAACAAAAAGCACAGGGCACCGTTTTGCGCCGCATCTCAGTTGACATTCACGGTTACAAAAGCGACGGAATTCTACCATCAGTGTACCGGAAACGAATAAGTGTCAAAACCCGAGCAATGTCAATTGCTGGTGCTGGTTCTATTTTGGTACACGAGCTGCGCGGGATCGGGCCCGTTGTGGTTGATGAAGTACAGAGCTCCACGTTATCAGGCATGTTTCACTTAAATGAGAGCATAGGGTGAGGAGAGAGGGGAGCAGAAAGCAACCCAACTTTTCTTCTGTATTAGAAACCCGCGTTAAGAGTGATATGTTGATTATAGAGCGCACAGAAATAGTTTGTTGTTGTGGGCAATTAAATGGTGCTACACATTGGTTCATCTACATTTTGATGTTGTTCAGGGACTGTGTGTCCAGAGATGATCGACAAGCTTTGCTCCTGATCGACAAAGAATTAATTTACTGGCTTTAAGGGTACATCAACTCAGGTACTCAATCTTGCCCATGATAAATTCAGCCTCTCATATAAAATTTGCCCGCAGAAAGCAGTAAATGTTAACTAAAACCCTACGGCCAGATTTCCTTTATGTTTGATAGCCTGAACCGGCAGATCACGATTTTGTATGTTTTGGCATATTAAATGGTGTTGAGTATGGTATTATCTATTTTTACCTGCCCTTTCCAGCAGATTCTTCAATCCATCCACCGTACAGAACGCATATCCAGGTAATGTTCTCAATTTTTGCTCAATGCAGCTATATGTCCTATGCACTAATAGGTTTTTCATTGTTTTATTGCGCTTGCTGAGACTCGGCCCTGTAACATTTGGAGTGAGAACGCCTCAGTCATCGAGGACCTGCGCCATCCCTGCGCAAACACCCTTGCTTGAACTGCGAAACATAACTTCTGGGAGGTATTAATGAAAAAAAATTGGACAACCCAAACATTTGTCCTTGTCCCGTAAGAGTTCTGTGCTTGCTGTGAGTTGATACTACCCCTGCCGTAAAGCCAGTTAGCGCAGCCCCTTGGTACAATTGAGTTAAAATAACCTTCTGCTATATCTGAGCGCATTATGAATAATATATCAACCCATTCCCATTAGCTTTGTCTTGGTTCTACCGAGCGATTTGTCTCTACAGTGAATCCTATCGGCCAATATCGGCTGGTGCATCCCGTTTATGGAACTGCTTCACCAAGCAGCTCTTGGTGATTTACCTGCGGGTAGTTATGTGATGTTCAGGTGCTCTGCTGCAGGATATGGATCTTGGGGTGCTCTCTTATCAGCCGTCGCAGGGCTTTCTCTGCTGATTTTTGGCTATCAAAATGTAGATTTTTCCTTTATTTACCAAATTTGGCAGCTAACAATTTCTGTCTTCTTCGCGGACACTCTATGCCAGTGAATATGGCGCGGGCAGTTCTTAGAAGGGTCGCGCAACGTTTGCCCACGATTGATTAAGATATTCGCTATTTAACGTCTGTGTAAAACTAAATCTTGTCGCCCAGAACTGGCGGGAGAGCTCAAGGCAGCTATCCTGCATGATCACCGCCTCGTACCTTGACGGTTTGATCGAATTTTTTATTTTTCTTTCATTTAGTGTGGCTTCGCAAGTTACTACAGATGCAACATCGCCGCTCCTAGATGAATGAACGGTCTTAGTTATTTAGGTCCGCAGCTGAAAGTATTTCTACCGGTAGACGGGTCTTTCTTCGCTTGCCAAGATTTAGGTCGCATGATGTAGTAATCCCATTCAAGCGTCCAATTCAAAATCATTTAGAACGTTTTTTTGCTGCTCCTGTCCACGAAGTGTACTTCTTGTCTTAATTCATGTTCGCTCATTCATTCATCTAGGAAGAGCGATGTTGCATCTATATACCCACTACTAGTTGATTCGATTCGCCATGTGTGCTGCTTGTGTGCGATGTGAGAGCATGGAGTCCTGGGGAAAGTTCTACCAGTTAAAAATGTATCATATCGTTCAGGTTCGAAAGGCGGAAAGTAAGCACCGTATGGATTGGTGATCTTTTCTGTGTAATTTTAGAGCATTTAATTGAATGTTCATGTTGGTAAAAAATATGCCTCGAGCCGGATTCGAACCGACGATCTTAACATTACTAGTGTTACGCCTTACCAACTTGGCCATCAAGGCAACTTATTGAAATAACGAGATATTCCATTTAGATCAAGGCAAATACTTATGTCACGTGAATTCTCGGTCACGTGGCCTCTCCACCCCGTGATATTTTTTTCGCGACATTTGAATGAGCTTCGGCTTAGTCGAATATTGAAATGACCTAGGTCACCATAGTCTTCTCACTATCCTTATACATAGACTCTAAATAAATATTATCCATTCATACTCTCGCGACATTTCAGTCGACAAGAATCGACCCTATTTTCCCGGAATTTTCGAGTCAATAATATCGCTCGTGATATAGGCTAAGAGCTGATTGTCACGTCTTTCATCTGTAGCTTGGTTTTTTTATCCTTATACATAGACTCAAAATAAAGATTATTCATCATTCATGTAGCTTGGTTTACCTGCTATAGGATAGCTATTCTATGCAATATACATATATACTTGCGCTTTATGGTTGTACTCATAATAATAATTGTACGAGATGTAAATATGCAGCGTATTAAAAAAGTTCCATGTCTATATATCTTAGCAAATCAGTGCAAAAACGGGGAGAAGTTTCATAAAGCGTTAGATGATTTAGCGATATCGGAGATATTTTCCCACCTGAGATTGCCAGTGGGCGGTTTCCGTTATCGGGTTGAGATGTCCGCCAGGGGCGGTGTCCGATATATAAATGCTGATCGCAGATGCACTGACTAATTTTCATTGATGACACAATATATTTTTTTAGAGTCAGAACACTACGCTATAAGTAAAACGGGTCATAGTTAAAGGGAATAGGCAGTTGATACCAGGCATGACCAAGTCAAATTACACGTTTCGAGAACAGATCCGAGGATTCCCTTGGACCCAGGTTGGAGTAGTAGCTGTGATTCGTTTTGCCGAACCGGTAGCTTTCACCTCACTGTTTCCGTACATCTATTTCATGGTGAAGAATTTCGACGAAGACCAGCCTGATAACGTAGTTGCTAGATATGCGGGGTACATCAGTGGAATATTCGCTCTATCGCAATCGCTTACAGGCATCGTATGGGGACGTATGTCCGATAGATACGGCAGAAAGCCAGTGGTGCTGCTGGGGCAGATCAACACAGCATTTGCCATGCTGATGCTTGGATTCAGTAAATCTTTTTATATGGCTGTAGCAGCGCGGATATTTGGAGGACTGGCAAATGGAAATGTTGGAGTTATCCGAACAGCTCTTGGAGAAATCGCCGTCAAAAGACACCACCAAGCCTTAGCGTTCACGGTTATGCCTCTATTGTGGCAAGTCGGATGCATAGTAGGTCCCATGGTAGGTGGACTTTTAGCGCAGCCCGTCAAAGAGCATCCACAGTGGTTCGAAGAAGGCGGATTGTTGGTGAGCTACAAGGAGCTTTTTACATCGTTCCCATTCCTTCTGCCTAATATTGTAGTGGCATTTTTTTTGATCAGCAGCGCCATATTTGCATTTTTCTTCCTTGAAGAAACTCATATTCTTAAGAAGAAGAAGAAGAGCCGCTATGCGGCCGACATCGACGAGACGTCACCGCTGTTAAGCTCGTCTTCTGCCAGCACTATCGCTGATACCAACACAACAGCAACTACAACGGAGGAAGTCGAGCAACAGATACACGATCAGCAGTTGCTCGACGCCATGCATGACGAGGGAATATACGAATGGGGTCGAGTTCTTGTTCCCAGAGTGAATCGGCTTTTGATAGCCACTTTTTTCAACTCACTTCAAGCCACTGTGTACGAAGAGTTGCTTCCAGTGTTTCTATGCGCAGAAGTTCTATGGTCGCCGGGTTCCACTCTGCACGGTGGGTTGGGATTCAGTGCTACAAATATGGGTACAGTTCTGTCATCATGCGGTGCTGTGGGTGTATGTGCGATGCTCTTCCTCTTTCCGTGGTTGGAGCGAAACTTCGGGTGTGTGTCTCCGCTGAAATTCTCTTCTAAAATGGTTCCTTTATTCACATTCGTCTGCCCCTTCTACATATTGTTGCTGCAGTTTTCACCAGCAATTCGTCTGACAACAATCGTGTCAGTTGCATGCTTGAGAACACTGCTACAAGGCGTCTGCTACCCATCATTACTTCTATTAATAAACCAGTCAGCTGCTCATCCATTACATCTGGGAACAATCAATGGATGTACACAGGTGGTCTCTGCAATGGCCAGAGCGGCCGGGCCGATCATCTGGGGCTATCTCATGGACAAAGGTCAAAGCTCTGGACATGTGGAAATTCCTTGGTGGACACTCACACTAGTTTCATTATACGGTGCATTCCAAATCAATCAGATACACGGAGAGGATTATGGGGAGAGAGAGTAGCAAGTGTCATGTCGATTTTCAGGTTGTATACGATAAGCATAAGCATACGGCGATCATTCAAAGTTTATTTTAGAGTCGTCATCAAACATTAGCCTTCATTATTAAAGGCAAGGGTATATGCATATCCTTTAGCATAAGCGGATAAATATTGGGTCATAGAACACAAAATGGGTAAATGTCATACATGCAAACTACGTGAATAGGAAAAGAAGGCAGTGAAGCCAGAAACAGGCCGATCGCGACTTCAAAATATCTCTTATGACACGATATAATGTCAAATTTATAAATTACAGCCAAACTACGCCGTCAAACAACCAGCGCTCCAAGAATAATAAATCAATAATCCATAATCCATTAAGTCCTCCTCTCCTTCGCCCACCGCGAAGCAGGTGATCAAACTCCACTCATCAAAGCATTATTACTGACTCTGGCCCGGATGGGATTGAAGATGCTGATGCTGAGGAGGCATGTATCTCTGCTGAGGAGGAGGAGCCGTATTCAGACCTAGATATTGGTTATAGGCCGCTTGTTCAGGTGAAATATAAGGCATACCCTGCTGTTGTTGAGCAGCAGCAGCGGCTGCAGCGGCTGCACGCATCTGATTGGCCTGGGCCTGCATATGAGGATCATCCAAAGGTGGGCCTTGAGCCATTAGATCATTGACAGGTGATGACTGCTGAGCCATTCGCTGAGGCGGAGGAGGGACCTGCTGTTGTGGGGGAGGAGCCTGCTGATGCGGCTGCGAGGGAGCTTGTTGCTGTTGATCGCCATTAGAAGCCGAATCTTCAGGAGCGTTCAGGCAAGCTTGGATCAGGTTTTTACCTTCAGGTTTGGTAACCAAGGGTTGCAGCTTAGGGGTGGTAAAGGTATACACCAAACCTGTTTCCGATACAACCAGAAGAAGCACTTGAGTGCCAGTCAACACCGACAGCTCATAGGCCTTCTTCATGATACCGGCCTTTCTTTTCGAGAATGTAATGTGTCTTCTAGATTTATCCTGAATGAACTTTATTTCAATCTTTCGACGTTCTCTTCCAGGTTTCCTGTCCTCGTCATCCTCTTCTTCGTCATCGAGTCCACGTTCTCGCTTGACATCGCCCTGAGGCGCCTGCTGAGCATTCAGCTCACCGCCATTACTGGAGCCAGGAGTGTTGAGGTCACCAGATCCAGTAACAGGATCTATCAAACCGTCCGACATATTGGGAGGGTAATGGGAGTGATGGGAAAATATTAATCGACACGGGGGAGGTATATATAAATGGTCGTCGCAAATATCACACAACGGCTTCGCGTGCAACAACAAAAGGATATAATTCCACCAAGAACAAAAAATATAATCGCAAGGTAGAAAGCCGAACACAATCAATCAATCAATCAATCAATCAAATAAACCAATAGATATCAACAAATGATTAGTGCTTCAATAAACAACCAAAATGCCTGCTGTGCACAATAGAACCAAACAACCAAAACAAGTGTCTGACTTTTCTAACAACCACAGAAATGGAACAAGGCGCAAGATACCAAAGCTAGGTTTGCTTGCTACTCAATCTGTCTTACAAGTACTTGGATAACACTCCAAATAGTCTGAACCAATACTACTTGCCGTTCGCGTTTTCGCCGGGTCGAAAGTTATCCGATATAGCTTGTGTAGTATAACACCGCGCAGAGTATCCTACAGGGAAGGTGAATATGCAGATAAGTACAAATGAGGAAATGTCCAGCTTAAAAGAGAAATTTTCCTTTGTTATGATGGTTTGACACTTACCCGGCTCCGATCATAGGACGTTTGCCTACGCTTACTTGGTTGGGGCGGCATGACGATTCCTGCCTGCAGTTGCTATGGCAATAGGTCCCGCCCTTGCCTGAAGGAATGGAAACCAACAAATGGCGTGAGCCGAAGACCGCCGGTTGCTGTGCATAACTGCAAATTTGACCGGGGGGGGGAGTTCATCACCATGTTCCGCCCCGCCCAACCCAGGCAATCCAAACGCTTGGGCTTGACCCTGCAGTTGGCTCATCCTGGGTTCTGCCACATTGACCGCCAGGGATGTTTCTTCGTTTGGTTAGAGTGTGGGGCTAGAGGTCGAAACTGGACGAAGCGTTGCACCTTAAAGTGCGACTATCTCTGTATTGGGGTTTACGCTTGGATGAAAAAAAAAATTTCGCGGTAGGAAGCACCGGTTAACTATGGTAGGAGTAGGAGGAGGAGGAGGGGGGATAGCAGGAGGGGGGGCATATGGGGTTGCTTGGTAAGTACAAGGCAATGATTTTATTTTTCATAAGTCAGAGTATGTAATCGTTGGAATTTTACGGAGAAACAGAGCTGGATCATACCAGAAAGAATCGAATTGAAATACGGAGCGGAAGCTACTGCTCAAATTGATTGGCACCTGGGCACCCCGAAAGCGGTTGGTGAAGAAGCTATTGTTGAATTTTTCCTGTTTTGTTTTGTTTTTACTTTCTCGGAACTGCCGCGTGGGTTGTTTTGATCACTCCGAGTTGGCGCGCGCCGAATTGCCGCACTTCTTCCCAGCTGAACCAGCGTTGCCACAACAACACGGGTAGTAAACAATATTAACCTTCTTTCCTACCATCACCAAATCCTGTGGAATTGTACCAAATTTATTTAAATGAGCAGACTGAGTAATCTCAAGAAACCCGAGCTGGTAACCCTTGCCAATGAACTCGGTGTTTCGCCTGAAGGTGTGAAAAGCGACATTGAGGCACGTATTGCTTCGTTTTTGGCGGAGAATCCTGCTGTTGTAGACAGTAACGAGACCTACGCGGCGTATCACGTTGCGGCATCTTCGCCGATCAAGAGCAGGAGGAAGAGCAAGAAGATTGATATTGCGCAGGCTGATGCCGAGGCTGAAGAGAATGACAAAGACCCTGTTGAGGTTGCCGAACCTGAACTTGAAGCTGCTATTGAAACAGTTAGTTCCGACGTTAGCAGCGTTCTCGATAAAGGCAAGGAGATTGCAACCAGTGTATGGGACATTGTTTCCGAGACGACTGTTGATGTCAGTGACCGTATTTTGGATTTGTCCGACTCTGTGCGATATGCCCTTTCCTCAGTAACTTCTGTCAGTGGATTTTTCACTGTTTTGGAGCTGGTGCTAGTGCTCCGAACTATTGTTCCCGTCTCCGAAAAGGCCGTTATCGGTTATCTTCTCCCTGTTCCTCACTTTGAAATTGTTACCTACTGGAAAACATTCTGGCTACCATTACTTTTGTGGGCTTTTGCTTCCGTGATCACTCCTCTGGTTCTGAGTTATTACATCAATTTCACCGCTGCTGCTGGTACCTCCAAGCGAGCCAAGGCCAAAGCGTTTACTTTTGACCCTCTTGTTTTTAACGGCGTGCGGCTGATTGTCGGCTACTTTTTCTATCTCAACTGGGTGTATTATTTTTTTAATCTGCCTTATCTGGGCTTCATCACTGATGCAGTTACCAAGGCCGCTCCTTTGGTAGGATCTTCCATTGGGGCCTACTCCTTGTTTGCCGGCGTGATCTCTCTGCTGGTGACATTGTATGCGGCTGCATTGTAATTTCACTATTGCGGGGAGTGGGTTTCTCGCTAGATGGTGCTTGCTATGGTTACGTGTTGCGCTGCTCTATTACCTGTGCTGCGATCTCACTCTGGCTTAGAGCTTAATTAGCTGATTTCTGATTAGCTTAATCACCTTGTACGACTACTCCTGGTATTTTATTGTGCTGGGAATTATATATTAGGCTTTTAGCCATTCTATAGTATTTAATGGTAATAGGACGTTAAAAGCACATTGTCCAGTTCGTTCAACTGCTGTAGAAGTATTTAACTTTCTTCCAGGAATTTATCGTTTCTGCAGTGGCAAACGAAGATTTATCATCTACAAAGGTAATTTGTCACCAAAGGTTTGTACAATGGGTCCTCCAGCCTCGCAATGGGTCGAACATGGGGTAGTTGTCCAAATAGTGCAAAGTGAACAATCAGCTCGGCAACAGGGTATTATTTGTTCAGCTTTGGAGATCTATGCAGATGCTATCACACGATTACATAAGATTATGAAAAATCAAATTGGCTACAGATTGCTTCAATATTGATGCCATTGAGTTAGGCTAAAGCCAGGAGATCATCATCAGCCTAGTTGAGGAAACATGGGGGCCATTGGGAACGCAGGCCACTTCTGATTTCAACAGACTGATATATGATACGTCCCCGAATGTGAAGTTCAGGTTGCAAGGAGGTCGGCAGTTTTGCCCAATCTCGTTTGTCCATTTGTCATATCGGTTACCCACCGGGAACCATGAGCTGGAGTTTCCATGTCGAATGACAGCAGAAATTTCGGCCCACGGTTTTGAGTATCGATAGCAGATTAGTCTGGAAGGAATTCTACTGTTGTACTAATGGGTTTACGTGTATAATGTGACTGAAAACGCTTTTATAAAGCAAAGTAAAGCCAGGAGTAAATATAGGGTGACGAGCATAGTTTCCTTCAATTCCGCACTACTACAACTACTACTACTACTATCAATCATCATCAGGGGTGTATTCCGTCTGAAAATTAGTTACCCTTAGGGGCTTCTCGGAAAGAGATGGCAGCCTCCTCGTTCATGGCAGAGATAATAGTAACGAGCAAGTCCTTGCCTTCGTCAAACTCAGCCTGAATCTTGTCACCCAACTCACCCTCGGGGGCCTTGACGTCATCCTTAAGAGAACCGTCATTGGTCATGAGATTGAGGAAACCATCGTCAATGTCAATCAACTGGAATTCAGTTCGTCGGACATTGGGGACCATCATGTTATGGGTGGAGGGAGACAAATCCTCCAACTTCTTGTTGGTGAAAATGTCAATGGCCACCAAGTGCACCTTCGCGTGACCGTGCTTACCGGTCTTGGAGGTGGACATATCGACGATCTTGCAGGGTCGGCCCTTGATGACGACGTGGCCGTTCTTTCGCAGAGCAGAGCATTGCAAAGGGAAGGTCAGAGAGGCACCGGCATCGGCGTTTTCAAAGGTATGCTAGGCCAGTTAGCAACTTGATTCAATCGAGATAATTTCACAAAAACAAGCATCATGTACATTTCACGATGTGGTTGCAGCTCATACTCACTTCTTCTTCAGACATTGCAACAAAAGTTTTATGATTCGAGAAAGAGGAAAGAAGGTTGAATTTTGCGATGCAGAAAAAAACTGTGGAAGCGTGCGTATTTTCAGGTCCAGAACTTTGCGCAGAACATTTGGGCACACGTATATTTCAGAACACCAGGCTTCTATAGTTTTTTTTGTAGCCCATGTGAGGCTCTCTTCATCTGAGCACAACCCTGAAGAGTAAAAATAGGAGTGAGCAGCTGATTTTGTCAGTCAGCCGGTTTACGCATGCGAAAAATGAATGTAAAGGCTTTTTCTCTGGTATGGTCCACGTGACGGCACAGCACGTATGATGCAAAGGCTGATCAATGTCGCATTAGCGCATATCTTCATTAACTGCCCAATCCGGAACATAGACATGATAAAATTAGGAGAAAAAATAAAGCTACATCAGAAGAATTATGAATAAAATATATGTAAATTAGGAGTCGTAAAATTAAAAATACTCAGTGCAAAAAATAAGTTCAATTTGCTTGGAGCGCTCAAGCCCAGGCCCGTTTCGGCGATGCCAATAGACGCTTTTCATCACTGCGTCGATCTCGCAGTTCTCCACTGCTCTTGTACTTGGCAAGTCGGTGGTGGGACTGCGGCGTGGATGGAGGAGTAAGTTTGCCATGAGAGGAAGACGTAGACAGAGACCGCGGGGAAGATGTAGGCAGCAATGGGGCTTGGTGCGGAAGGTTTAAAGGGGAAACCTTTCGAATGTCTTCAAATAAGGTGTGGGTATATTTTCGGTCACTTAAAAAACTTGGAGGTGTTTGTAGGCATGCGGTGTAGATATATTGGGGAGAGGTAGAACCAACGCTAATGTCAGTCTCCAATGAGCCAATACTCATGTTGGATGAAGATGAAGTTGAATGATTATGCCCATGGGTCTGGAAAAAGGGCGAAGGAGCCAATTGAGGAGGAGAGTGGGCTTCTGGTCTTGGAACAATATCCGGTAACTTCTTATTGTGCCTCGTAGGTAATTCGAACAGGTGAGCCGTGTCTAGAGGTACGGTATTCATGAGCCTGGTAAGCTCATTGAGCCAGATAGCTCTGTCGGAACGATGGTCAAAAGTTAATGTCACTCCGCTGATTTTATTCGGTGGAAGAGCCAAAGCAGGTAGACCACTTTCTAAATATCTGAGGTAGTTGTTGGAATTCCTCAGTTCATCATCCACAGAAAGGCATGGCTCGTTGCTATTACTACCACCTAGAACACTTTTCAGAAGACTCTTTCTTGGCCTGATTATGATCAGACAGTACTTTTTCAGGCGCAAGTGCCGGATCTTGATTGTGTGGGTGATGATTTCAGCCTCTTTGGAAAGCGTAAGATGCTGGTTTTTCCATTCAAGCCTTGGGGTAGAGTCCATAGAATGATTTAAAGTCATTTCAACTTGACTGAAATCACCGTCAGTGACTTGGGGAATTTGATGTAAGGCTTCTTTCGCCCGCAGCAGCTTCTTATCGCTGGAATTGGATAGTATACTGCCGCTAGTGCTACTAGAATTTCGTAGGCTATTGTTATTAATTATGCCTTTGACTACCTGATGAGCCAGGTCCCGCTGAGCAATCTCAGGCTCTGCTATGGATATGATGGCCTTGTGCTTCATTGTGTGTGGTGGATGACAAACAAACTGGCAATGTCAGATCATATATAGATCTACAGGGACAGGGCTAAAGACAACTAAGTTAAGATAAAATCTAATCACGGAAGGAATAGCGCCAGCTTTTTGGTTTTGTTTAATGGCCCTCCTCTGTGGAAACTTAATTAATTAAATGCCATTAATTAAACCCATACCGCCGCACAGTCTCAATGGGGAGGGCTGGTAGTAGCATATGTCTTAGAATAATTAAGGCACTCTTTATATTGCGACACAGACTGTTCCACCCCAGACATACAGTAGCGTACCGGTGGTAAATGAGTGGCTGGTAATAACCCATGAACTGTACCGATGGGCTCGAATCTTAATTTTCCCACGAACAGAGTGGTTTGATCTTCAATTACATTGCCGCTTAGAGAAGGACCTGGATGACCTGACGAGACACAGCAAAGGAAGTACAATAAATATGACAGACACTATGGTGAGGAAGATAAGCATTTTGTTAGAGAGCTTGCCATATAACCCGACCTCGAGTACCAAAATATATAAGCAACTAATACCGCTTATGTTGGGTTGATAACTATTAGGGACTGACTTTTCCGTTTAGCGGAGCCTGCTTGTTTTGGCGATCTGGTGCTGCACAAATCAGTTCAGCTGGTCAATCGTATTCAACGGGTGAGAAAGAGACCAGTTTAGGAACGCAGATCAAAATGTTGTGAATGAAGATTACAAAGACGATACAAATATAATTTGCCGGGGCCGTCAGTTATATGAATAGTGTAAATTGCCAGCATATGATACAGGGCACAGCTCATTAAGGATAACACTCTAATGCTGACAACGTTGTGCCAAGGCATTAGTTCTGCGTCTTGTTGGTGATGCCAGACTAAGGCGTACGAAAACCATAATGCAGGGGTGCGCAGTGTTAGCAAGTTTTGTTTACGAGAAAAAAAGTGTACCTAAACACTAGGTACCCCGTGTTTGGCGTTTGCTTATATGAATTTAAAGATCGGAGCACATGTACAGAAATCCGAGTTCAGATTACTACCCACTAAGCTATCTTCTTCAGATTTCGATATAGCAAAGGCCGTCACCTCACCCCGCATTATGCTACCACCACATGCCCTTGAGAAAGGTGGGATTCCAGCCTCGAGTGCGGCTCTAATTTAGGCGCTTCTAAAGTAGTGCCAATGGACTGGAATAGATGGTGGTAGGTGAGGGGGCTATTATGGGGTTTTTACGAAAATTTTTTCCACAGGGCCGTACCAATTAGGTAAATATTGAGTGATAAGGAAGAACCACAGGTAGAGATCAGATTTTTTGACATGAGCGTGGTGGCGGCTCAGTCCAGTTGAAATCCACGTTATATGTAAATTTAATAAATATTCAATACCTTGTCACATTGCAACTTGGCTACCAGTAATGGCTCAACATAACGTTGTCTGATGATAGATGGGCTTTGTTGCAAACCAGTCAGATTTCCCTCGCTCCGCATTAACCTCCACCTCCACTTACCTGTGGTTTCCGATGAGCGAACAACCCAATTAGCCATGGGCCGGTGGTACCAATCACAGATCCGCATCTCCCCCTCATCTACCCCAACATCCCCGCCTTGACTCGTCCTGCTTATTGTAGCCTTCACCGCATCGGTTTTCTTTTCACCGACCGGTAATTATCGCATATAGCTGGACTTATCTCGCCATCCACGGCGCCTCCACCGCTGTGCCACGTGACAAGACTAGCCCTTATTGCCCAATAACCTGAAATTCCTTGCTAACAGCAGCCACATTACCACAAAAGCCTGCCTTTCTACAAGTCGACAGGTGGCCCGTTGGTTTTTAATCTTGACTTGTACTTCGAATTGTTTTATCTAGATGCCGCCCAAGTTTTCTAATCTTTCCTCGGCTCTTGCTGCCGTGAATCTGCGTGACGGAATTGCTCCGCTGCCCGGTGCCAATGCCAACGACAACGACAGACTTTTCATCGAAGACCTCAACGACCGCTACCGGTCTTCTGCAGCACAGGCTTCGCTGAGAAGTCATGGAGACGACGTTGATATGGTTTCTGAGTCGCCTCTTCCTCCCCCATCGGAGACTTCTCCGCTTACCATGGGCTCCATTGGAGCATCAAACTACATTCAACAACGAGAGCTTCAACAGCAAGATCTAGATCGAGTCGGGCTTTACCGGAGAAATCCTCCTAGTGAAGGGATCTCACTGTTTTCACACCGTTCGGCCCCAAATGGATTCAAGGTGGCTGTGGTTCTATCTGAACTGGGCATCCGATACAAGACGTTTTATCTGGATTTCAAGAAAAATGAACAGAGGTCTCCTTATTACGTGGGAATAAACCCCAACGCAAGGGTTCCTGCCATTATCGATCATGACCACGAGGACCACTCCCTATGGGAGTCTGGCTCAATTCTGGTTTACTTGTGCCAGAGATCCGGGCCGGACTGCCCTTTGTGGAGCGACGATTTCATCGAACAAAGCAGAATTACATCGTGGCTATTTTTCCAGGCCTCAGGCCATGCGCCGATGGTCGGCCAAGCCCTGCATTTCCGATATTTCCACCCTGAAATGGTGCCTTCTGCCATCGAACGATATGTTTCGGAGGTTAGACGAATTTATTCCGTTGTGGAGATGACGCTGGCCGAGAAACGGGAGCAGATCATCATGGAAATGGATGACGCAAGGTGGGGTAATGGAAGCTCTGTTGAAAACAAATACTTTGACGAACAGGTATGGCTGGTTGGCGATCACATCACTATTGCCGACCTGTCGTTTGTCACTTGGAACCACGTGGTCGACCGAATTGGCATCAGTCTGAAAAACGAGTTCCCTGAGGTGTACAAATGGACCAGAGCCATGTTGGAGCGGCCAGCCGTTGTCAGAGCTCTAAGCGGATTGGAAGGCTCATAATTCAACCAGCTCAACCCAATGCTAAACCAAACAACGACAAAAAAAAACATGAGTAGAATCAGAGAACCTTTAGGGATAGCAGTTTTTACCGTGCTGATATATATGGTGCAGTAATGCTTGGCGATGCTTACTGTTGATACGACTTACCAAAATTTGTGGGTATGGCACCCTCGTGTATAATAGAATGAATATAAGCAATAAGGCAGAAAAAACTGGTGGTAGTTAGGGTTACATTATTGTAAAAATTTTTTTTGAACTACACATTAGTATATGTATATATTTTGCTTGAGTATCTAATCTCAGTCGTGCCTTCACTTCCTTTTAAATGCCGAGTTGTTTGGGACCAACATGTCTAACTCAACTGCTTCTTTCTTCACTAATAAACCTCTCAACCATGGCTCTTACACTTTCTGACGACACAAAGGTGCGTACCAGATGGTCTGAATATATGGTGATAAAATTAATATCTCTAACAATAGGAACGAATCACCCGAATCCTCGATGCTTCCAAGCTCGCTCTCCATTACGGCTGGATTCCCTTCATTATCTACCTGGGTAAGTCTGCTAATGAGCCACCGAAAAATCTCCTTTACCAACTCTAACCTGTAGGCTGGTCTCAATCTGTCCCTCGACCAAGCTTGATCAAGTAAGTAAAAGTTTTTGAAAATCAGCACTAGCCGGTGCAGCTGCTAACTCCAAGGCTACTTTCTCCTCTTCCTACTGCTTAAGTATGATGATGGTCCTTGACATTTGAAATTTTTCATGTATATATCGAATAAACAGATCCCACCACACCTTCTCCACTCACAACCCCTGTATATATAGCCAGTTAGCCACCACTCCACCACCTCCTGCTTATGTCTGACCCGCTTCGGGAACTTTCGGCAGGCATCGCGGCCGGCGCCGTAACTACGCTGGTCATGCATCCGCTGGACATCATTAAGGTGCGGCTTCAGGTGGCTCAAGGATCAAGCAAACCATGGCATTTGTCGGGAATCACAGACGCTTACCGTGGCCTTCCAATAAATTTGATTGGAAATACAGTTTCTTGGGGCTTGTACTTCTTTCTCTATCACGAAATACGTAGATCTATAGGAGACAGGCGAACGTACTACTTTAGTTCGGCGTTTTGTGCGGGTCTGACTACTTCAGTGCTAACTACT
Source organism: Zygoascus flipseniorum (assembly GCA_030565365.1). NCBI lineage: Eukaryota > Fungi > Ascomycota > Dipodascomycetes > Dipodascales > Trichomonascaceae > Zygoascus > Zygoascus flipseniorum. The sequence continues at coordinate 17,694 of JAJMBR010000013.1, forward strand.
CCGATCTGGGTGCTCAAAACGAGAATTCTCGCTACAAAAGCTTCTGACCTTGGTGGTTACAAATCCATAGCCCAGGGGTTTCTCGATATTGTTCGAAATGAAGGTTTTGCTGCTTTGTGGCGGGGGGTGATCCCGGGCCTATTCGGTACCGTACAGGCTTCTCTACAGTTCTCCATATACGAAAATATGAAAGTATACTGGAAGGCAAACTACGGAGAATCTCAGGTTTCTTCTTTGCATTATATCTTGCTTTCTGCATCTTCAAAGAGCGTTGCTGCAACTCTACTGTATCCTTACCAGGTAGTCAGAGCCCGGGCCCAAATGCAGCATGGTCCAACTTCACCCGGATACCTGACGAGGATAGTCAAAAACGTGTACATTAAAGAGGGTCTGTCAGGGTTTTATCGGGGACTTTTGCCCAATCTGTTGAGAGTCGTACCCTCGACCAGCATTACATTTCTGGTCTACGAGACGATCAAGGGCCAGGATCCCAGGTAACAGAGATTTTTTTATTACAAGTAGCTGCATCTCTGATATTATATAACCTGGGTATTCTAACGACGAGAATCTACCGCCTTCTCATAGTCGGTTATCATTATTTATTCACTAGATACACTTTGCATTAGAATTCCATGCTATATGTATGGTACAATGGGCCATCTTAAATAATAGAATTGTAGATGCCCACTTATATCTTCCCCATATTCCTTCTTCATCAGACAATCAATTGACAGCTTATGCTACCAAGCCTACTCTGCCTAGTAGCCCATTTGAAAGGGGAGAGAACCTCCATTCTCGCCTTGGAACAACGCAGCCTGATTCAAAATCTGAGGAGCGGCAACGTTGTAAGGATATTGGGGTTGAGGAGGAGGCAGCCGATGATCAACTTGCTGCACATTAGAAACACCTTGCTGGGCTGCCAGGTCGTCTTTCTTGTCTTTGGGACCAGCACCATTCGGCTGAGGCGACTGACTCTTGGAGTCATCCTGAGAAATCTTGTTACTCTTGCCCCGACCCTTGATACCCCGGTTGGAGTTTTTGTACAAATCAGCAAAGTAATTGAACATTTCCACCTCCTCATGGGGAATGAGGTGAATACCATTGACCAAATAAAACTTGAATTTTTCCATATAGTGGTGCAGAGCTTCCTGATGGAACTTGTTTTGATGAGCCTTCAAGTTGCCTAACTGAGTGAAACTCTTATCGCACTGGTCCAATTTGCAAAAATAGGGTCGATGCTCCTCGTGTATGAGCTTGTGAGCTCTAAAGTTGCCTCTTTGCGCAAACTGCTTCTTGCAAATCTCACACTGATAAGGCTTCTCACCAGTGTGCGATCTTCTGTGGGTTCGAAGATTACCACGCTGAGAAAAGGTCTTTCCACAACCTTCAAAGTCACATTTGTATGGTCTTTCCCCAGTATGAGATCTTCCGTGGATTTCCAAGTGAGTTTTCTGGCTGAAGCTCTTGTTACAGTCGGGATAATCGCACTTATACTTGAGAACGGTATCGCTCGATCGTTTGCCTACACCTCCGTTGAGTGTACCAGGAGCGGGCATTAACTTTACTTCATTATCAAGTTTGAACGGCTCGTTAGACTCACCTTTGGCAATCTTCTCTGCATGTTTGGCCTGAGCTTGGATGATCAGCATGAGTGAATCAACCTCAGTAGCCCCTACAACGGGTCTGCCTTCTGCATCGAGTTCAACAATTGCACCGGAATCACCAACGGGCTGGGCGTCTTCTTTGAGAGGCGGAGCGGCTACCACGGGCTCTTTCTTTCGACGACCTCCAGCATTTCCGCCAGCTGATTTACGTTTCTTACCTTTCGGTTCCTGCTCAACTGCGGCTGCCACGCTCATACTATGCTTTGTAGATCTTTTTGTGTCAGCCTGGCCGGCTTGAGCCTGGGCACCTCCGGGACCAGGAAGAATTGGCTGCTGCGTTTGAGTCTGAGCTCTCTGCTGCTGCCGAGCCAACAACGAAGGTTGCAACGGGGGAGGAGGATGAGTGGATCCCGCAACTGGAGTGGATGTATTACTTCCGTGAGGCTGGGGTAGCGGCATAGGGCTCTGATGCATATTATACTGCGAATGGAGAGGGCCAACATGAGGAAGCTGCGGATGCGGAGGAAGCTGCATTTGGTGAGGATGGTGAAGAGTAGGCAGACTGGGGTTTGACTGGTTGGAAGCAGACTTGCTCAAGTCGTCGAGATACGCAGACTGCTGCTGCTGATTCTGCACATTTTGACCGAGCTGGGCCTGCACTTGCTGCTGTTGGTGCTGCTGCTGCTGCCGTTGTTGAGAACTCTGGCCCCTTTGCGTCTGTTTTTCTCCACCTGGAGGAGGCAACCCCCCGCCGTAGTAGTTGCTATTGGCAAAATTATTTCCAAAATACAGATTCGAGCCTTGATTAGCCGATCCAAGGTCATTCAAAGCCAAGTTATAACCACCATAGGGATTTGCCCCCAGAGGGTTTACCTGTTGATTCGCCAAAGCCTGCTGGGATTGTGCCTGAGTTTGAGGCTGCTGCTGCTGTTGTTGTTGTTGTTGTTGTTGTTGTTGTTGTTGTTGCTGCTGCTGCTGCTGCTGAATGCCCTTCTGCTGGCCCTGCTGCCGGGTCGGTTGACCCTGCTGACTGTTGACCTGCTCATACATGTTTGGATAACCCTCGGGCATGATGAAGGCATTAGGAGCAGCCCAGGCCATTCTAGCAGCATTATTTCCTCCCTGGCCTGCATATCCATAATATTGGCCTTGGGAGTGCTGCTGATGAGTTTGGTTTTGCTGAGCCTGCTGGCTCTGTGAGGCCTGTTCATGATAACCAGGAGCAGGTTCCATATAGGTAGGAGTCTGCCTCACCATAGGGTGCAACGGCGCAGGCTGCTGCTGTGACCAGTTATAAACCGGCCTATAGTTATTTGGAGGCTGATTCATGATGGTTTCGTGATCCAAATCGCAAAAAAGTTGATGGTGGTGGTTTGGCTACCAAAGGCAAAAGCACCAACACTACCGGGGTTCAACACGACTACGCGGGTGTCTGGAACGCGGAAATTTGGCAGAAGAAGAAACAAGAGTAGACTGGAGATCAGAACGACGAGCTGATGATAGTCTGAACTGCTTCAGTTAGCGAATAAGCAGCTTGGTTTCTTTTTCAAGGGGACCAGTAGGAAATGAAAAAGCAAAAGAAAAAAAGCAAGAAACCAACTCGGACATCAGAGCACGCGTAACTATCAGTCCGATGAACCGGACTGCCAGACCAATAATAGCCGTCTTTACCAGTTTTCTGGCTCGGCTCAGCTCAGTACAGATTTCGTAGACGGTAGAGGGGACAAGTCAAAAGCTGATACTGGATAGCCTGTAGCAGCTTGTAAGCGATCCGCTTACTTTTGAGACTCTCGCTTTGCTTATTCAAACCCTCGGCTTCGATGGCATAAAAACTTGTATCTAAAAAACAAATTACCCTCCCGAATTAGCTTCTCGCCGCACGCGTCGATGCAACTAAAAATCAAAAATTCATTCCATCCGCTGAGTTCAAGTTCGGTGACGGTGGAGTTGCTGCTTTTGTCCCTGAACTGTTTAGAGCTTAATAACATTGCGATTATGCAATTGAGATTATCTGTAGATCTAATCTGATAAAAGAACTTGCTATGCAAGCTCAACGATCGAATCGTGCCAGATAAGGATTATCTCCTATTTTAATGGTAGTTTTCGTTCCAGGATGTCACAATCACTGAGCTGTGCTTCCATTGACGATAGAGCATCCGACTACAAAATATATATATGCTATATTCACTGCAGGTGCTGAACAGCTATGTTCTGTTATATATATCTACCCTGACCTCCATCCTTATCGCATATGCTTCCTTGTAGAACCAAACCCCCTTTCTTAACTTGTCTCAGACGTATCCCCGGTCTTCATCGACACTTTTTTTGCACTTTAAACAGCATATTCAGTTGCAATTTCGTGAAGCATGCCCTACCTTGTAAATAATCAGATTTTTAGCTTTAATGCAGTGAGATATGGTCGGCTCGTTTCTTATCAGATACTACCACCCATTCGCGCTCTCAAACAGTAACCAAATATGATACACCTCCCCGGTGGTCTTTTCTTCCCTACCGTCAATTACACCTTATTCGTGACTTTTATTCTTATTATTTCACTAAAAAACAATCCTCTTGTTCTAGCAGCTAGAATACAGTATTTCAACAGGTTATTCAGTACGCTCAGTGGTGCCGATTACTCGGGCACAAATGAGCAGCTCTGATCAACGACATAACGAAAACCAAACATACGTAAAGCATGTACTCGTATAACATCCACATTCTGTCCTCTAGTCAGCTCACTGGCGAGGATAGTATCGCCAGATTCTTGCACGACAGTCTCCACTTCCTGTAGCAAAAAGGCCCCCGGTTGGCGAAGGAGCAACGCTAATAACAGAGTTTTTATGTCCCTGCAGCATGAGCTGGACCTGCGCACTTCGCGGATCCCAGAATTGAACACCTCGATCCTTGGATCCCGAGATTATCCATTGCGCATCCGGAGTTGCTGCTACGCTCAAAACAAAGTCCTTATGTCCGACAAAAGTCTTGACGCAAACTCCACCCTTGTGGGTTGACTGAATTCCTCGTGGAGCCTGCAGCTCCCATAGCTTGATCGTCTTGTCCAGAGATCCGGAAATCAGATCCTTGCCCGAGGGTGTAAATGCCACACTATAAACGCTATCTTTGTGTCCGTCAGGAGCTTCCAGTCTCTCTACCAAGAAGCCGGTTGAAGTATCCCAAACTCGTACAGTTCGATCCAGAGAGCCAGCGGCTACATATCTTCCATCGGGCGAAATAGCCACCGTAGTGACACCGTCCTCGATACTAAGCGTCAGAATGCACTGTCCACTTTCCATGTCCCACATTCGTACTGTTCGGTCACCAGATCCCGACGCAATGTGTCTGCCGTTGCGACTAAAGTCCAACGAATAAATATCTTGTTCGTGGCCGCTGAAAAGGTACCTAATGGTTCGAGTTTGAATATCCCAAACTCGAATCTGCTTGTCTTCAGCCCCAGCTGCGAGGTATCGGCCGTCTGGCGAGAAGCACACGGATCGAATGTATAAATCACCATCTCGATCCACTCCTTCGTCCTGCAGTCGGCAAATCAGCTGGCCAGTTTCCACGTCGAAAATTTGAGCAGTTCGATTGCAGCCCGTTGCAATGTACCGACCGTCCAGTGAAAATCTAACACAGCACACGACAGAATTGTGATCTAATGTCTGAACAACGTCTACATCGAGAACCTTGGGCGCCTTTTGATTGTACAGTACAAACCAGTCATCCTTCACTTTTTTAGCTTCAGCAGGCACCTTGTCAACGTCAACATCGCCGAGATTGTTTCCCAACTCAATGGCGCGCTGCATAGTCATCGTGTTGGAAGGAGTGTTGGCTGCAGAATTGGCTCCTCCAGCAGCTGGATTCGCAGAAACAGGAGTGGCCGGGGCAGCTGGGGCAATTTCTGGCTCGCCTTTCTTAGGAGCCGTTGGAGAATTTGCTCGAGAAACTCCTTGTTGAGGGGCAACCTGAGCTGGACTCTGATTGTAAGCATACCCAGCATACCCAGTAGCTCCTTGTTGAGCTGCGGGATGAGCGGGAGGGGCCTGTTGCTGGGTCTGAGCTTGAGGCGGCTGCTGGATTCCTCCGAATACACCGGAATTATGTGAAAGAGTGGGAAGGTTGGTAGAGTTTGTTACAGGTGCAGGATTCGCGGTGGGTCGGGGCTGCTGTGCCGCAGCCGCCTGAGCAGCAGCAGCAGCGGAAGCAGCTTGGCTCGAGGATCCTCGCGCTTCAAGTTCACGCTTGAGTCGCAAGATTTCTTCTTCGTAGTTTTCCTTCATTTTTCGATGGGACATGTCTAGTTCGTAAACGGCTTGACGTATCTGCTGGAGTTCCACTGTCTGCTGGGAAATCACTATCCTGTTAGAACACCACAACCATTCAATCGTTCACATCCAATTCTTCTCGCGTCAAAGAGCCCGCCATGGGCCGGACTCTCTTCACAGCTGTCTACTCACCCTTGTGATCATACTCATCCTTATGCATCCTATACATCGAAGCCTCATTCGTAACACTCTCAAATTCCTGCTTAATGGCATCCAGCAATTCGTTCAGCCGGTGACCCGGCTGATGGATCATCCTCGAGGGATAGCTCATATCGTTGAGTTGGCTTTTAGACGCTTGCAACAACACTTTGAAAAAAGGAAGAGAAAATCTCAAGTGTTTGGTGGGAGTACAATAACACCGTTACCCGGGTGTTACAGCCGTGCGATCGCCTAGGGTTTTTTTTCAACCTACCCCCCTAAAAAGCAACGAAAAGGAGGTGGTTGTCCAGGAGATTTGAGACGGTTGGCGATAGGGCGGGATGCGGCCCCAAGGTACGCACAGATCCGGAATTCCAGCAGCGGAGTCTGACATGCGTACGTATCAAAGGCAACCCTTCAGCTATGCACAGCGGGCACCTGGAATTACGTAATTTTGTGCTGTAGGCTTTATCTTCTTAGTAGCTACTAGATAAAAGTATAGATAATCTGCCTAGGGCTTCGGGATTTATCTGCAGTCGGTTGTATCTAGATGTGACACTCGTATATCATCACGGGCGGGTCTTTCTGGTATGTGGTGGGCATATAAGTCTCTCGCTCCTGAGTCTCGGCGATCTAAATCAAGGTGAGTGGCGCGATCTAAGTCAAGGTGAGAACTTCGAACCTTTACCTGCGAGACAGATTGTAGACGACAGCAAATACAGTAGTAAAACTGAAATTACCTGTTGCACCAGTTCAACAGCCATTTTAATTCTTTCTCATCAAGTCAGGTGAGGTGAGATGGTTACTTGGCCCTTGGCAATTATTTACGTGCCAGTAAACTGTCCGGGACAGACAACCAAGTGATGCCTGTGCTTCCATTAGCGCGAATAAACAGCAACAAAATACACATTCCGAGACTGCAAGGTGCCAAAGAAAATCTTGGATGCATAACGCGGTATTTGCAAAGATAAGGGCAACCCTAGTAACCCGGGCGCATGGTGGTATGCAGCAAATCAGAAAAAATGAATACGGGTAGTACCTGTCCGTAGAAGGAAAGCAGTGCCTTTTGTGTGTGAGCCACCGTTAGCCGAATTTTGTGTGGGTAAGCCCAGGGTCTCGTAGTCTTGCTTATAATTATTGCCTTCTGGTGAGAAACTTTAAATCATAACGGCCGCCTTTCATTTTGAGCGGAGCCCTTTCCTGCAGACTTCGAGGTCAGGAGTTTTTCCCACGAAAAAAATATGGCTCTATTCTTCACCAAATAGGAACTTCCAGTCCTCAATCTCTTCTACCATCCATCTGAGACGGTCCTTCACACCAGACAGTGCTGTCTCAGATGCAAGAACACGCTCAGGAGGAGTCTTCGAATGACCTATAACCCACAAGGTGTTTGCCAGCTGTGCTGGGTCTATGGGACCTAGACCCAGATCAACCACGACTGTTTTGACATTTTCTTCGTAAGATTCGTATGAGAAACAATCCAATAGCCCCTCTACGGCCCTCCGTACCGATGAATCGGCCGTATTGCCAGGAATTCCCTGGATTCCAATGGTATTAGATATGCAGATGATTTTGCTCAGGTAGTTATCAATGGGAGGAGGTGTTGGTGAGCTTATCTGATTTGATTCGTGCGAATCATAATCACGGTGCTCACTGGGCGAAACTCCGGTCACTGCATCAATCTCCAGTTTGGGTCTCTTGAGCTCCAGCCCGTCATTGTCTATGCTGGCAGTTGGCCTCTTAGCGCCTTCCAAATGGTTATCGCTATCATGCTGCAGTTTTGCTTGCTCTGAAAGTAGCGGCGGAGTTGTTGATTTGTCTATAATCTCGGAATTGCGAACCAGCTCTGGCATGGTTTCTCTAATTATATTGAACATGCCCAGAACCTCAATCTCCAGTCTTTGTGCAATAACTACCCCTTCACGCTGAATTTCTTCGACTTTCATTTGAGGATGATCAAAACATGCCTGGAGATCAGCACTTTCGGGCTGTTCACACATCCAATTGAGAACCACATCGATGCCTCCATACAACCGCATACATTTATCAACAACTTCTTTAACTTCTCCAGATTCCCGAGCATCACACATCATGGTGTAACATCGCTCATTTACTGCAGTAACATTGTTGCGTAGATCGGGAGAGTTGGCCTTGCTTGACTGGCCAGAGGTTTTATCAGAGTTGTTCGAAGCGTTCGACCGAGCTAGCTCCTTCATAGGTGGGGGATAGGCCACCAGCACCAAATCACCAGCACCTACAGTGGCACGTACAAATGTACGAACAGTCTCAATCTGGCCGAATACAAGCCATACCAGTCGCGCAGACGCAACGAGCCCGTAATCTGGGAGTTTCATCTGCTAAGATCTGGCTGCTTTTACACTGAGTTTGGTGTAATGGGTGGGGGGGTCCTAAGCTGGGGATGGGGCAAGAATATTGGGAGAAGAAATGTCTTTTTAGAAAGTACGCTTTGTTTTTTCTTCGACGGAAGTTCCATGGCGAAAAAAGAACTAGTAAGGTCCTCTGCCGATCGGTCTAAAACGGCATATCCAGTTGCCGACCGGTAAAAGCGATCCCGCGCGCCGACCGGACTGTTCTGCGACCGACGAAATAAAAAATCGCTGGAAAAAGAAATGATTACGACCGCATGACCCGACATTTCCGCCGTACCTCTCGGAGTTTTCCCTTCTGCTGCGAATACACATGCTGTGGGCCGGAAATGATTTTGCGCGTCCTCAGCTAATTAACGTTATAGCCCGCAAGCTGTGGCCATACGGCTATACCTAGACCGAAACCATAACCACAGTTTATTTATCTTATAGCAATGTAGCTCTGAAGAAGTACCCGTTCAAAAAACTTTCTTTATAGTTTAGTTCTTTGGCTATGTTGACCCGGCTCATATGTTGATTAAACTATCCTTGCCCTGGAGCTGATGCGATTTGAAAACTAGGCTAGTAGAATAATAAGTCTAACCTAATCTAGCTCGATTCTCTGCTGCTAAAGCTTCATCGAACTAGCCGGACGTCTATGCCATTTCCTTATGTAAACAGCTCATTGCAAATTATTATTTTCATTTATTTAACATCTTTTATCCCTCTGAGATTTATTATACTATCTCAGTTACTACACCTAAAAATTTAGAATATTTAAAAAAATTCCCATCAATCATCCTATACAGTTCATTAGCAGTAAGATTCTCGTAGCAGAGAACCTTTCTCCAGTGTCGCTCGTTCAGATTCACCAGCCTTGGTTCACAGGTGCATAACCATATCCATATCCGCCGCCATAAGGGGCACCACCTTGAGCGCCGGCTGTAGGAGGTGCTGCCCCTTGGATAGAATGCTGCTGTGGTGCTCCAGACGTAGGAACCATTCGTTGGCTAGAAATACCCTGTGTGGAAATTCCATGCAACTGTTCCTGATCTGGAACCTGTGAAACATGAGTTCCCTGCTGCCGCCTAATTGAGTCGGGCAGCTTTCGAGGATCACTGGTGGCAGATCCGGCTCCTACCTGATTATTATAGTCGTGGACATAGCTTTGGTAGGAGTAGCCTTGAGGTTGAGGAAGGGCCGGAAGACTAGGGGAGGTTCTACTATTGCTTGAATTGCCGACGGTAGCAGTTGCTGGTGTACTGCTATTGGTTGCGCTACTCATAGCGCTTCCCCTCACCTCTGTTTGGGGAGGCTGTCGGCCATAATAGTAGTCTCCTTGAGGAGGCTGCTGCTGGTACTGATAGTGGGGAAACGGCAGAGGCTGGCTCTGGGGAAGTGGTAATCCGCTCGATCCAAACGGTCGGTATCCACTGACATAACTGCTTGGTGCCGTATTTGTAGCGGGCTGGCGCTGGGGTGGACTCCCCTGAGCGCCAGTCACGGTTGGTCTCTGCTGGTGTTGTAAACTATAGTATTCATTCTTGACACCAGCCAAACCATTTCGATAATAATTGTTCTCCAATGGGATATCTATTTCGTAAGCAATATCCATCTGAGGCGGCTGCTGGCCAGGAGGGTAGTATGAAGCGCTCTGGGCTCCTGAGGGATTTCCCGCAAGTGCTGGTCGTTGGATTGGCCGACTTTCTCCATAAGAAGCAGAAGTGTTACCATTAGCATCGAGAGGAACACGGAAGTTCTGTCGAGATGTGAGCTCTTCACTTATCTCGATGTCCTTAAGACCAGGTGTTTTAGATGGACGAGGGAATCGCTTACTCTTGGCCTCTTCCAGATTGTAGTAGCTAACCAAGTGGTGGGCCTGACCGTTGACAACGATGCTCATGGTCCTCTTGATAAGACCGTCGCTTTTGAAAGCATACGAGTCAATGAGCGATCCGACCAGGGCACGTTCACTATATTCATCGTCTTCTTCTCCGTCCTTCAACTTTCCATCCTGATCTCCATTATAGCTGTTTACAATATTGCTTGTAATGCCGTGCTTATCCTCATTATCGTGTTCATCATTAGAAATAGGTTGAGGTACTGATCGTGAGTCTACCTGTTGTTGCGGAATGATACCATGCTGGGGAACTCTTCCATTGTAGCCACCCATCGGAATCTCGCTGTATGGCTGAATACCTTCGGATTCCATTACCATGCTATCTTTAGGGTCTCCACCATATGGATGTTCCCCTCCGTAACTGTACTTCTTTCGACCTCTCTTTGCCGTTCGCTTCTTTTCTCCCGGAGAAAATGGTTTCTCCAACTGTCGATATAGTAAGAAGTTCTCGTATATTCTACTGGGAGACCATGCAATTCCATCCGTCCATCTTTTGATTCCCGACTGTTGTTCGTTGAAAATAAAAACAGAGCCCGATCGAATTAACTCACTTCGCTCACGGTCATGCGGCCGACGCGATACCTGAGGTAAGATACCAGATAAAACTGCCTGAAAAAGGATCAGAGCGTCTTGGGTTGTCACAACAACTCCTGTAAATGTAGGTTGGAGATTCATATTGATGATGTGTAGGGCTGTTCAAATCAAGCACTTGCTGTCGGTCCCTGAATATGTACACCCAAATGTATTATAAAATCCACAGAAATTCAGAATAAGTCCTCTAGAAAGTAATAGACTTATGTGATCGCGGACCAGTTGTGATGTGGAAAAACTCCCTGCGCAATGGTTAGAGCAAAGTCTCAAAGCAGAGCAATCCAAGACAAGCGCGTAAGTCAATGATAAGAAGTAGATCAATCTTCAACAGGAAGCTATTTTACTGCTCGCTTTGAATGATGATATAATCTTCAAGAGACTGTCCTCGGTTTATCTGCAGTAGTGTTGGTACTCACCTTTGATTACCAGTTAGTAATATTGTCCAGTAGAAAACGCGACTCAGTATACTCGGATAGTTTACTTCAGAGTTTCCAGCTAAATTCAGGCTTTACTTAGACTTCCAGTGTAACGTTTGCGACTTAAACTCAAGAGTTAGCTAGTATACCCCTGAGAGCTAATTCACAAAGCACAGCAAGAAGTACTGACAGCTAATTCAAATACTGTAATAGACGAGTAGGTCGACAGATTTGAAGTAGCTCAGCTATGGTGCCTCTTAAGTATAGGAAATATGCAAGTATAAGGGCAAAGATTTGGGCGCAGTTTCTTTTTGGAGCCTTTCCGTTGTTAATATTAAGCCTTGCGCGGGTCGCTGGAGATTAAGTATCTTTCCTTCAAGGTCACAGCAAAAGAAAATAGACTAGTGAAATACAAAGAAGCAGCTTCCCGTGGGTAAAAGCAACGCAATGGTGCCTTAGAGTCGCTCAAGGAAGGTCGTGGCTATAAAGGGATAAACCCAAATGAGGCCACACCCGTATGATGTGTTGCTTTTTGTAATTAAAGTTTAATGAAAGCAAGTTTCAGGGTGAGCTTTCCACACTGCTGGCAGTACCAATTTTGATAATAATTATTAACAGGGGACCAAAATATCTGCCGGATTATAGGATCTGGACCGCAATTCCTTCACTTCAAACGGGAGTATTGGTAAGCGCCAAAAAGGACAAGAATTAAAGCAGGCCACAAACCAAGATACTACAGCTGTAGAGTAAACCGACCTGACTAAAGGTATGTATCGCGTTGTGCTAAGTTTAATCCCACAAGTTCAGGATCCTGAAGGTTCGCTCTAGGTTCGCTCTAGGTTCTGAGATGGTGAAGTTAAAAAAACAGACTGCTGATTAACTGATAAGTTAGCATGAAAAATATACTGGGCACAGTTCCTTCAATGTGACAATGGGTGCTGATAATCGTCTTGAATCTGCTCAAATACCTCGCGATGCCTCAACAATTCATAACAAAAGAGCTCTTTGCAAAATATTCCAACTGGACTTTTCGAAGAATAGCTGCTGTTTCTGGAATGTTTTTTCTTTAAAAAGCAATCACTTCTTAATGAGCAACTGTACATGGAGAGCAAGTACGCAGCGGCAGTCGCTACAGCTTTGATGCACACGCATTCACCCCACCGGCATTCCGTAAGAAGCGATTATTTTCCGCCAACCGACGCAATGTAATGGCGGTGATTTATCGAGTAAGCCAGATACGGATCGATCCAATTTGGTTTAATTGAATGTGACCCTCCCCGATTTTACCTCACAGCCTAAAAAGAAACACTCCATCGGCGTGGATTCAAATCTAGTAGGAGACGACTATCCAGACCTGATGAAATGGCATGACATAGGATGGCACCCCACTGAATGAAAAGTAAGTTTCGGGATAAACTTACTTCTCCTCGGCAGGGTGGGCTGAGACCAAACGGTGGGGGAGGGGGGTAAAGTGGGGAGGTGTAAAACTATGCAAGGAGCTGCTGTATAATAATTCAGCATGATGTTCAAGATAGTAGAATTTTGTTGAGCATTGGCACCTGTTGGCTGTAAGACGTGCCTAAACATAGAATGTTTACTGTGTAGCATGCGAAGTACTTGTTCCACTTGAGCAAATGTTCTATGCAGGCAATGAACTAGTGCCGGTCTGTGGTCCCAAGAGATTGCAGATCTGCCCCCCAATAGTGCGGTTGCGCTGGAAAAAAGCACTTATTCCACGCCATTTAACAGAATTTATTTTTGCGCGCGTACCGCCATGCCCATTTGAAGGAACGTTGAAAGATTTCAATATTAGTGATACATACCTGAAAAGTCGTAGACTAGGTTTTGGTTAAGCAGCTACAAGCTTTAGTGTACTGGTAGGTGAAATAGCTTAGGGTGAAAGGTTAACTCTGATAAGCAGACCTGGCAACGGGCTATTCACAGAAGTTGATCGTTTAAGGGAGATGTAAGAAACTGATGAGAACAATACCGATGGACAAACCGGCTCTAGTTATACATGCGGTCTAATATACCATTGTTGCGGCGCCAAGTGAATTCATCGCCACACGTTGTAGCATCTGGTATCCTTTTACGGAATTATTTTAAGGCACCTGACCCGTCCGGGTCCTTCTCAATGGAAGATTCTTGTCACAGACGCAGATCCTTCACTGTGCTAGTGCAAAATAGATAATAGAGTGGGTGTTGCTGTATTGGGCCCCGTACAGTTTGCTTTTGGCAAAGGTCTGCCATAAGGAATATGGGATGGTAAAAACATACCGGCACCTTCCGCATCGCAGGGGTCCATGTACGGGGTAGTTGCTAATTGCTTTCGGGACATTTCATGCGTCCCGAGATATTGCCGCGATGATCCCTCGGTAAGCTTTGGGTGCGCTGCTCAGTAGGGTGAACCTTCTTTACCTGGGAAACCTAAGGTTTGAGTTGAATCTAAAAACCTTTTTTCCAACCTAAACCACAAATAGAAATATACGTAGCCTATCCAAGCTCTGATAGACAAAGTCTCCGACTGACAATAGTGCAGTAATGCATCATTAACCTTCCCTCCAAATGCCGGCTTACCGCGTTTTTCTGATCGATAACCGAGCTCTTGGATCGAAATAGGCCGAACCCCGCCTGATGGGCCATCTGCCCAGCGGGATGAGATCGGCAGCAGTCAGTGCCTCCCCGAGAAACATGCGGCCTCAAAATAATGATTGATGCCTTTCGGCATTTGATCCAGAAAAAAAAGGGCAATCATCCCATAGCCAAGTGTAATGGCTCTCATGGCATTTCCATTCGGCGCGGCATGGCATGATGCCCCATCCGGATGTGCGACCGGGGGGGTTATTTGCTCATTCAATTCATTTCCTGGCTGAAAGTCATAGTGCTAGCTACTACTAGCCGCTTTAGGAGCCGCTAGGTTACTGGTTGCATCTTTACTGTCGATTGAAACGTCGTAATGTCGATCCGCGTTATGTGACATGGTACTCTCTCTATTTGGGCTACAATTAGCCAAAAGCTTTCTATTGCAATTTACTTACATTGTTGTGGATGGTTTGCCGTTGTGCCCTGTCTTTTGGCCGCCCAGCAAATTCCCAAACCGGAAAGAGTCCCCTTTGGGTGAGTTCTAGAAGGAAAACGCCCTTCGCCCATTAATCAGGGCCGGTAAAAATAGGTCGCAGTACGGCGGTAATTTGGTATCTCGGCAGACCGAGAATCTCATTATTGGAAAATGTACGGCATCTATTATCGTCACATGTTGTTCTAAAAATTGTTCTGAAGCTCGGCAAATTTGTTCTGTTCTGGGCGAGCAGGTTTTGGGCCACAGCAGGAATTTGCGCATTTTCTCCCGCCCCCTTTCACTTAATCGACGCCACGCAGGTTTAACGTGCAACTGAAAGTATATGTTGTTAAAGCCTACCTTGAAAGTGTGATCTCCTATTGTTCGAGGGGTGTGTGGGGTAGTGTAGATAGCTGCGCACCTCGGAGTTTAGGTTAATCCAACACACTTGCATATCGCCTAGCTTCTCTGTTTAATTTAACTTAACTTAACACTAATTACTTATTTTATTTAGTCTAGCTTTCCTACGTCTAGGGGTCCTGAGCCAAGAGATACAAATCCCTTACGGCTGAGAGCTGTTGGTGACACCTTACTCCACATGTAATACAGCACCAGAAGAACCATGAATCCACATAGCCACAAGTGTTGGGTAATGCTATTATGCACATAGATGAAGTATCCTCGGAATCCTTCGATTAGAAGCTTGGGTTGTTGCTTTCCTAACAAAATGCCTTCTAGAGTGTCAATGATTTTGGATCGGCCAACGTCAATGTTGTGTCCACCAGTATCAGTATCCCAATATCGAGAAGCCCCGTTAGCCTTCTTGCTTACTATAATCCTATTTCTCGTAGAGTCCTCGTGTCCGTATCGACCTTTGAGCCATCTCTCCCAGAAAATACTGTCGATCCAAGCAAAGCCTACGACTGGTTTTTGGGATACATTCACTTTGATTTTCTTAGCGGCATTCTCGGCATCTTCATCATCTTTGTCCTTTGCTTCGTCGATTTTGAGTTGCTTTTTAGTCCGCTTCTCCTCTAGTTCTTGACGATTGTCTCTTTCGACGTTACTCAAGTAAGTCTGGGCAGTGACTCTCATTTCTCGAATAGCAGCATCGCTAGTTTGTTTGTTCCTAGGATCGACGACCGCTAACACAACGTATTCCGCATGGTTGAATATCTTTTGTGCATTTATGGGGGTCATCTGAGGAACCACGTTCAGCCAAGCGTCGGTAGTCCAATCAACAAGTCGTTCGTGATCTCGCATATCCTTAGGACCCTTGTTGGGGTATTCTGTCCAAAAGTGCTTGGTATCAGAGATGGCAAATAGTGCAGGAAATCGGCTTACCTTGAAATTCTTGATCAGCTCGGAGCTATTGGTCTTGTAAAATTTGGCAATATCATTTGTACTGAGTGCCAATCGATTAATAGCCTCAAAGTCCTCAGATACTGTACTTTCATCGTAGAAGTAGAGGAATACACTTGTTTCGTATGTGTTTGTGACAACTGCATCCAAATCCTTGATGGTGTCGATTTCGTCCGTTCTTCTTGCTTCAACCATGTTCTTGGCGAACTTGAGTATGTCACCGTAGCCTCGTAGGCCCTTGTATTCGATTCTGTGAGGGCCCTCGAAGTAGAATATAGTAGGAAGACCTTCGATCTTCGTGTCAGCGCACAGCTGTCGCTCTGTTTCACAGTTGACTTCGCCAACATTAATCTTTCCCTTCATTGACACTGCCACCTGATCCCAGGCTGGTTTCATGGCATTGCAGTGAGGACAGTATGGACTAAACATCTTGATGATCCACGCATCTCGAGTTGCGGTGACCTTTCGGGTGAATGTGGAATGGGATAAAACCGTGGAGGTGCCAAAAGCATTCGGCCGAGACTCATCTACCTCGCCGGTCACCGGATCAGGCATTTTGGGGTACTCACTATTGATCTTCTCTGTTGATGCAGGGTACTGGGGAAATAGCCGTTCCACAGCGGAAGTGCTTTGGGCTTCTTTTAGGGCTGCAGACCTGCTGGCCACTAAGCTGGCAACTGATGTCGCTATGGCCCCGTTTTTCGCTTCCTTTGCTTGATTATCAGGTTTAGCAGTTGGGGCCCCGGATTGCCCGGATTTGAGCTTAGAAGCGACGGCTGCAATCGCAGACGGTTCAGCTCCAGATGCGAACTTATTAGCAAACGTCATTATGGTGCTGTCGTTTTTGACCGCATCGTCCATCCTCAGTTTGAGAACTCCGTTCTCCAGCATCTGGATTTCCGGATATGCCTCGACACCATTTGCGGCGCACAAGTCGCCGCTCTGCGCGCAGTCGACCTTGGCCATCTGTACTCCTCTGGCCTTCAAACTGGCGGCATGGTCGACGTAGAACTGATTCCATGTCGGTGCAAAATGTATACAGTGGCCGCAGTAAGGCGAAAAAAACTCCACCATCCAGAATCCAGACTTTGTAGTCTCTGAAAACGTATCAGCCGCGAGCAACTTTGACAGTTTCGAGCTGTCCTCCTCATAGCCGTCATTCAGCAGCTTGTGGAATGGATCTTTGGCATCCTTGTCTGCGGTTGGAGGGGCACCTGCGACAAGCTGTAGGAGCACCAGCAATAATGCAAACAGCTTCAGCGCTGCTATTCTCTGTATTCTCCCGCTCATGTCCGCTCACCTGTTCAACGCAAGGGCTCGTGTGATGTTGGAAAGTGGAGGAATGGGCGGTTTGGGGGGGGGGTTTTCGAAAGGTGCACAGATTGATAAGCCGGTCATTCTTGCTGACTAAGTGACCTTTAAGGGAAGTGGCCAGATTTGCTCCGGGTACACACCAGTTTGTACAGTACGAGGAATTTAAAACCCGTGTATTCGGAGTTTACCGTTCTATTTATTTTGCTTCAATTCTATCCGCAGTGCTTGTACATCCGCTTCTTCTGCTTTGTATGAATATCTTGTGCGGGATCGCATGTTTGTCTATACAACAGATATCTAGCTTCCATACATAATAATACATTCGCTTCTTGCAATTTAAAGGAGCAGCGTCTCAACAAATTACTGTATTTAATTCCATCTACGGCATGCAAAGCGAAATTCAACCATCAAATAGATCACGGCAGAAACCCAGTAGTGGTTTGAGCCGGGGCCGCAGCAGTCCGGCTTGCTCGGTCGTTCCGCCCTCCTCGCTAGTGCCTGCCCTATAGTGAACCCTTATCAGAAGCCGCACTGACTATTTGAATCGAACATCTCCAAATTCGTCATTGTACTTTATAACGTAGAGATGGGAATTCGAATAGCTATTGGTAAGAAACAAACGAATTGGTGTCATATAAAACCAGTATACTGACGGCAAGATCGGGGCGGTACCTTTACGGACGTATGTGCTCGCGATGACAAAGGCGTCGAGCTCATGTTCAAACTGCTTTCAGTTGATCCCGCAAACTACGAAGATGCCCCCAGGGAGGGAGTTAGAAAAGCAATCGAACAAATGATGGGTGAAAAGATCGGCAGAGAAGAGAAAATCGACCTGTCGTCTGTAGAATCCATCAGAATGGGTACGACAGTTGCCACGAATGCATTGCTTGAGCGAAAAGGCGAGCGAGTAGCCTTCATCGTAACCAAGGGATTCAAGGATATTTTGAAAATTGGTCAACAGGCTCGGCCAGACATCTTTGATCTGTCAGTCAAGAAACTTGGACAACTTTACGAGGCTGTTTATGAGGTAGAGGAGCGAGTGACAATCGAAGAGTACTCCGAAGACCCGGCTCCACGGCCAATCGATGCCAATTCCAGTGATGATCTGACTATTGGTACTTCAGGAGAAACAATAAGGATTCTACAGAAGCCGGAAGAATCCAAAATCGAGCAAACTCTTAAAGAGATCCATGGTTCTGGTATTCGGTCTCTTGCAATTTGTCTCATGCACGGGTACACCTATCCGGAACACGAACAAATCATCGCAAAGGCTGCACGAAGGCTTGGGTTCGAAGATGTTTCCGTTTCGTCTGAAATACAGCCAATGATAAAACTTGTTTCCAGAGCCAACTCTACCACAGCAGATGCTTATTTGTCTCCGATCACTTCACGTTATATCTCAAATTTCGGCCAGGGATTCAAAGGTGGACTAGAGGAAGTTGGCCACAAGCTTCTTTTCATGCAGTCCGACGGAGGTCTTACATCGTGGTCTCGCTTCTCAGGATTAAAGGCCATTTTATCAGGTCCTGCTGGGGGTGTCATTGGATATGCCAGGACATCTTACGACTCATCGGCCCCAGTCTTAGGATTTGATATGGGAGGTACTTCAACTGATGTATCTCGATACGATGGACATCTTGAACATATATTTGAAACTACTACCGCAGAAGTGACCATACAGGCACCTCAACTGGATATCAACACCGTAGCAGCGGGAGGCGGCTCGATCATTGCATGGAAGAACAACCTGTTCACTGTTGGTCCGGAGTCAGCATCAGCACACCCTGGCCCTGCTTGCTACAGAAAAGGAGGACCTCTGACAGTTACAGACGCCAATCTTTTCCTTGGTCGAATTGTCGTAGAGCATTTCCCTAAGATATTCGGACCGAAAGAAGACGAGCCACTGGACAAGGAAATAACTAGGATCAAGTTCGAAGAACTCACCAGAACCATCAATTCTGATAGAAAGAAAGACAATGCCTCTGCAAAAGAGCTTACCCCCGAACAAGTTGCAATGGGATTTCTGACAGTTGCCAACGAAGCTATGTGCAGACCTATCAGATCTTTGACAGAGGCCAAAGGTCATGAAGCTAGTAGGCATGCACTTGCGAGCTTTGGCGGAGCGGGCGGTCAGCACGCATGCGCAGTCGCGGAAAACCTTGGAATAAAGCAGGTCATCATTCACAAATACTCTTCGGTACTCTCAGCATTTGGCATGTCACTTGCAGATGTGGTTGTTGAAGTACAGCAACCTGAATCTTGCAATTTAACAGACAAGGAGCTGATCAGATTGAACAACAGGCTGAATGAACTTGGTGACAGGGCAACGGAGCAGCTTCAACAACAAGGGTTTGCGAAGAACAGCATCGCTCTAGAAAAATACTTGAATGTAAGATACAGAGGAACCGAAACATTCGTAATGGTACAAGGACCAGACTTCGTATCCTCGTTTGTTGAGCAGCACAGACAAGAGTTTGGATTCTCACTTGAAAGAGATATCCTGGTCGGCGATGTCCGAGTACGAGGCGTTGGAAAGAGTTATATCCAGAAGGATTTGCTTCCCCAATATGCAGATAGCACGTTTGTTGCTGAAACTGATCCGAAGACCATCAATGTGTACTTTGAACAAGGATGGAAAAAATCCGCCCTATATACTGTCGAGCAGTTGAAACCTGGTCAGAAAGTCTATGGTCCCGCAATGATTTTGGACAATACTCAGACAATAGTCGTACAACCGAACGCGGTTGCAACCTCGCTCCCCAACCACATTGTAATCCAGGTTGACAATATCAGAGCCGATGTCGATGCGGAGAAGATTAATCCAATTCAACTCAGCGTGTTTGGGCACCGATTCATGAGTATCGCCGAGCAAATGGGCCAAACTCTACAGAAAACTTCGATTTCTACTAATATTAAAGAACGACTTGACTTCTCGTGTGCAGTTTTTGATCCTGACGGAGGATTGGTAGCTAATGCGCCTCATATCCCCGTTCATCTTGGATCGATGAGTAGCGCAGTAGCATTTCAGAAGAATTACTGGGAAGAAAAAGCTATAAATGACCCGGCACAGGCACTCAAACCTGGTGATGTACTTGTTGCTAACCACCCAGCTTATGGCGGATCACATCTGCCGGATATCACTGTCATTACGCCGGTTTTTAGCGAATCGAACAAACCGGAGATCATATTTTGGGTTGCGAGCAGGGGCCACCATAGTGATATTGGTGGAATTACAGCAGGATCAATGCCTCCTTTCTCCAAAGAACTTTGGGAAGAAGGGGCTCGAATAAAGGCATTCAAGGTCGTATCCGATGATAAGTTCGATGAAAAGCGACTGATTTATTACTTGTCTGAAGAGCCAGCTACCCATCCTGGATGCTCTGGATCCCGAAGCTTATCGGATTCTATATCGGATCTGAAAGCGCAAGTTGCAGCCAACAACAAAGGTATCAAACTTATTTCTGCTCTTATTGTGGAATATGGATTAGATGTTGTCCAGCTTTACATGAAAGGATTCCAGGAAAATGCAGAGCAAAGTGTTAGACTGCTGTTTGCTCGGATATACAAAAAGTTTGGCGGTTATTTGATTGCTGAAGATTGCATCGATGACGGGACAATAATCAAGTTGCAGGTAACTATTTCACCTGATACCTGGGGGGCTACGTTTGATTTCAGTGGAACCGGTCCACAGGTTTACGGCAACCTAAATGCTCCTAGAGCCATCTGTTACTCTGCAATATTGTACGTATTGAGAAGCATTATTTCTGATGATATTCCTTTGAACCAGGGCTGTTTGAAACCGCTGAACATTGTCATTCCCGATGGAACTTTGCTCTCACCTGCCCCCGACGCTGCTACTGTTGGTGGCAATGTCGAAACTTCACAGAGAATCACGGACGTAGTCTTACGTGCTTTTAACGTGATGGGTGCTTCTCAGGGTACTTGCAATAATCTAACATTTGGATTTATGGAGAAAGATGTGGAGAGTGATAGATTCAAAGGTTTCGGTTACTATGAAACTATCGCTGGAGGGGCCGGTGCTGGGGATGGCTGGGAAGGCCAGAGTGGAGTTCAAGTCCATATGACAAATACCAGAAGCACGGATCCAGAGATTCTTGAGAAAAGATATCCTTGTATTTTGAGAGAATTCTCGCTCAGAGTTGGATCCGGTGGTACTGGACTATACAAAGGAGGAGATGGCGTAATTCGAGATATTGAGTTCAGAAGACCTATACAGGTATCAATTTTGAGTGAAAGACGAGCCGTGGCTCCATTCGGTATATGCGGAGGTAATAATGCTCAAAGAGGAGAGAACTTGTGGATAAGGGCATCTGGAAAGCAAATTAGTCTTGGTGGAAAGAACTCGGTCCAGATGGCCTCTGGCGACCACATAGTCATAAAGACACCCGGTGGAGGCGGATACGGAGTAGCTGGAGAATCAATGGGTCAGCAAAAGGTAGTGTCTAGTAAGTTTGCTCCTAGAGCTACCGGGAGCATTTATCAAAGGCAGGCGACTTCTGCAGCTTTGTAGACAGTAGTTTTGTTGAATACGACTTATATAGTATAACCAAAATATACCAGTTTCAGTTGATAAATATGATGAAGAGCATTTGCGAACTAGGTCCTAGTCCAGCTTCGTAGGATCCCAAGAAGGAACAGTAACGTAGTACTCCTTGTCATCGCCGATAGACAACATATCATTATTGTCAATCTCGAAGTCAAAAACCTGGAAGTTTGCCAGTATTCTATCGACTCGCACAGATTTTGGCAAAGGCATAAAGCCTTGTTGAATGTTCCATCGGAGTAGAATCTGGGCTGGAGACTTGCTATACTTCTTCGCGAGGCTGACTACAGTCGGATCATCTAAACGCAGCCCACATGTCAATGGTGAGAAAACCTGAACAACAATTTGATGAGCGTGACAGTATTCGACAATGTCTCGGTGCTGGAGCCAGGGATTGAGCTCGATCTGATTGACGGCAGGCTTGACCTTGAGGTCTTTCCAGGCAAAAAGCTCCTGGAGATGTCCTACACTATAGCAGGAAACACCGATATCCTTGATAAGGCCCTTCTGGACAAATTCTTGTAAGGCTCTCCAGTTGTCCAGGCGTGTCTCAGGTCCTCCATGTGGAGAATGAATCAGTAGGATATCAATGTATCCTAGAGGTTTTGCAATTTCCACGCATTTTTCCACGGCCAGCTTGGCTTTTTCATATCCATAGTCATCTATCCACAACTTGGTGGTATATGATATCTCTTTTCGTTTAATATCAGGATGCTTTGCCAGGAAATTAGTTATGCCTTCCACGCATTCCCTCTCATTGTCGTACACACTAGCGGTGTCTATATTTCGATAACCAACTTCGAGAGCGGTCTCAACGGCAGCAGCAGTTTCATCTCTGGGAAGTAAATAAACGCCAAAACCAATTGGAGGTAACGGGGCTCCAGAAGGTAGTTTTGTTTGAGTCATTTTTGGCTAACACTTATAAGGTGGGGGTGGGGTTGCGAGTAGAATAGCGTAGCTGGGGAGGGAGGGGTGGCATCATAGTGGAGTGATTACCTAACTCATCGCAGTAGAAAATCAGTCTGATCATATAGCGAGCCCAATTTAGGAATCAAACGAGCGGTCGACCAGTGGGACAAGCAGGGTTAAAACACAAGCAGGGTTAAAACATTAGAGTTGAACGGACCCAAAAGAGTTGAGTGCATGAATTATTCATCATGTGGAGCTACGCGAGAGTCCGGATCGAGATGCCTGGTTATTCAGATGTTGGGCAAAACCAGGCTCAATACCGTACGGATCATCTAAGTGGAATGACTTCTGTCGGCGAGCTGACCATATTAGGCGGGTGACAGAATCGACTAAGTACGAGCGTTCATTAGCATCTGACTAATGCGGTGTTTGGCGTGCGCTGTATAACCGTTTACGGAAGTGATCGGTGGAGCGATCTGTGGAGCACTGAACGTTGAGAAGGATACGATGAAGATTTTGAAGTCAATGTTCTCGCGAAAAATGGTCTGGTCTTGAGTTGCCACTTTTTCAGCTTGGCGATTATCCAACTATATGTAAAAATTACGAGAAATGAAGAGTTGGATTTGCAGATGCAAGGATAGGAGGATATTGTTGGTGCCTATAATCAAACCGGGGCTGATATTTCGCAAAATGCATTTCCAGCTTCGGCCAGATTGAACAGAATAGTGAATTTCCAGGTTCAAATGCGACATACTTTGATTTTGCCAAGAAAAGTAATGGTATTTCTGTAAGCTCTCAGAAATGTAACAGTCGAGTGTTCATGTAGCCGGTACGAAAAGAAAGTAAGGCATATGGAGCTAGAACGTACCGGTGGGACGGTTTTGGACAGACCACGCCAGCGAAATCAAAAAGGTAAATAAACGAGTATGGATTTAAAGTTTAGCGCTAAGCGGCGGTCGGTGGCGATGATAGATACAAGATCTCATGTGAGAAAAGAGCCGAAACGGCTCAAAACTCTAAACGAATATCTTGTGCTATGAGAAAGAGAACGACGGATATGTCCGCCATTTTCATGTGGCCGGGGGCAGCGCAACCAAGACGCTAGGCAAAATGCCAGTCATAAGCATAATTTTGTTACATCTAGAACTAAGGAAATTAGCTAGAAAAAAAATAATAAACGTTATTCGTGAAGAGTGCATGGCATTTCATAACATATTTGCACTAACTAAAAATCAATCGCAACAGCCACTAAAGTAGAAAACCAGAACATGAGACCAAGATACAAAGCAAAACACCGGGAAAATTATCATAGTACTAAAAGCAAAATTGTTTACTGACCATCCAGGATCAATCTTTTGCAAAAGATTAGGGCATTAGTTTCCACCCATTCTCTTGGCAATCTTTTTGACGATTCTAGTCATGCCATGGCTGTTCTTAAGCTCCACGTCTTCTGGCCTAGCCAGAGTCATTTCATGCATGCGGTTGTAATTGGGAGGAGCATAATATCTCTTAAGAACATAGCTGCTTTGCCTTTGCAGGTCAGTTGAATTGAAATCAGCAGGATTGATCAAGTGCCGATCATGCAGTTTGTGGTGATAATCCTTGACAGGGACAGTAGAAGCGGTACTCTTCACCATAGCATCTACCAGAGCACTGTCAAGATCAAAGTCGACCTGGCTCATGGAAATAGGAAGAAAGATATCGTCAATATTTCGCTTCTCGAATTCGCCACCATTGCTGTGGTGATCTTCATCATCGTCTCTCCAAGCCTCTTCACCTTCAGGTGTATTTGTGTACATGAGAGTAGGCGGTTGACTCAATCTGGGGGTGGTTTGGGTCGAGTAATCTTCGTCCAACCCAGTGGTAAGGTCGACTCTCGGGGAATGGTCAACAAAGTTGTGCTGGCTTTTTTCAAATAGCCGTCGACCAGCAGCTCCAGAGCCCTCGCTATTTCCCGAGGAAATGCTACTGGGATAACTGTATTCGCTCTGTTGAGAAGCGACAGGAGACGTAATGACTCTGCGACTGTTTCCGCTGACTGCCGAATGAGAACTACTGCCGGCAGAAAACATGCTTGCCCGAACCGAGTTAACGTTAGTCTGTGTGTAGGATCTGGAAGAAGCTACGCTCATAGTAGATGCAGTTGAGTATCGGCTATCGAGGTTGGAGCAAATACTATTAGCGGAACTGCCCAAAGGACTGCTAGAGTGGTGGGTTCGGCTGGCTAAGGCTTTGTTTAGTCTGGAAGAGTTCGAGGTCATTAGCTAGTGAGAGAACCACTAATACCAAACACCGACAAGGACTGACTGTACAATAACGAAGGAAGATGGAAGCTAGCTGAAATAATACGTTTGGACGCAGCATCCAACTGCTTTATACCATCCTTGTAATCTCGTTTAAATGATTTCTTTTTGCCGACCAATGTAGCTCAAAATTAAATAGGATTTTGCCGAATACGCAAAAGTAATCTTGGCCAGGGTTAGGGTAGACCCCTGGGATCGAGACAGCTTCAAAGCATATCGCCTGATACCAAATCGAAATGAAACTTTGCATTAATGGCCCGGAACACCGGCCAGATGCGGAGCTTTGCCGGTAGAAGGTATATTGAGTAATGAGGCCCGGCCCGATATTAGACTGCTCAGGCTACATTATAGATGGGGACGGCTACAGATTGGGCTCATGTGGCATTGGGCCAGGGTGGAAAGATCCACGAATGGGCTTGTTACAGGTTTTTGATAAAGGAGACAGAGATATACACGCAGGGCAGGATGGTATCCAAGCTTCACATTTTAATCTTACAATCTGAAAACAGGAGTATTATTTTGACTTTGAGGGCGGTGGTGGAATATAACGGCTGAGTTCATGTACCTATCAACAGCACAGAACAGCTTTAGTCGGCTGGCTGCTATTATTATTTTAGCGAATGTTGAGAGGTTTTCTTTTTGGGGTGGTGGAGTTCATGACAGTGCTTTTTGTTGAAACATAAGCGATCTGCACCTCCTCGAGACGAATCAGCACCAGGATTGACCTACAGCTCAGTAGACGGTCATCAGATACAGTGCGACCCGGTGCTATTATCGATCTCATGATGTTGGCAGAAGCTCATCAAATAAAGTTAGGTTTGAGGGTTCACGCTGGACCTATTAAGCTTGTTAGGGCTCAGCAATGCGAGGCAAAGCGGTAACCTTAATTTTTTTTTTCTTAACCGGCAAACTACCGTGGGGAGAGAAGGGGGGCCTCCCAACTTTTACTCAGCAGACACTCACCATCCATCTCCCCGGCAGTAGAGAGGGCACCTCGAACAATGCGCAGGACTTGAAATAGGCACTGCCAATCCTTGTATGGTAGAGCGGTGCTGATCACAGCAACAAACATCGCGGCCCACCCAGTTTTGGCCCAAATCCACCAAGGAGGTCTCCTACCCCTGTTTGTCAGGTTAGGCTAGTTGGTGGACCGCCGCATATGGCGCAACCCAAGTGTTCGATCTGAGCAGGATAGGAACAGGATCCCCGGCATCAGAATCCACTGATTGGCTGGGCTGATCATGGGACAAGGGCGAACAATGAGCCGATCATCTACGAAAGAAACAGATACAAGAAGGCGGTTTGTTCTATAGAATAGATGGGGGTTGATTGACTATCTTAGACTTACTGTTGGATCGAGCTCGGAGGGCTTTCCCCACCACCGTTGTGAATTTCTACCAATCCGGCGACGCCCGCCCACATGCAGTGGGAAAAAAACTCCCCCCGTCCGTCGTTCTCCCTGGTAACGAGCAAACCCTTTGGGAGCTACCAGCAAATGTAATTCTCCAGCAAACGACCAGTTCAACATTGGTTCTCAGAGACCGCCGCGCGCTGCTACTTTTGGCCGTATTTGCTGGTGAAATCCTCAGGCTGACTCGAGCAGGTTGCTGTGCTGTAATGTCGTGCCCGGATGGATGCTCTACCTACCATCTTATGCAAGATGCTGCATCCGTTCAGCCCCAGGGTGAGCCACTTTGGTTACGTGTTCAGCTTAGTATAAGCCAAATTCGGAAAGATGGGAGTTTCGATACTGGGGAGAGGAATTGATCGAAACCGTCGTTCAGGTGGACGGTATTGCTAGATTTACTTGCAATGACAATCACTGCAAATTCACCCGATAAAATAAACACAGACAAGTTCACGTTATTTGAGCGCTCTCCACACGGCTGTTGTACAAAGGTGCTGAAATGTCGTCGAACCTGGAACCGGTCTGATTGAGTTTGACTACCGCTCGGCCCGAAAACCAGAAAATATTGGAAATATTGCTACGCAACCATTTCTCCTTGTGTGGAGCCGGGCGTGCTTTCACTAGTTCTAGGTACTAGCGTTGGTGGATCTGCTTCCAGGAACGGATAATTTGGACTCATTCGGTCGCAGGACTAAAGGGCGGCCCCCTGCTGATCCAGCTTGCTGGACACAACTCGACGTCAAACCCGGCTGTCTTTTACTTCGTCACATGGTAGGTGATAGACACATCCCTTGATCGTCTGGTACGTCCCTTGATAGCCCGCCCTAAGCGCGAATCATCCTCAGCTGTGTTTGAAGGTGGAGGGGGGGAGTTTTGGTATGACGATCAATAGACAGAACTAGCTCGGATCGTAGAGGTACAAGTTCCACCTTGCAAATCACCGTCTTTTCACGAATCCAATCTCTTTGTCCTTCTGCATATTTGATCTGATCATCGCGATTATGCAGTAAATAATATCCACCTATTTTCACCTCCGCCATCCCGATCCAATAGGAAGAGTCGTATTTGGCCCACTCTCAGTAAGTATTTTATTTTATTTACATTACGTACTGCGCGGCTTCTTAGAACAGTGGGGCCCGGGCTCAACCAATAGTGACAGTTATTTCGTCCAAAAATCAGCTGACATTGGTTGCAGAGAAACTAAATGTGTATTTTGAGCGTTCAAGTCACAGCCAGCCATCGCTAGTAGACGTAAACGGGTATGTCGGTCGGTTGTTCAACAGCGCACGCAAATAATAATCTGTCGGTTCACCAACAATTCAACCCAGCCATCCTATGCATCTGCACTCCAAAAAATACTGTAAATCAACCGCACGATCGACCTCATTTTTTTTTCACTAGCAGCAGCAACGTTCTGTGAAACGCCAATCGCAATTCCACACTTTACCGGCCATATTTCGCAGAACTCCACTTGAATTCACAGCTTGCCGGATTGACAGTGGCACGGCTTCAACAGCTTCAGCCAGCGATTTTTCACTCGAGCCATTCATTTCGGGTACGCATATAATCTCTCTTATAGCTGATAGTTACAATAAGTCTACTGCATTATTTGTAATTCACATCTGATCATGTGTCTTTTTACATAATCGTACCTGTATTCTCAGGTTCATATATTGTCTTCTTCTCCTGTTACTTCCGTGCTGGGGCCCTGGATTTGTTTCTCGCTCTAAACTACCAGGGCAACACGCCTCACACGTACAACGCGCGACGCCAAACATACCGCGATTTGATTTCCAACATCATCACCTTCTCCAACCAACGCGCGCGAGCCATCAAAATTATGGAGGGTCTGAGTAGTTTGGCCACTCGCCCTATGAGGGGTACGATAATGATATATATTCCATCATCTCACAGAGTATACTAACTTTTCTAGTCAAAATCATCTACACCTTCGATAAGGCCCACACTATGGTTTGTCTCGCTAGAACAGCCTGTGCCATTGACATACCTGTCGTGCCCAACGACGATGATGGAGCTCCTCCGGTGGGAATAGTCGAGATAGCTAGATGTCTGCAGACTGTCTGCCGAAGCAGTCCAGAAATCCTGGCTACGGACAGCAATGATTATGTGGTTTACTCCAGGGATTTGAGCGAGAACCTAGCCGACGGTATATTCGTCGGCCACGGCTTTTTGTCTACATTGCTCAGCAGGGAGTCAAATAACAAGAAAGACGAATCTAATAAGGAGGACCCGGATAAAAATAGCTCCGGCTCAGGTGAAAATAATGAAGAAGAAACCCCGTACGTCACGGGAAAAGTCTCCAGAAACCTGTTACCGCTATATGCTGCCGAAACTCTCGAAGTTCACCTGCGTCTCAGTCCGGTTCTCAGAACACAGCAGTCTCATTACGTGGAATCATTAAAGCATTATAGATCCTTGGCAGCTTTGGAACCTCCTCCTGCTCCTCGACGCTCTCTAACTGTGGCCGATCTTGAAGCCTCAGTTTCTCTGGCCAAACGTCAGCGAACTGTACCGACGTCCTATTATTCTCAGTATCTTGCATCTTCTCCCCCTTCTCAGAATGATTACGCAGGCGCTAGCTCTCGCGACTTTCCTTCTAGTAGTTCTCGTGAGCTTCCCAGCAGCAGTGGTGGTCCGCGTGAACTCTATAGGGAGCCCACAATCAACACCAGTTCTCAGTACGCATCCATTCCGGTTCAAGCAACCAAATCAAACCGTCGAGTTCTTAGCGTGGGATCTGTTGAACGAAGGCTTATCAAGGTGAACGACGAAGCCCACGAAAGTGACCGATCCACCTTTTCAGATGAGTCAGATTCTCCTGCTCTTATTGACGGTGAAAGCAAAACTGTTAATCAGACTGAAGCTACGAACACACATAAAAGAGCTCGCCGACAGCAGTACAAAATTGACCAGCGCCTGGTCGAGGCGCTATCTAAAGGAAAAGTCCCGAAATATTGCGAGAACTGCGGCTGCATCAGAACCGCGACCTGGAGGCGATTCAAGTCTGATGACGACGACTTCACTCTCTGCAATCCCTGTGGTCTATGGTATTCTACTAAAAAAATTATGCGACCTAAAGAGCTGTGGGGGACAAGAAAAGGGCGAAAGACTGAAGTCCGCGATATCAATACATATCTGGCCGATGAACTCAATAAGAGTAGTGGCAGTGGCACTACCGACAAGGATGTCATGGCACGATCACCACCCCTGAAGAATATTGCTGCCACACTACAGCAGCAGGCGGCTAGCAATCATCGTATCGCTCCAATGCATCTTATTTCTCAATCTTCGCCGACACGAAAGAACTCGACCAGTGCCGGTGTCACCCCAGCGGAATTTCATTTTCCAATGTCAGACCCCCCACACGGAGTAGATTTCTCTGGACTGGATTCTGCGTTCTGCGATGTTCGTGAGGTGGTGAGAATCCACGAGGCATCTTCGTCTGTTCCCTCCGAACATGTGTCAGGGGACCGAACTTCCTATATTAAAAAGAAACACTCTAGTACCCCACATCCGATAGAGAATATTCATACGGATGGTACTCTTCATGACAAAATTGATATTACTACGACGGGTAAGAGCGCCGGCGCGGGTAAGCTAGACGAATCCAACAAGGAAAACATCCCCCCGGCACCGGCATCGGCCCCGGCATCTCCACGTGCTGATGAGCATTTGGACATTGACGCACTGTTCATGACTCCAAAGAAAAAGAGCCCTATTAAGAATATAGACCTGGGATCGATCACCCCAGCTTCCCGGTGGATCTCAAAATTTATTCAGCAGCAGAGTAGCAAATTCACAGAAGAAGAGGATATTTTCAAGGCCTTCATGGAATCACCAAGCAGAAAGTATACCGATCATTTTTCCGCCGCAATGACTAGTTTTGACGACGATATGCTGAATTCAGAGGCCACCCACGATACCGTACCGTCGTCCCCCCCGCCAAGTTTCTTTTATCACTACGACGAGGATCATTGCAAGTCAAAGGGAGCACGGGAAGGGTCGGAGGAGGGCCTGTCACACACTGCTGTATCTTCCGTTGACAACGACGAATAAATTTTCACCTTATTTATCTGGGTGCCGTTTGGGGGTTCTTTGCTTGCGGTTAGCAGTTCTTTTTTAATGGGGCTATTTACCACTAGTCAAAGGCTAAGTTACACCTAAGAAAAACAGTTACTTTTCTCAAATTGTGATCCAACGGGATTGCGCTCGGTACCCGCTAGAGCACCTGTGTATAGATTGATTAACGGAGTGGACGAAGGAAAATATGATATACGGGATTGGTCGGCCAATCTGATTCTAATCGCATATAACATTTGCATAATAATAATAATTGATCATAATGAACAAGTACAAGGGCTGGGTTGCGATGATTTGTTTTTCAGTAAGTCTGAGTGCTGATTGGACGACATTGTAATACTTGATCTGATATTCCGAAAGGAGTAATATTTCGTCCGGCACAAAATTGGTGGGCATCGCTCTAGGCCGCCAAAATAAGTCCTAACGGAATAACAGCTGGTATGGGCCTACATCAGAGAACTTGAGAATAAAATGGTTCTAACGGATCGGGTGATTTCCATATGAATTGTTGTTGCGATTCATTTCTTTCCCTTAGTTGTGCCGGCTTAGACTCATGCCAAGTACTGTAACTGTGACATCCTGAGTCGCAGCCCCGGGGATTCACTACGTTTTGGGGATTTGAATTGTTGTGCCAAGAAAAGGGCCAGATGGGTGTTTTCAGCATCTAGGAAGTGTAGTGTAGGGCGCGTGTGGCGGAGGTACCCGCCTGCCCATCAGCAACCTGTTTCGGAGTACCGAGTACGTATGGCTGACTTATCCACATTGAAGTTAATACCGGCAAGGAGAAAAAATGTAATGAATTCACCGTACTGGCAACAAGGACGTGCATTGAGTCTATTGGCTTATTTAATTGGCCCAATTGCAGGTTGGTATTCATGGAAAGGGCCGTTGTTTGCCGACGAGCCGACGGCGGACAGGGGATTTTTTAACGTGCATGTGTCAGTTCCGAAATAGGCAATGATGAGATGGAGCAAACTGATTAATTTGATCAGATAATCGCGAGCTTATACGCATTAGGAAATTATCATGCGCAGGCGAAAATTTCTTCAGTCATGGCAGCCCATGTGGATATGGGGGATGTTTAAGCGCAGAGCCATACCGTTTGATTTGATAGACTGGAAAGAGATCTTTTCATATCAAATGATGGACGGACATTATTTTTGAACAGGGGTTCCCCCGTAAGTGGTATAGTTAGGTGACAACGGATTTCCGTTACTGGAACTTGAGATAGCACTGGGGCGTGTTTGTACAAAAGCATGCACCAAGCTTTTTTTTTACTTTTTTAGATGAATTATGTTTTCTTGGCTAAAATCTGTCTGCACGAATAGCTGACAGTTTTCGCCGAACAGCCGATCGGCGAGTAGGATTGTATATATAGAGCTTTCAGCACGCTCTATCAGAGCTTAATTGGCCGTCAGATCGAAATGAGAAATTTTTGGATTTTTCTGGTAATTTTCACAGCATTCTCTACAGTCTCAGCAGTGACTGTAGAGGCATGGGTGAAAAACTCCTATGCATGCCAAGTTGCTTTGACTGAGGTGACTTTTGCTTGTCCTGCTAACGATACCTCTGGTCTGCCTAGTTGCACTTGTACGTCCGATGCTTATCTTCTGACAGTCAAACATTGCCTCGAAACCAAAGTTACTGCAGAGCAGCTTCCCGAGTCGCTGATTACTGCATTATATGACTGTGTTGATCTCACTGCAGAGCAGATAATTGCCATCGCACCCCAGCCTTATCAGAACGTTACTTCGGCTGAGATAATAGGTGTGAATCTTACACAGCCTATCAATATCCCCGAAGACTTGTGGTCTTTGGGAAAGGCGAGCGTTTTCAGTTCATACGAAGCTGTGGACATTTCTAATTATATGGCGTAAGTGTTGAATCTCCAGATACTAGTAGTTATTTTTTCTAACCTTCAGCGGCGGTTTACTGTCTTATTGGGGATTTGTTATGCTTTTAAGGACAATCACAAATCTCATTTACACTTATGCTCCGAGTGTGCTGAGACTGGTGGATACTAAATTCACCAGAAAAGTCAGAAAGCATATTCTGATTCCACCTACCTACAGCTATGTTCATAGTAGCAAAGTGAATTTCCTGGGATTCAGCTATTCTATTCCTAACCGATTTCAAACTCTCATACTGATTGGGTTCGGTGTAGTTCATTTTGTTTTATTCTGGCCAAATTATCCCGTTGTGGAAGGAAGCTACTGGTACACTACAGTAACCCAGCAGTACAATACCTATTTTGCTTGGAGAACTGGAGTATTTGCTGTATCTCTCGTTTCTCCTTTGGTGTTGTTTGGTGGACGAAACAATTTCCTCATGTGGGCTACAGGATGGCCTATTGATACTTTCAATGTGTTCCATCGATGGATTGGCAGAGTTATCATGGCCGATGTTATCATTCATTCCACTGCTTACGCTATTTGTTACCACCAGGCCGGATATCTCCAGTTGGAATGGGTTGAAACGTACTGGAGATGGGGTCTTGTCGCTTGCTTTGCTAATGTTGCCATTGTTGTCCAAAGTTTAAACTTTTTGAGAAGCCACTTTTACGAGATCTTCCTCGTTGTGCATATTATACTGGCTGCGATCTTCGTGGTTGGAGCATATTATCACATTGACTTCCTTGAAGAGGATACAGCATGGGTTTGGGCTTGTATTGCTATTTGGGTATTCGACCGGGTCGTGCGAATTGTGCGAGTTATCGTCTCCGGTCTTAATGCTCGAGGTGAAGCCCAACTGTTCGAAGATGGCGTTATCAAAATGAAGATCAAATACTCAAACTGGTGGAAGCTCAAGCCTGGTCATTATGGATTTATCTACCTTATGAATTGGAAGTGCTTCTGGCAATCTCATCCTTTCACTATTATTGACTCTCCAATTGCAGGTGATGAGAAGAAGCTAGTGCTTTTGATGAAGGTCAAAGATGGCGCTACCAAGATTCTTCAAAAGCAGCTTGAAAAAATTCCAGATAAATTCTCTGAGCTACCTGTGTTGATGGAGGGCCCCTATGGCGAAAACAGACGTTTAGATCATTATGACAACGTTCATATGATGGCTGGTGGTATTGGTGTAACTGGTGTCTATTGCTACGCTTCCAGTCTTGCCAAGAGTGCCGCTCCTAACAAACGATTCACCTTTGTTTGGTGCATCGCAACTGATATGCCTTTACGATGGTTCAAGGATGAGCTGAACTTCCTTGCTTCTGACGAGCGATTCGATGTTCATGTTTATATTAACGGCGCTCCTCCTATTATCAGCGACGCGGGATCCTCAGACGAGATCGATGTGGACGCAGGCAATGTTCAGGAAGTTTCTCTTTCTGACAAGAAAGACGCTGAATTCCTTTCTAATAGTTACAATCTGCATGACAAGGTCTTTATTCATTACGAGCGACTTAATGCTCGTCAAACTATTCACGATGAAATCACAAATGCCAAGGGCTCTACTGCCTACATATGCTGCGGTCCTGGACTTATGAATGATGATGTTAGATTTGTTATTGCCAAAAACATCGAGAATAGTGATGGTAGAGTGGATTACTTTGAGGAAAGTTTCAGTTGGTAACGGCATTTTAGACCAGCTCGGTTATTTTCTTAGATCTGATAGTTAAAAAAAACAACGAATTCTCTTTCACAGTCACGTAATTGCTTCTGCCGTAGCAAAAATATGCGGAAAGATCGGCGCGTTGATCAAATAGGGACCACGCATAGGCTTGAGTGGACATTATCCTGTGCTGATCCACCCACAGC
The DNA here is from genome assembly GCA_030565365.1 of Zygoascus flipseniorum. NCBI lineage: Eukaryota > Fungi > Ascomycota > Dipodascomycetes > Dipodascales > Trichomonascaceae > Zygoascus > Zygoascus flipseniorum. The sequence continues at coordinate 51,811 of JAJMBR010000013.1, forward strand.
ACTAACCAAGGTTGCTGCAAATGACCGATCGTTGGAAATATGTAACCTTTTCTTTCTGAATAGAATGTGGCTGCCCCAGATTCACACTCCGGTCAATAATATGCTGAAAGGAAGGCTGACGGACGAGGCTCGCTAATTTTACCTAATACGGAAAGCAACTAAATAATAACCTTAGATCAAAATTTTTTACAACAAAATCCAGGTCCAAAATAGATGCCAAGATTAACCCAATTGGAAGCACGGCGCCGATTTTGAATGATAAGCATGAGAAAGCTTCGCTGCATGCAATCTCGCTTGATTATACAACGGCAACCCCATATTTTTCTAGGGCAGCCGAATACCGTAAAAAAAAAGGTGCATATCTATTTAGCAAAAATAAGATATGAGATATAAAGATTTATACTAAGTTTGGGAAAGGAGGGGGCATGACAAGGCGAAATTATTACACTACCTTTATAACTAAAAACAAGTTATTGTTTTCAGCCCCAGATGAAATTAAACTAGCATCACTTTAAGATCCCGGTGAAGAGGAGATCTTTATATTAAGTTTTCAAACGGTATGGAAAACTGGGAGCGACGGCCGGATTCGCCGGGTTGGAGGATGGATAAGCTGTTGAACCAACCAAATTTAAGAGTGTTTTCCTCACAGCACTGTCAATCTATTCTTTAATATACCACAGCATCACCACACAACAGCATCATGGATTTTCCCATAGCCAATCTAAGCGCCAGTGGACAAGTCACCACCTCTGAAGGAGAAGAGATAATTCAGTTTGGTAGTAGCAAGCCTAGTACCCAGCTGCACGAACTGGCTCCTTGTTTCAGTGGAATCGAACGTCTGGCTGCATCTCTCAAACTGGGGACTGTCGAGGAAGTGGTAACATCTAACGTCTTACGTGGAGACACATCTACTGAATGGAGTCAGATTTTCAGCGTTCAGCAGAAGATTGCAGATGAATCCCAAGATAGCTGGCTGTTGAGCCATGTTGTTGCAAATAGCCTGGAAGAAGCATTTGTAGCTTCAGCATTGATTGGAGAACATGTCAAGGAAAGTTTGATCTCAGGTTGATCCAGGTTTCTGAATTTCTAATTTTCCAAATTGTTGGATCTGCATCAACTCTCTTGTCCTTCATCCTCTACAGACTGGGGCTGGATTGGAATTTCATATGGACTAGTACGAGGGCTAGGCATAAGCCTTTGTCATATTGCCAAATTTATCATTAATGTATTCACAATCGAATAAGTATTGTCATATCTCAGACCTAATAAAAAATGTCCTTATTCTGGTGCCATAGGGCGATAAGCTTCTCCAAATGTGCCGTCTCTATAGAGGTTAGTGCTAATTTCTCAGATAAAAGCATTTCCAGCATTCAGAAGTGAAGCCACTAGATGACGAGTATGAAATACCATAATAATGTCAGAGATACAAAATATATCACTGATGATTATCTTTGTCTTGTCATATTCAACCAACCCATCAGATCAATGAGGTGTAATAGATATACTTACTAACAGGCTTTTCAAACTCCGACTGAGTATAACTCAACATCTTGAACCGCAAGTCGTTATTTACTCTTCCTACAAACTCGTAAAAATGTCCGACTTGTAATCGAGCATCGGGTCCTAGAATGATATTAACATCTCCAGACGCGTCGATAACGCCTTCTTCACCATTCAACGATTTCACCGTGCCAGCAATTTTGACGTTAGTCTCTGCATAGGATGAGAGCATCGAGGCGTTAATAAATGGCGTAGAATGGAACAAGGAACTCATTGTAATGGATTTTGTGTTAAATTATGAGCACGCAGTAGTGATGGCAATATCCAAACCGGTGATAATTTCGTGTGTCGATTCAGCCCGATTAGTCAGCGTCGGCAGGCTGGCTTATTCAGCCGTCTTCCTTGGCCCATGCCTGAAAATGACTGACGGGCTAAAAAATTGACTCACTACTAACTATCGACATCCACCTATAATGACACGAGTGGTTCTAATTGACAACTACGATTCGTTTACCTGGAATTTGTACGAGTATCTGTGCCGGGAAGGTGCTGAGGTGCTTGTATATCGAAATGACAAGATCACTATTGCCGAAATCGACGGTCTGAAGCCGGATTCCATCCTGATTTCGCCTGGACCTGGCCATCCTCTAACCGATTCTGGCATTTCTAGAGCCGTTGTCGCTCATTTTGCGGGAAAGATACCTGTTATTGGAGTATGCATGGGTCAGCAGTGCATTACAGCCGTTTTTGGCGGTGAAGTTAGCTATGCTGGTGAAATTGTACATGGAAAAACATCCACCATCGCCCACGATGGAAAAGGAATATTCGATGGGATTAGCCAGAATGTCGCTGTGATAAGATATCATTCGCTTGCCGCTACCCAACCGTCTATTCCAGACTGTTTGGAGGTGAGCGCCAGGTCGAGCAGCGGTGTGATAATGGGTGTTCGACATAAAGAATTCACTGTCGAAGGTGTACAGTTTCATCCCGAAAGTATTTTGACAGAAGAAGGTCCGAGAATGGTAAGGAATTTCTTGTCGATCCGTGGAGGATGCTGGAGTGAAAACCAGGTTGAGAAGGGTCAACTTAATGGCCCAGCCAATGGACTAGACAAGGAAAGTAGCATTCTGGAGCAGATTTTCGAACAGAGAAAGAAAGACATTGCTGCTACTCAGCAGCTTCCGGGGAAGAGCTTTGAAGCCTTGAGGAAATCAGTTGAAATGGGCCTGGCGCCTTCTCAGATTGACTTCGCCGGGAGACTGGCTATAAACAAGCTATCACTGCTTGCCGAAATTAAGCGAGCATCGCCTTCCAAGGGCCCTATTGCATTAGATATTCACGCCCCTAGCCAAGCCAAGCTGTATGCCGAGTCTGGTGCAGCAGCTATTTCGGTGTTGACCGAGCCTAATTGGTTTAAAGGTGATATCGAAGACCTAAGACTAGTTCGACAAGCAGTTGACCATCTAGGTGAAAAAAGGCCAGCTATTCTGAGAAAAGAGTTTATTTTTGACGAATATCAGATTCTGGAGGCCCGTCTGGCTGGTGCTGATACCGTTCTACTCATTGTCAAGATGCTGGATGATATCCTACTGACAAGACTTTATCGCTACAGTCAATCTCTTGGAATGGAGCCTCTTGTTGAAGTGGCAGACGCTGCTGAAATGAAGCGAGCGGTGCACCTTGGGGCAAAGGTGATTGGAGTGAACAATAGAGACTTGCATACGTTTGCTGTTGATCTGGATGCTACATCTAAGCTTGTTAGTGCAGTTCCTGATGGAACAATTCTAGCTGCTTTGAGTGGTATATCTTCTCGAGATCAAGTGCAAAAATATTATGCGGATGGTGTCAGGGGTATTCTGGTAGGAGAGGCTTTGATGAAAGCACCTAATGTCAAGGAGTTTATAGGAGATTTGACCAATGTGGCTTAATTGATTGATGCTCTGAAAAATTAAATGTACTAAATACGCGAAATATGATTATGTGACAGAGGTTTAGACGATGCAAGTTGCAGGACTCACTGTGTTTTTAAGTTTTAGTTCATCTGATGTGAGCCGAGCAATAATCCAACTCTCGACGACAAGAAAGAGATTATGCTGAGTGCAGATTATGAGTGGTGGCCCTATACGGGTCAATCACACCTAGTATATTTCCATTCTACTAATTTGAGATAACGGAAAACTGCCGTGTCTTCTCAGCACGTTTCTCATTTTTCACCGTGCGGCGTCAGGGCGAGGCGAGCCGCGTACTCAATCTTAGAAAACGCCAACCTGTAGGTTTCATCCTGATATAATCGCAAAATGCTGTTTGAGCTGGTTGGACTGATTGGAATAATTTTAGGAGGAGTATGTATTGAGTACAGCAGCTAAGATATTCAAAGGCTTTGAGCTGGGGAGTTTTTCTTTTCGTATTTACTTGGCAGGATCCTAGAAGCCAGTGCTAACGTTGGCAGATATACATAGTAACCGTGCTCTTCAGCCATAACCCTCGGCCGGTACTTGAACCGGAAACGTATTATATTACTACTACCAATGGTGGATCAAAAAGCGAGAAGCGAAGGCTGCCTACATTAGATGAAAAGCCCGCGTTGGAGCTTTCTGTGGTGATTCCCTGCTACAATGAAACCAAGAGACTTGCAATCATGCTGGACGAGTCTGTACCAGTCCTAAACAAGCTTCTGGCTGATTCATGGGAGATTTTACTAGTCGACGATGGATCCAGGGATGGTTCTGCTGAGTACGCGCTTCAATGGGCCCTGGATCATAAGCTTGCAGCCGACCGTCTGCGAGTGTGTTCTTTGGAGAAGAATCGTGGAAAGGGGGGAGCTGTAACTCATGGAATGAAGTTCTTCCGGGGGAAATATGCAGTTTTTGCCGATGCTGATGGTGCTAGCAAATTCTCTGATGTTGAGAAACTTATTGATGCCACCAAACCCGATGGAAAGCTCAGTGTGGCCATTGGATCCCGGGCTCATATGGTCAAAACTGACGCTGTGGTGAAGAGATCTTTTATAAGAAACTTCCTCATGTATGGACTCCATACCTTGGTATTCGTTTTTGGCATTAGAACAATTGGTGACACCCAATGTGGCTTTAAGCTGTTCACAAGGGAAGCAGCTAAGGCCATTTTTCCTTACATGCACACTGAAGGATGGATATTCGATGTAGAAGTCCTGTTAGTTGCTGCAAAGAAGAACATTCCCATTCATGAGGTTGCCATCTCGTGGCACGAAGTAGAAGGCAGCAAGATCGACCTTGCTAAAGATAGCATCAAAATGGCCATTGATCTTGTCGTTATGCGAGTAGCATATGCCCTGGGTATTTACAGTGACAAGAAGCTGACAAACGAATGAGCATAACTGTTTTTCATTGAGTCCCATGAAGAATATACATATCGTTGTTTCCACATAGTAGATCAAGCACCATTAAAACACACTATTACTGCACTATCTCTATGTTACTAAAGTACAAATCTACCTGATTATCTAGGCTGTAAAAGACTAACCACTTTTGAATTCAAACTCTTCTCTTGTAAGCTTAGTTTTTGCTACTGGCGTCTCAAAGAGCCAGCCTTTACTTTCTCCACTCTTGTTGAGCAACTCCTTACTGGTCACGAAATCGACAGGAGCGAGTTTGGGCCAGTTGACATACTGAAGCCCATTAATAAGCAGAACTCGGAAGGATTGTATCAGTATGCAAATGCAAATGAACATGAAAGCCTTATTAACCAACCAGGGATTGTCCTCCCTAGGGAACCATATTAGCGATCCAATCATGATTAGAGTGGCGAGGATTACATAGGGAACCGACTGAATGTAAACGGGTCTCAAGTCATTGAATGGAGGTTGAATAGTCTCATATGGCAAGTGGTTTCCAAGGAACAAGTCAAAGCCATCCTGTCGGGGTCCGTCCAAGAAATTATTTTTGACATAACGCACAACTGAGTTTTGCAAATCCTGGAGAGCCCCTCGATTGGTTCTTTTACCAAGCCTAGTGAAGTCAGTTTTGAGAGCACCGGTACCGGAGTAACTACAAGAAACACCGTCCGCATTATCACCCCAGGCTGCCCGAAAGCTCTTGAGAAAATAGGCATCTGTCTCCCAAGATTCTCCCTGCTTAACAACGGTAGCTTTTTCAAGCTGCTGTTGTAATGCCCACTTGCCGATATGGCTCTGGACAACATTAGTTCGATCCAAGCAATCCATGCAATTGGTTCGAACAACGCCCTTTTGGAGCGAAAGAGGATGAAGATTGCCATCAGGATCAAACTTAGCTTCGAACCAGCCGAATCCGGAAAGCCCAAGTGAAATCAATCGGTCCAGAAGAACATCAACTCGGTGCCATCGCATCTTGGAGCATTCCTTATGGAAATCAAAATAAACGTACTCCAATTCGGGGTTTCCCAGAGCCTGGACTGTTTTTTCATATGTATCTTTCACAGGTAATTCATATCCTTTAGCATTTACCAAATTCACCAAAAAGTTCTTTCCGTATACTTTTGTTTGTTGTTCAAAATGAACCCTGGCCTCATCTACACCAATGTTCTCACCCACCTTGAGCAGGGGTTTGTATCGAAGATTATTGACTTCACCCCAGTGGGCAGGAACACTTCCTCGAGTCTGAACGTAGCTGAACACATGACTGGATTCAACCACGACGAGCTGTTCTGTCTCATTGTAGTTGGCCACGTTTCCTCCGCTATCAATGCCTCGTCGGAAGTAACGAGTTCCAGCCCTGAATCGGCTTCTTCTAGTGATGATTCCAAAAAGGACTTTTCGGTCGTGCACAATGGTGTGCTGAATGGATACAACGCCGTAAATCACGGGTTGAATAAATCGAGACAAATCAAAAGCCTCGGCAGGAGCTGCCACAGTAGCAGCATCAATCAAGTCAGCAGCAACATAACGATTCCAGAAAAACCGATCGTCGGACTTTTCCCAGAGAGGAACGCTGTCGTCCAATCCACCTTGCCGCTGGAGCGGGTTGGTGAGATCCCATGTCGGTGAGAAATACATTGTCGCGGCCTCCAAATGGTTCCGCAACAGATGCAGGTATTGACGCTCACTGTCATCCTTTACACGCCATTCCCGCAGAGGAATGAAATCAAAGCTCTTCGCCTGGAATATCTCGTGTCTTTCGTCCCACAGTTTGCCGGCCAGCGCCGCGTCTTTGATGACAATGACATACTTGGCCAGACGTAGGCGAATTACTCCAAGAATCGCCGCTACGGTTCTCTTCTGTCCACTTATGGATCCTTTGCTGACTCTAATAGATCCATCTGGTTTAGAAATATGCAGAACCGTTCCGTGCTGCTCGAACAGCACTTCCTGTTCGTGTATTGTGTAGAACATGTGTGGTGTGATGAAGTAACTGCCGGTCGAAAGCTAAGCTACAGCAAGTAGATATATTAGTTATCGGGGAGGGGGGCAATCGACAACACATGCAGCGTGGGGTACACAATAAGGTTTAAGGCAAATATTGGAAAGCCAAAATATAAAACAAACTGGATCATTTGCATTATATTTGCTTCATCGGTGGAATCAATCAGTCAATTAATCGCATATTGAACATGTCGGAGCATGATTATGTCAGCATCAAATCGGGTTGGCAGGCTATCTCGGAGGAATCTCAGCATGTTCTAATACTTCCATTGTTATTGAAAACAGGGATTTCACCTTTATTCTATTGAGTAGCAATTACTGACCTGATTATTCTAGCATCTAGCTGGCGATCACTGACTTGACTTCTGCAACCAGACTCGCAAACCGCGGTTCATCGACAGCCGTGGCCCTATCCAGCAGCTCATTCAACTTGAACGCTTCAAATGCCTGCTTAATTTCTTCCGTCCGGCAATTGGCAACTACAGTTCCTGAGGCAAGTAGCAGCCTGTAATTTGCCTCGCTATCTTTAAACTTGACACACAAACCGACAATGTTCAGTAAACCTAAAGCTTTATCAGGGTCTGTCTTTATTAAGACGGAATAATTGAGTAATAATGAAGCAATAGCTACTTGCATATTCGCAGTCAGCACATCGGGCGAGCTTTCTGCCAATTCCTTAATGACATTTAAGCCCTGCTCCTCAACCTGAGCGGACGTCACAAGTTTTTGGCCGGAAGGGAGGCTGAACAGATTGACAAGTGCACGTAGCGAGAGAAGAGCATGCTTAGGGGCCCCAGAATCAAGAGTGGAGAATATCTGCTGCAGAATAACAGCTGTGGGAAGTGGATTGAGATATGGCACAATGATGCGAATGATATCTAAAGCCACTAGGATATTTTCTGGCGACCAGTTCTGTGTCATGGACACAGCCACCTTAAGTACGTCAGTTGCATTGCTCTGCGTGATGCCTCCTGTCAAAGCTCTGTGCACGGTATCAACATCATCGGCACTTAGCTTGGTGGATTCCTTCTCATTGTTGATAGTAACTTGCTTGAGAATGGGAGCTGCCTTATAGCTGACCAATTTTACAAACGAATCGTGAGGGATAATTTTGAGATGAGCAGGAATCGGCGCGACCGGCTGCGCAGGCTGGGGAGGAGCACTCTCAACTGTTTCAGCAGATCCAATTTCAACTGGCTGGGCATTTGTCAGAATGAACCTGACAATATCTTCACGGTAGGACGCCGGCAAATCGTTATCAACCAGAAATTTTTCTGCTGCTTGGTAAGGATTGTCAGTATTATTATAAGGCAGCTTCAAAGGAGGCTTTCCATCCTCCACGTCGACATCAAAAACGTAGTCATAGAGCTGCCCGTTATAGGAAGCAGTTCGATTTGAGGAACCCGCACCGCCTGTAGATGATTTCCCGACCACTTCTCCAATCTTGATCCATGATCCACCAGACCATTGGTGAGCTTCAACTGCGCCAATTGGCGATTTTACCATGACAATCGCACCTTCCTTGTCGCCAGGCTTATGGAGCACCGAAGCATCAGAAAGCTGCTCTTCGCTAACTTCGCCAACCTGATCCTTTCCCAAGGATGAGTTAGCAACTGACTCTTCTAGATTTTTGATCTCGTCCTGTGAAGCTTTTTTGGTCGGGTCAGTGGAAAACACTCTAACTATGCAATCACTACCACCGACAGCGAAATCACCAGTAGCAGCATCCACCTTTACACTCCACAGAGAAATAGCAGGCAAAGTAATTACCTGAATGCATTCACCGTCATTATTTAGATCCCATACCCGAACAGATCGGTCTTCTCCCGAAGAAATGAGCCAGTTCTTTTCCTTGACGTAGTCGACGCTGTACACAAAGCTCGTGTGTCCTCTCAATACTTTCCGAGAGCCTCCTTGACTCCAGATTCTAACGGTCCCATCATTGCTACAGCTTGCAAATGTTTCATCGTCTATTTTGGTGAGACTTCTGACAGCATCTGAATGGCCCTCAAAAGTCTGGAGCAACTCACCCTGCTTGCTCCACAACTTGATGGTTAAATCTGCCGAGCCAGTAACAATGCCGTGTCTCAGAATCAGGACAGCCCATACTGCGGCTTGGTGCTTGAGAAGTGCAATTGGCTGTCCGTTTTGCCAGATTCGGGCTGTTTTATCCCATGATCCAGAGACAACCAGACCGGCCAGATCGACATCAAGGACGCACACGTTTGATTCGTGCCCGAGAAGGAACAATCGGGGCTCTCTAGGATCCCCTTCAGCTTGATCGGTATCAATTACCAAAATCTGACTGTCTTGTCCACCAATGATGGCAGCATGATCTGTGGGGTTCGAGGAAACTGCATTGAGATAGCGGGTTCCTTTATACAAAGTCTTGCCGATCCAGGCATTTCCGTCCGTTCTGGTCCATTTTCGCAGCTTGGAATCTCGCGATACCGAGTAAAGCTCGTCTCCCTTGAAACTTAATGCCTTGACATCTTCTTCATGTCCTAGAAGATTGGCACTTAGATAGTACATGGTGGTTAAACGATATGGAGTGTGGAAGAAGGTAGAAATCGGATGGGACTTAGCGATCCTCCATCTCAAAATCGGTATAATCGCAACAGGGCTTCGGTGTTATGAGAGCTTCTTATTATCAATAGATAAAAATTGTATAAGAGGCTATTATCTACAAAATTAATATCCATTTGGAAGGCTGTTCCTTGAGAGTCCAATTACTCAATATGGCTACTTAGTCAGCGACCAAGCGAAGCAGGATGGAGAAGAAGGCTTGTTATAATGAGTATGAATTAATTTTTAGGAATATATATATTATGCCACCATAAATATGCAGCACTAGGCTTGGCCACTTCATTGGCAGAAATCAGAGCTTCGGGGAGCTTTCTTCCGTATATATACAGCTTTCTCCTATGGAACCTCTCACTCTAACATCAAGACAATACCGATCCTTATCAGCAGTATTCTGCTGTTCTTCTTCCTTTTTGTCCATTTGCATATCCATCCTGTGCAATTGAAGAAACGGTGTCCCGAGATTTTGAAAGTAAATGTATATCTGCTCTTTTTTCAGGGATGGTTAATGAAAGAGTGATAGACACCCAGATGAAGACGACTTCCGCTTTTCATTCAAAGGCTAATTCACAGCACGTCCAATTGAACAGAAGGACTATCCTCTAGTCAATGATGACTATATTACTATTTTTCTAAGGTTTTGGAGGAGGAGCTTACAGCACTATAATTGCGATCCAGCACCCAACAGAAATCAGAACCTTCAAGAGCAGAGCTCAGAGATGCCTAGGTAAGGTGGAATCTCCCATTCTCGTACGCATGTGTAGGTTGGAAATAGGAGAGCCCATTGCCGAGTACCGAATTCTGCATCTTCAGTGAATTTGAAGACGCGCTACGAGCAGCGCCGACGAGCTAAGATCGAATGTTGTCGACGGCTTTTTCAGTTGTAGATAAACGGCAAAAAGTGATACGAGATAAGCATTGAAGGATTAAAATCTCGACATACAGAGGAAACAGATTATATAATGCGGAATTTTCGATGAGGTCGAATAAAGTTCTCTTTGAGGCAGCCTGGTACTTAATTTAATATACCTTCACACGGACAACATGTTTCATTCCGATCTTGCAATGTTTCTGCAAAATCATTTCACAACTTCTAATTTGAGCCTGGTCATACGATAGGTATTCAGATATAATATCGCCGCGGCGCGGTAATGCAGCCTTTTATCGTTGAGCAGCTAGCCTTAGCAGCTAGCCTTGGATAAGCTTGTAATGCTGCATCAGGCTATTCTCGATAACAAAAAAGATAAGCAACTAAACAAAAATCTCGATCATCCCACTATTGGCTCGAGAAATCGCCCACAAAAACCTTAACTTGCAGAACCTTCAGAATAATGAATAAAACCTACGCTTGACGGCATATCACGAACGGATATTTTAATAATCTGTTGTCGCCTGATCTCTCAGCCCAGACCAGCAACCGGGCCAGATCTCCACCCGAAATGACGCACCAATAGAAAAAGCATCTGAACCTATTGCACCATTTCGGAGCCGCCAATCACATTCCTAGGTTGAGCCGAGCGGAATCCATATTGGCTGGAAACGGTTGTTGCCCTGTCAATTCTCGAAGCCATTGTGAAAGGGCTCTGTGCTATCACGTAATACCTCCCGGAGATAATCCGCTAGTAGTGGTAGATCCGGGGGATTGCGTGCTGAGCAGTATAGTACCAGATTGCCGCTGAATAATCGAGGATGGACTATTTAAAGCATGGGGTATCAGTATTGACTGATTGAATTATCTGACCGTTTGAACTGAAGTGAAAAAAAAATGGCCCCTGTTAGCCACTCAGCTGCCACTGTCGAAGCAGTTGACGGCTCAGCATACAAAGATATCCGAAGTGGATCTATTCAAGTAACTGGCGAATATGTGAGATATCCTGCGTATGCACCTACCTGGGAGGGTCATGGAGAGTACTCTGCATGGGAAGATTTCGAGCACGTTGATGCTGGATCTAGAGCCGATGCGGGATTGAAGAACCTGTTTCCTGAAGGTCAGGAAAAATATACATCCGATTTGACACCCAAATTTGGCACCGAAGTCCGAGGTATTCAATTGAGCCAGCTGTCTGATAAGGGCAAGGACGAGCTCGCTCTGTTTGTTGCTCAACGTGGAGTAGCAGTATTCCGAGAACAAGACCTGCGAGAATTGCCCATTGACAAGGTTTTGGAATTTTCCGACTATTTTGGTCGAGCTCACATTCATCCTACTTCTGGAGCCCCCAAGGGGTACCCCGAGATCCACCTTGTTTACCGGCAAAAGGGTGGAGATGAACAGGAAAGGTTTTATCAGAGTCATACTACCTCTGTTGCATGGCACTCCGATGTTACCTATGAAAAACAGCCTCCTGGAACCACATTTCTGGCTATTCTCGATGGACCTCCTGCTGGAGGCGATACAGTGTTTGCTGATACCCAGGAAGCATATAAGCGACTTTCACCCGAGTTTCGAAAGAGACTACATGGCTTGAAAGCTCTACATTCGGCAGTGGGTCAGGCTAATGCTGCTACCAACCGAGGAGGAATTGTGCGAAGAGATCCTGTTGAGACGTGGCACCCCATTGTCCGGACTCATCCCGTTACCAAAGAAAAGGCTCTATTTGTGAATCCACAGTTCACTCGACGGGTGGAAAACTACAAGGTTGAGGAGAGCGACAATCTCCTCGATTTCCTTTATGATCACCTTAGCAAAAGCATTGATCTACATGTTCGAGCCAAGTGGGAGGATGGAACCATTGTAGTGTGGGATAACCGACGAGCAATTCATTCTGCGCTGCTAGATTTTGACTCGGATCACACAAGACATGCATTCCGACTCACTCCACAGGCCGAACGACCGTTTGAGACTGAATTTGACCAGTAGGTTGTAGAATATTCTAGTGTAGTTATTCTTATTTATAAATTATAATTGTTATTTTAAACAGCAAAAAATTTGAGACCTATTCTTTTGGTTGGTGCCTTTTGTGTCTCATCGGTAACAGAAGCTCCGTACGAGAATCTTCAATGTACACTCTAGACCCTCACGCTCACAGAACTGCGTAAATTTCAGATGCGCCCAAATGAAGCTCGACAAACATTTGCATTTATTTGCTCAACACCAAAATAATAAATTGATGTGAAATATATTACCGATAAAAATCGGACATCAGCTAGGAGCCGAGCCTGATTTTTTTGGAATGCAAAACCTGTACGGCTTTAACATCTCCTCGCTTTCACATCGCTGCCCGACGCCGCATCCTCTTTTATTCCCACCATTCAGGGAACCTTAAAACAGTCGGCACAATATGGAGGAAAAACTACGAGCACTTGAAGATAGAGAGGTCCACTACTATCGGAACCGAGAAAAAACTCTGCGAGATATGCTGATAGAGCGTCATGAGCGTCTGGAGAAGATTGTAGAAGCTCGCGATGAAGAGTATCTGCAGCAGCTGCAAGACCTGGAGGAGGTCCGTGATAGAGAGCTCATGCGCCTATACACTTACCAACAGTACAGACTGCAAAGAGCCCAGACCACTCATGATAGTGAAATGGCTGTAATAGAACAAGAGAGTGAGGAATCGCTGAACGATCTCAATGATAAGCTTAAGCTGCGATTCCAAGCCTATGTCGATTACTACAAGAGTCCTGGCTCGTCCATGTTTGATATCGATTCGGACGCCCACGAACGCCATGTTCAGCTCAACAAGAAGAAGAAAAAGCTACCGTTGGGACCTGGATCTCGCGGCGGGAAGCAGACCGCAAACAATAGTGGAAACGATAGTGATCGGTCGAGTGAGCTGTTGATGGTTGGCTACAATGCTGATCTGAGACACTTTGAGGACTGGAGCCAGCCTGTCAGTGGCAGAAAGAGAAATGCCACCACGTCCGACGCCAATACGTACAGAGATGGAGATAATTCAGGATCAGGCGGCTCGGGCACCGGTACTGGCAATGGACATTCAAGCGCGGGAACCCCGGCTGGTCCTGGTCGAGAACCACATCAAAGGAAACCCAAGCTGGACAGCTTGAATCCTGCTGAGGTGGAAGCTGATTTGGACATGATGAGGCCTGTCAGCTTTGTATCATGATCTCTGCTCATCTAATGGATAATTGCTCTCCTGAAGTGTTCATTTTATCTTTATTTATTCTAGCATAATGTTGTTGCAGCTGCAGTTCCTATAAGCTAATACATGAGACTAATTTTTGTTACATCTATTCTGCAAGATTCACATGAACCGCCTTGACCTTTGTATAAATTTGAAGTCCATATTCACCTAGTTCTCGACCAATACCACTCATTTTATAGCCACCAAAAGGAACTCGATAATCACTGTCATTGCCAGAATTAATCCAAACCTGGCCACTTTCTAGTCTGGCAGCTACTTTATGTCCTCTAGCAATATCCCGGGTGAAAACAGATGCTCCCAGACCGTAATGACTTTTATTAGCTCGTTCAATAGCCTCCTCTTCAGACAAAAACTGGGTGCAAGCTGCAACAGGGCCGAATATCTCCTCCCTAGATATTGTCATATCGTCATCAACCTTACCAAAAATAGTAGGGTGAACATAGAACCCTCCCGTTTGCTCGTTCTTCAGTGATGTATGGCCCTCACCAAGTACCACTTCGGCTCCTTCCTCCTTACCACTTTTGATGAAACCAAGAATTTTCTTTTGTTGTATGTCACTGATTTGGGGGCCGTGAGTGGTGCCTTTTTCAAACGGGCGTCCAATCTTGGTATGCTCCTCAACGTATTCCTTGTAAAGTTGCATGAACTCCGAATAGACACTCTCGTGAATAATGTATCTACTCATAGCAGTACAGATTTGACCTTGATTAGTCATGAGAGCGAGGCAAGCGTGTTTGGCGGCTTTTTTCAGATCTGCGTCCTCAAAAATGATCATGGGAGACTTGCCTCCGCATTCCAGAGTAACACTCTTAAGATTTGAAGCAGCCAGCTTCATAATAGCTTGACCAGTAGAAGTAGATCCAGTAAATGCAATCTTATCCACATCCAAATGGGCGGCAAGACTGGCTCCAGCCTCTCTACCGAGCCCAGTAAAGATGTTGACCACCCCAGGAGGATATCCAGCCTCGCTGAACAGCTTGGCAAGAAACAAAAGTGACAAGGGAGTGTTCTCGGCAGTCTTCAAGACAACACAATTACCGGTAGCCAGAGCAGGCGCCAATTTCCAGGCAGCCATAAGAAACGGATAATTCCATGGGATGATCTGGCCGCACACCCCCATGGGCTCGTGCAGAGTATAGGCGAATTTATTTGGGCCAACTTCAATGGTTTTCCCGCTCATAGCCTTATCGGCCCATCCAGCATAGTACTTGAACACCTTGAGGCCAATTGCAATGTTTCCAAGTCCTTCGGTATCGTAACCCTTGCCGCTATCCCAAGCTTCGATAGTAGCTAGTGTTTCCAGATTCCTTTCAATTAGGTCACACAGCTTGTAAAGCAATTCCCCTCGCTCGGTACCTTCAGTGAATTTCCAGGCTTTCTGGGCCGCACGAGCAGCTTTAACCGCTCGATCAACATCTTCGGCTCCAGCACTAAAAACGTCAACGATAGGGTTTCCGGTAGAAGGATCCACGACTGTGATTACCGAATCCTTTTTTTCAGGCAGAACAAATTCGTTATTGATAAACAGGCCAAGTGGTTGTTCAAATTCCACACCGTTTGGTGCTTTAAGTACGATGCTAAGTGCCATTCGCCGGTTTTTGGACGGGGTTCGATAAGAAGGTGGAATCCATCTGGGACTATCGATCGGGAGAACATGCAAAGGAGACAAGAATAAATCACTCAATTCAGGGGAAATCGGTCTACGGCATTTACCGAATCTGCAGTGTAGATGGCTAATGTGTGAATTTTTGGAAGATTTATTACAGTAAAGTACTATGGGTGTGAGCTTAAGAGAACCTGTCATCGGATTCGACATCCAAACGACTTCAAGGGGGGTAGCCGTATGTTCAACTGGCCGCAATATAATGTGATATATGTTTTATAGAACAAGATACTTTCGATATTCAGGACGGATCTCGAAATGCTTGAAATACATATAGAAAGTGAGCGGGATCACAAGGGCCGCTAGCTGTACCGCGGTAAATCACCCAGACACAAACACAGCTCCTCTCACTATACAACATTTTGTCAAACCTGAGTAATATGACCAACTGTTGCGAGAAAAAAGTGTCTATGTTCCATTGATCAAAGGGCCTCGTTGCTTTTCGTCGTGCTGCCTTCTACCTTCCCCGGATTTTCGGGAGCACACCAGAGCATCTACTGAGATTCCTGTGTCGTCACTATTATGCCATGAACGATCAACTTAGAAACATGATTTTACTGGATCAAGATTTATATCTGAAGAAGTAATTTCTGATATACGATATACAGGGCAATGATTTATACGCGGGATATAACTCTAGTAGTAATTGGTATGGCCCTCTACTTGCATAGTCTTGACCGGCCGAACTCCGAATCAAGTAACACGAACAAGCAGACAGATAGAAGATTATGGGCGAGGTCCAGTTTCGTAAGAAGGAGAGTTTGGCTACCACCAGAAATCTAAGAAATGAATAAAAATCAATTTGGCATCCGCAACTAGTCCTTCAAGTGGAGTGTCTGGGCATTAGAGGAGCTCTCTGTGATGCATATCAATACCTGCCCACGTATCAGATCATCCCACATGCTCACAATCTAGATTATTATCGCAGGGTTAGGTTTGGTATCGAAGATACCATTGAAGATATCGAGGTGGAGATAGCCGAAGATCTTGGTATAAACAGTCCATGTAAAAATAGGATCGATACATGCCCAGCTATCGATGCCCTACAAACGACGTAAATAGAACCAGAAATCTCAGCAAAGTTACACCAGGAGAGTGAAACAAACAGCAGTAATGATTTAAATCAGACAGCGAAGTAGCCAGTCCAATAGATGCGGCAAATTATTGAGCAAGATATTGTAGGTGGCTAATTTGTCCACCTGTTTAATGGGGAGTGATGATGTCGTAGGGTAGGATAGTCTCATTCCGGCAACTAGTGGTGCCGGAAAGTTGGTGCATCACGATAAGTTAAGATAAAAGCGATAATCAATGAATCATGCCATCCAGAAGGCTTGTCAGTAGACGTAATATAGAAAATACAAACTACATTGCCAGCCACGGTGTTCATTCCCTGGATGGGTTCTAGCTGATTCGGCTCTTCGAACTGTCAGCGATCTTTCCGTTTAAAGAGCCCGCGAGGTACAATTTTCCTTGTCAATTCCCGCTTTCGCTGCTAAATTATATGTGCCGAACAAACCTGCGCCGTTCTGTTGGAGCAATCCACAACCGCCCCCGCCTCAAGATAACGAGCGGGTTTTTTGAACCGTCTTAGTCTATCAGCTGCATTAACAGCTATCTTCGTCGGCTAGTATCCAACGATCCATCGCAGTCCAGCCCCTATACTTGGGCTCGATTGTCCTCCCATCACTCCCCAACTACTGCATCGGGCTACTCAGTTATCCCTCAAGCCCGGAAATCGCACCCGGGGGTCATCCCCACTACGCCGCACCAAAGCTTATCATGAGGAGCTCCTCGGAACGGCCAGAGAAAAGCATTGGTTGTCACTATCGAACAGCAGATAAGCAAAAAAGAAATAAAGTTGATGAATAGGTTATAAGCAGGACAATCTCCATCTGTTCCCTTTCTATAGAGACTGTAATCATCTACTACTACCGAGTCGACAATGTCTAGCCAAGAAAAACTCGACGCAGCCAACATTCGAGAAGACATGCTTGAGTCTCGTCTCAGCCATAGGCCCGACAAGGTCACTGCAGAAGATATCGTGGACTTGCAGGAAGGCAAGCTACAGTATGAGAATGTTGACAAGGCGTTCGAATTTGCTTTGGATGTTGATGAAACTCCCATCGATCCTGTCGAAGAGAAGAAACTGGTTCGAAAAATCGACTTTGTTGTATTCCCCGTCATGTGCCTTATTTATTGTATCCAGTATCTGGACAAGACCAGTAACTCCTATGCATCGGTTATGGGTATCAAGACCGCTATGAATATGGAAGGCCAGATGTATGCGTGGTCTGGTACTGCCTTTTACCTTGGATACATGGTATTTGAAATCCCTGCGTCTTTTCTTCTCCAAAGATTCCCCCTGGTTAAGACTCTCGCTGTATTCCTTACTGTCTGGGGTGTTCTTTTATGTTGCACTGCCGCTACTCAATATGCTGGTTTCATTGCTCTGCGAACTCTGCTTGGCTGTATGGAATCTGCTGTATCTCCTGCTTTCATTCTGCTCACCGCTCAGTGGTACAGAAAAGAAGAGCAGGCTATGAGAACCTCTTTCTGGGTGTCTTGCAACGGTATGGGTCAGATTATTGGTGGTGCTATGGCCTATGGTCTTGCAAAACATGAGGATTCCCTGCCCATTACTGGATGGAAGCTCGTTTTTATCATCTGCGGTGTTCTTGCTATTGCGCTTGCCATTGTTCTGGTTCTGGTCATCCCTGATACTCCGTTGCAAGCATGGTTTCTCAATGAGGACGAGAAAAAACTCGTCATCAAGAGACTGCGAATCAACCAGCAGGGTGTTGGTAGTTCACATTTCAAGTGGTACCAGTGCAGAGAAGCTCTCATTGACCCCCGAACTTGGATTATGTTTTTGTCTTCTGTCGCTCTCATGATTCCTAATGGCGGTATTGGTACTTTCTCATCGTTGCTGATTGCTGGTACTATGGGCTACGGCACTGAAATGACACTGTTGATGGGAATGCCCGCTGGTGCAACTGAACTCGTGGGTCTGATCCTTCTTGGTATTGTTACCAAGTATTTCCCTCACCGAATGATCTTGGCTGCTGCTACTACTATCATTGCTTTGATTGGAGCCATTATGATGTCATGGGCTGGACCAGATCGTGCTCAGCTGGCAGGTTATTATCTGATTATGATTTCCCCCGGTGCTATGATCATTTTCTTTTCCATCATCTCTTCCAACACTGCTGGTCATACCAAGAAGGTCACCGTCGGCGGTATCTACTTGGTTGGCTACTGTGTTGGAAACCTCATTGGTCCCCAGACCTTTCGAGATAAGGACGCTCCTGAATACACTCCTGCCAAGATCACCATGGTGGCTTGCTACGCTATCACTCTATTGACTTTTCCGATAATTTACTATATTAATTCCAAGGAGAACAGGAGAAGAGATAAGCTGGCTGCCGAGGGCCTTATTCCCCACATTGAGAATGCGGAATTCGCTGATCTGACTGATTTCGAGAACTTGAACCTTAGATATGCCTATTAGAGCAGTCATTTTATTTAGTTTAAATGTTTTTAGCAAATATACTTTCTGGTGTTGACAATTTTCACTGACTGGCAAGAGATATTTTACATATATTAACTCAACTTATATAACTAGACAGCATCTTCTTTCTTTTCAGCATTCTCTTCTGATTCTGGTTCCTCCTTGACGTCATCCATCTTCTCGTCATCTACCTCTTTCGCTTCTTTTTCTCTAGCCAGGACTCTCTCAAAACCAATAAACCACCATTCCAGATCTTTTCTTTCTGCTTTCTTTCGCTCAGCCGCTAGTCTAATCTCCTCCACATTATTGTACCTTTTCAGTACCCAAATGAGAGTGTCGTAGCCGTGAGCAGTTAAAATCAGCGGATCTTCAAGGAGCTTATCTACTAGAGCGGCCGTCGAGATCACATCGTGTTCAACAAAATACCGCAAAACTAGCACACCGATGTAAGGCTGGCCCTTCCAATAGTCGAAAATGGAATCCACAGCTTGTGTCATACCCGTTGGCGTTTCTTTGACATAGCTAGTAAGTAGTGAAGCGGTACGCTTGACCCAGTCTTGAGCATGAGACAGAGATCTGTTTCCAAGATAGCACACAGTAGTAGTAAGGATATCTACCATCTTGATATCTAATAAATCAACACTTCCACCTATAGAGTCGCTGGTCACTTTGTCTTTAAGGGCTTCGACGCTTTTTGCAATTGTGTTTCCACTATCTTCATTTTCCGCGTCCGGCTTGGAACCCTTTTTATCGGCTTTGCTATTACTCTCTCTGAAAGCAGCAACCAGATCGCTTACGACTTCTTCATATCCGCTGGCCGCATCGAGATACTTGAAAGGAAGCTCCTGATCTTCGTCAGTAGGAGCGAGAAAAAGAAACTCGCTAGGAAGACTCTCTCTTACTCGCTGCGGATAACTGAGTCGTACTTCTTTGACGATCAGCTGCTCAATAAATACATAGCGTGGATCAGTCTTGGGCTTATCCAATACATTTGTCCACTCGCCCCATTTCCATACAAAAGCAAAGTTGGTTAGGTGATGAGAGAACCAGTCCAGGAATCGATAGTACAGTGCGAGATCGAGATCTTCTAAATGATTGAACAGGAACCGCACTGCTCTTCCAAACACCGGAGCAATAGCTTGTGGAGCCATAATACAGGTCTCAATAAGAATAGCATGGTAGTATACCTGGCGGTGAAGTGTTTCTGGTAGTCTGAAAATATGGTCTAACACGATTTCCAAGGCAACGTCCTCTATTTTCCACGTAGAAAATGGGATCTGCGTATCAGTACCATTGGTATCAACGAAATCGTTGAACTTTTGTTCCAGTCTATCAATTGTGATACCTGGATCGGCAAATGTGCCTGTTGAAAAGAAAAGGTCTAAGGTGATAAGCTGTCGAGCCACTTCTTTCCTGTTAAAGTCCATTCCAGCAATAATATCGCTGCCGAGATCGCGAAGAAGGACAGCCTCAAACGTCTCAGGCGAGGGAACAGTAGGGAACTGGCCAGGGATATAGTACTGCTGATAGATTCGAGTATTAGCGTAAAGTCTATCGGAAACGGCATTGCCAGGGCTGTCAGGAATAATGAGAGCCGGAAAATTGTGCTTCGAAGAGCTCTCATAAGTGACGTTGGTTCGTTTCAGAATCTCAGCCATATCTATCAATGAGTGAAGAGATCCTTTCTCGCTATTCCACTCTGACTGATCAATATTATCAAGAGCTGCTTTAACTAGGCGGACATATTCATGCTGCTTGTACGGCACCTTTTCTTCATCACCAACAAAAGGAACTTCCAACTTCAAATCTTCCTCATCGGTGTAGACCTTGTAATCTTTAGCAATATCATATAAAGCTTTCACCCTCTCTCTATCTGATCCAGGCGTGATGTAAAGAATAGGTAGCGTTAGGGAAACGGCAACATAGAGTTCATTAGTAACAGAAGTCGAGGAGTCCAATAGTACCAATTTAACCAAGATCTGCTCCAGAAGATTGTACAGTCCATCCCCTTCAATGATTGGAGTCAAAACAGCAGCAAAACGAGTATAAAGCTTGACATAACGCCAGTTTTTGTCGTCAATGGCTTTTTGAAGCTCACCATTAACCTTCTCAATCACCACCTGCCCAAGAAGAGAATTACTCGCATTGGCAATTTGAAGAACCCCACCAAGCAGAGGGATTTTATGCGGCTGCTCTCGGATAACAGCACAGATGGTGTTGAGAACTTTGCTTCTCAAACCGTCTTCATCGATCGAGCCCAGGCTCTTACCTAGATGCTCAACGGCAGAAGATACGGTATATCGTCCAGGCTCTCCTATCTCACAGATTTCCCGGTGCAACCGGATAGCTTGATATTCTTGCGTGGAAACCTTGCGGTGATCACGATCATTGTCGTACGAATCGTTGTCTCTTCTCCTCTTCGACATAATTATGTGGTGGGTGTGATCTGAAATTTTCTTAGATGCAAAAAAAGCCCGTCAGTCCCGTAGAAGCAACGAACGAGAAACAAAACATATAAATAATCTCATACATTAGCTAAATAAAACCAAATCATTGACTAGCTTGCCTCCCCCTTTTCTTTTATTCCTACAGCAGCAATGTTTAATAGGTGTAGTGCTCGTTTTTGTTTGTACAGTTGCCTGAAAAGCGGCTCAAGTAGACGAACCACCAGCTTTTTGTTCATTGGCAATGCTGGGAAGGCTGTTGATTTTGATCTCCTTTGTTGATACTGATCTCCTTCCTGGCGGATAGATAATCGAAGAGAATACGGAAGCGCTTTCCATACAAGGTTATCAGAATCATACAGAGAATCGCTGAGCTGTTGAAGAAGGCGCTCCACCAGGATTTCCAACACCTGCGTGATGGGTTTGACAAGATTGCCATGTGTATCCTCAACCGAAATGGATTGAGGATATTCTTTAGCATGGTCTGTTGCTACCGCAGATTCTACCGAAATGGCATTTATAAGATTCCACAACTTCTGACCGAGTTTAGGCGAGAAAAGCCCATAGAAGGACACAGGAGTTCCTTTGAGAGCTAGCTGTTCTCTAACGTATTTTACAGTGAGATCATTGTAGTCACATTTAAGCGCATCATCAATTATTCTGACCATCTTGGACCCGTAGCCAGGTACCTCTCGTATATGCAGTTTGTCCAAGTAATCCTGAAAACAGTCTTCCTCGAGAATAGTTAGACCGAATGGTTTGGTTTCCCCAGAGATAATCTTGGCAACCGCCTGATTATTGGCACATCCAATCGACACACTATAATGGTGTTCCATGAAAAGCCTCTCTTTGACATAATGGGCTAGATGGGAAGCTACATAGAGCTGAAGAGTGGTGACTTTTGAACCCGCTAAAGCGAGGTTTCCACTATGTTTGAAAAAGAAATCGGAGCACTGAAAGGTAGAAGTATCATCTGGGGTCAACGAAAGACAGAAACCATCGCCTATCAGCGATTCACAGTCGATATCCTCAAGCAGATCGAGCAGATCACCAAAGCTTTTGATACCCATCTTTGAAAGCTTCTTCACATTCCTGTCAACCAGCAGATCCAATTCAATTTTAATTTCTTCCATACCTACTCGTTCGACCGGGCTACCTGGCAGCACCTCATCTCGAAAGTACTCGAATATCCTCTGCCCTTCAGCCTTGTAGCGAGTGAGGTCCTCGCCGTTGATGATGATCACATCGGGGAACAGTTTTTTAACAGCGGACACGCGAGTCAGTTTTTTAACACCAATATCTCGGGCCGCGTAGCTCGAAGTTGCAGCACAATTCTTCTGGGCTATTATAAAGGGTTTATCTCTGAGCGACGGGTTCAAATTCTGCTCGACTCCGCAGTAGAAGGCGTCGAAGTCGAGATGGAGCTGCATTTCGCCACAACGAAACTACAGAAAGCACAATCAAGCAATAGCAGTAGGTAATCAGCCAATGGTACGGTGAGGTTTGCAGAAGAAGGTATTATATGTTGGCCGCACTTTTTTAGTTATTATCAAGCTGGGGTATACAGAGGTAGCTGCACACAGAGTCCATTGTAAGGTGATGGATGGGTAGTTTGAAGTTGGTAAATCATCAACCGATAAGCTGATTGCACCGAGCTAGGTGACGTATTACGACAGATCGCTTCGTAGCCATATCAACCATTTCACGACGAAGAATACCACGGAGGTCGGGTTTTACTTTGCAGCAGAACAAGGAAATGAATGTGCAATATAGGGTATTCATGGAACATATTGGACCCCGGCCGAAAGAAGAAAACAAGCCGATCAGTGAAAAAGGCCAATTCATAAATAATAAATCAATCAATAATTTAGCGATGGCCCGTCTCGCATTACGTACAGCTCTTCTCTGTCGTTCCGTTCTGATACTGGCAAAGTACCCAAACGTCCAACTCCCTCCCAGCCACTTGAATATGGCAACGTCCCTAACTTAACCTCCTCAACATCACCAAACCGACTTCATCCCATTCATAACCATGTCGCTGCGGAAGAAGTCTATGCTCAAGATCATCATCCTCGGCGATAGCGGCGTCGGAAAGACGAGCTTGATGTAAGTAGCCAGTTCGACCCAATAATCAGCGACGAAGCATATCGTTTTGCTAACCCTCTCAATAGGCAGCAGTATGTGAACAACAAGTTCAGCACACAATACAAGGCCACTATTGGAGCCGATTTTCTGACCAAGGAAATCTATCTGGATGACAGAAGAGTTGTCATGCAAATTTGGGATACCGCCGGTCAAGAACGATTTCAGTCGCTAGGGGTGGCTTTTTACCGAGGGGCGGACTGCTGCGTGCTCATGTACGACGTCAACAATGCCAAAAGCTTCGAAAGCCTTGAGAACTGGAGAGATGAATTTTTGATTCAGGCCAGTCCCCCTGACCCAGACTCTTTCCCCTTTGTTGTGATTGGAAATAAGATCGATGTCGAGGAAAGCAAACGGGTGGTTAGCACCAAGCGAGCGCAGGCGTTTTGTGCCGCCAAAGGAAACTTGCCTTATTTTGAAACGTCTGCCAAAGAGGCTACGGGGGTTGAACAAGCGTTCGAAGTCATTGGTAGAAATGCCCTCCAACAGGACGATGCTCAAGACTTCAGTCAGGAGTATTCCGACGCCATCAATATCAACTTGGACAGTGAGCAGGGAGGATGTGCATGTTAGACGATCCCCATTATTTTTGTACTTCATCCTATATATTTGTTTTGCGTTTGATTGCTTGACATGTTTGAACCTGACTTCCCGTTATATAATACTTAATAGCATAAGGTATACTATCGCACCAAAAACTTCAGCAACCAAGCACAGCATGTGCCTATGGTATAATTCAGTTAAGATGAATTCTACTGCCTGTATTTCCTGTCCGATGGAAAGCTTTTGACACATTTTTTTGCTGAGGTTGACTGAAAGCCTAGGCTTATCTCGACCACTATCGGAAACCGATTGGAACATAGGCGGGATGAATAAACGGAACAGAGTAAGGGCAATCTTGCCCTGATATCCAACTGCTTGGCTTAGAGAATGGAGTGAGCTACCATTAAAATCTAGACACTAAATCCTATACTCTGTAGTAAGCAATCGAATATCTCTCTCTCTACATTGCTTACAGTATCAAATCAGATAAGATCACTGCGGATCCAGGTACATCTCATCTAGAAAGTCAACCTCGTTCGAGAAAGCTTAAATGATAAACAAACCATTGGGTTGCCCAAGAAATTTTGGACTGGTCTTACATTGATTATATTGCTCCGGTACTTATTCGTCAATTCATGACGCTATTAGGCTTCTGGCATGAGAAGCTTTTCTATACCTACAATGTTGGATGGACTCTCAATCTCTGAGCTAAACACCAAAAAACATACATTACACATCCCAGTACATAATCCAGCCAGTCTCCGGGGCCCAATCACAACTATGACAGTAATCAGTTTTCCATCGCGACCAGCCGGTAAAAAAGGTTTTGCTACCCCGGATTTTGACCCGGATGAACGGATCTGGTGGCATATCTCCCCCACGGGGAAGAGCCCTTTCCCCTTTATCCCGAAGCAATGAACGCTAATCGGCACGCTAGCCGGTCCGGGTGAAGGGAAACCACCGGCATCTAATTCCTATATAAGATCACAGGTCGCCGTTCTGGCCAATACCACATTGTCCAGTGCGACATCCATCAGTGCTGTATAATCTTTGTCCAATCACCGCCTGCGCATTTCTGAGTCCTAGTGTTCTCGCCTGCCCAAAACGAGCACCACTACATTTTTTTCAGTCTCGTCTACTTCCCCATAGTTTGTGCGTCGTCTCATTACCCTTCCGTACACCCGTTCTTTAACTTCACGATCCGCTCTTGATATTGTCCACCCCAAGGAACTAAGAACCAGATCAATCATTCATTCTACAATATTAAACAGCATGACCGTCCACGAATCGTCGCTTGCTGGTATCAAGCGTTTCACTCCCAGTGAGTATTTCAGGTATGTATAGCTCCGCACCATTTTCTGACAATCTGACCTGATCTCTTGCCCAATCCCGGCCAATTTCAGCCTGGTCCGCCAGAAACCCCCCTTACCGACACTAACATCGTAGGAAACACCCTGCCAAGCCACATCTCGACTCTCTCGAGCACTACCATGAGCTCTTCAATGAGTCAATCAAAAACCCCAATAAGTTCTTCACCAAGCTGGCCCATGAGCTTCTGACCTGGGATCGAAATTTCGATACTGTCTCCTACGGAGGCTTTGAACATGGCGACATGAGCTGGTTTCTGGGAGGCAGACTCAATGCCTCATACAACTGCGTCGATAGACATGCAATTGCAAACCCAAATAAGGTATGTTATAATTTTGGTATTATTCCGTTCCTTCTCACTGCTTTTGATCGCTTTATAGCTTGGTCGAGATCGTTGAGTCCCCAACCTTTTGCTATAAAAGCCCAACCCCCAAATCGGGACCCAATCCGAGCTCGCGGCCAAAACGACTGAAACAGTGGAATGAACTGGATCGAGCCGATATTGGCTTTTTGGATATCTCGAAAGATGCCATTATTTAAATGCAAATCTAGAAAGCATATTGCTAACTTCCATTAGCCCGCTATCATTTATGAAGCCGACGAAGCTAGCGACAGCCGTACCATCACCTACGGCGAGCTTCTTCGAGAAGTCTGCCAGTTGGCCCAGGTTCTCAGCGATTTTGGTGTCAAGAAGGGTGACACAGTAGCCATTTATCTACCCATGATCCCCGAAGCTGTGGTTGCTCTTCTAGCTTGCGCTCGAATTGGTGCTATTCACTCCGTTATCTTTGCTGGGTTTTCCTCTGGATCTCTCCGAGATCGAGTGGTAGATGCCAACTCCAAGGTCATAATCACCACGGATGAAGGCCGACGAGGTGGCAAGACTGTTTTTACCAAGAAGATTGTCGACGAAGCTCTCAAACAATGCCCTGATGTAGAAAAGGTGCTGGTCTTCAAGCGAACCGGATCACAGATCCCCTGGACCGAGGGTCGAGACTACTGGTGGCACGAGGAAACCACCAAGAAGCGTCCCTATGTTGCTCACGAGCCTATGAGTGCTGAGGATCCTCTCTTCTTGCTGTACACCTCTGGCTCCACCGGTACTCCCAAGGGTGTTGTTCATGTTACGGGTGGTTACTTGCTTGGCGCTGCAGCTACCACCAAGTACGTTTTCGATATTCACCCCGACGATATTCTGTTCACTGCTGGTGACGTTGGTTGGATTACCGGCCATACCTATGCTTTGTACGGTCCTCTCTTGCTGGGATCTACCACAGTGATTTTCGAGGGCACCCCTGCTTATCCTACACTTTCCAGATACTGGGACATTGTGGAGAAGTATAAGGTGACCCACTTTTATGTAGCTCCTACTGCTCTTCGTCTGTTGAAGAGAGGAGGTGAAGACTACATCAAGAACCACGATCTTTCTTCATTGCGAACATTGGGATCTGTTGGCGAGCCAATTGCTGCAGAGATCTGGGAGTGGTACAACGAACATGTTGGCAAGAAAAACTGCCACATTTCTGACACTTACTGGCAGACTGAAACCGGTTCTCACATTATTGCTCCATTGTCTGGAATCACTCCCATGAAGCCTGGTTCTGCTTCTCTACCTTTCTTTGGAATTGACTTGGTCATCATTGATCCTGTCACCGCTGAAGAACTTGAAGGTAACGATGTCGAAGGTGTTCTGGCCATTCGAAAGCCTTGGCCCTCTATGGCTCGATCTGTGTGGAATGCACATGAACGATACCTTGACACTTACCTTCGACCCTACCCGGGTTACTATTTCACCGGTGATGGTGCTGCCCGGGATCATGAAGGATATTATTGGATCCGTGGTCGTGTGGACGATGTCGTCAATGTTTCTGGGCATCGACTTTCGACTGCAGAGATTGAAGCTGCTTTGATTGAGCATCATTCAATCGGTGAGTCTGCCGTTGTCGGTATTGCTGACGATCTCACTGGTCAGGCGGTCATTGCATTTGTCTCACTCAAGGAGGACTTTGTTAACTCTGCTGAGTTACGTAAAGAGCTTGTTTTCCAAGTGCGAAAAGAAATCGGACCATTTGCCGCTCCCAAGCGTGTCATTGTGGTCAAGGACCTGCCCAAGACCAGATCTGGCAAGATCATGCGACGAATACTCCGAAAGGTGGTTTCTGGTGAAGCTGATACCATTGGAGATGTTTCCACACTCAGTGATCCAACTGTAGTTACTGACATAATTGAAAATGTCAAAGAGCAGCTTTAGAAGGGATTATTGTGCTTAGCTCAGTATATCATATAGAACATAGAGATGGTAGGTAATGTATAGAAGCGACAAAGAATTATTAGAGAAATCGAATGGGGGCCCAGGTGGAGTTTCGGCAGAGATCCGAAGAAGGTATCGATCCCTGAAGTGTGGGACCGAACAAACACGTTATTTGTAGCCTAGTTGAACTGCGGTAGAGGGTTGATGAACTCAGGTTGTTGACCGGCGAGATCTAAATTGCATTCATTGAGCGGAACTGCCCAGGAGACAGTCGTTTAAACCGTTGGGACCCTCATTGGAAATTTAGCTTGAGCCAAACAAATAGATCATAGTAGATTGCTCTAGTCATATCAAGAAAGAAGTGATTGGTAGCATGTATAAAAGGAAAAATCGAAAACGTTGACATAGTTTGGAGAGTAGTGCGGGGCACCACCCGATTCTCGGCGCAGAGCAGCGGCACCTACGGGCCCCACCATGCTCAACCAATACAATTGTACAGGTGCTGTTCAGTGCAAAATTGCAATTGAATTCCCCGTAGGCCCCAGCCAGAAGAGATGGAGTAGTTGGCTTATAGGAATCAGTGGCTGAAGAGATATACTGCCGAAGATGGTCGAATATTACATTGGGGATCGGCATGATACGGTATTCAATGCACTCACTGCCAAAGAAACTTTATGTTGTGTGATCAGGATTGGTGACAGTACCCATCCTGTCTGCCTCGGTACAGTAAATGACATGTTAACTTGTATGAACCATACTTTTTACAAATAGTAGCATGACATGGAGGGCCATTTTTACAATAGTAGGGGAGATTGGTGACTGACAACACCACGTACAATGTTAGTCGTAGCTATTGGACAACAGCCATCGTGAACCAGTATACCACTACAGCACAAAAGACTTCAGGGATTAGTTGAGATGACCGATATAGGTTATTAATTGGCATATTTTATGAAACGAGAGATTGAGCGATGGATGATGGGGCAAGGATGGTGAAGATACACCGGGCGCTGGCTGATTCTTCGCTGACCGGAGCTCACGGGGTTAAATGTCCCGTCGTCACTATGCCGGTTTGATCAGAAAGTTCTATGGTCTTGGAGTGGTGGGACGGACACAAATAAACTCGGAGTTTGTTCTTCTGTCAAATGGCTCGGCGCGGTGCTTGCTGAGCGGCGCGCGGGTTTATTCCAGATTAGGTTTCCAAACTAGGATATATCTAAGATTAGCCGAAGATTGGCCAAAGATTAGCGTTTTACGGCTGATCAGGCACAGTTGATACCCAGCATCAACAGACAAAAAGAATAGAGTACACGCATTCAGCGGAGACGCATGACCTGGTCTGCCAAGATGCAGCGTGATGAAACATTCACCTCCATGGTGGATTGTGGGTTATCAATCGACCCGACAGCATATATTAAGGGGTACATCTGGCCACAGTCAAGTCAAGCCAAGTCAAGTCGAGCCAAGCCCATCAAAAAGTTGGACTGTACGAACCGCTACGGAGTCTATCCAACTATTATACTCCATCGAAAACCCACTCGGCCGTTTCTGGGTGGTAGCAGTCCGTTTCTAACTCTTTCATGTCGAAGCTTTGATTAGCTGATTTTTCTGCACCACCAGATCCACCAACCAGCGTCGCAGCCCTTATCGGCATCGCAACACCAAAAACAACCCCATTGACCAACCTGCATGCAGCCAACATCCTACTGGCACTATGAGCTACCAGTCTGTAACCATTCCGCGCCGACGCGGGCGTAATAACCTGAATACAGTGGAGCATTTCGCTTCGTCGTATACGCGAGCACAAAGCTTTTTGAGTATTGATCCGGTCAGGGATGTGTCTCACGCCAGATCGTATATATGGGACGGCGAAGGTGCCAGCCCTGACCAAGCTATCGACGATGATGAGAGTTTTCTAGGAGATGATATAAACGGGTCTCCTCCTGCGGGCAGCTGGAACAATTATTCTCGAGGCGAACACGACAGCTTGCTGTCTTCGTCCTATGTTGATCGGGGGTCTTTTCGTGGAAACCTGAGGTCCCACCGAAACAGCATCGTTATTGGATCCCCTGGGACTTCTCACCTTCAAAAAAATCTAGAATATACCACCCAAGTTCCGCAGGGTACTGTTGTTCTGGAGCAGGCTGCTGTTCACAATCTTAATAATGAGGATGATGTGATCATTGTTAGAAAGGTCGAAGACGAAGATGGCCATGTACTTACGTTGATTGCTGGTCAAAGCACTGCCCCGCAGACCATATTTAATAGTATTAATGTTCTCATTGGAGTTGGACTACTGTCACTGTCGCTAGGATTCAAATATTCTGGGTGGGTTCTTGGTAGTTGTATGATGGTGGTTTCTGCATTGTGTACCTTTTATTCCGCGAAACTTTTGGCAAAATGCCTAGATACAGACAACACACTTGTCACATATGCTGATATCGGCCACGCAGCCTTCGGTACTAGAGCCAGAGTTTTAATTTCTCTTTTGTTCACCTTAGAGCTGACCGGTGCATGTGTGTCTCTAGTCGTCTTGTTTGCTGACTCTCTTAACGCTCTCATCCCCAGTGTTTCCAGAATTACTTTTAAATGGATCGCTTTCATCGTGCTGACACCCCCGTGCTTTCTTCCCTTGAAGATTCTTTCTTTCAGCTCTATTTTGGGCATTATCTGCACAACGAGCGTCGTCTGCATCGTGTTCTTCGATGGACTTTACAAAACAAAAGGCCAACCTGGTTCTCTATGGAATCCTATGGATACGTGGCTCTGGCCAAGTGATTGGAAGCTGGTGGCTCTTTCCATCGGTCTCTTCATGTCTCCATGGTCTGGCCATGCCGTATTCCCAAACATTTACCGAGATATGCGGCATCCTGCTAAATATACTCAATGCCTTATTACGACCTACCAAATAACATTTGCAGTCGATATCTCCATGGCTATCTTGGGATTCGTCATGTACGGTAATATGGTACTGGACGAAGTCACCAAGAACGTGGTCATCACCGAAGGCTATCCTGCTGTTCTGACTTATCTCATGACAGTAATGGTAGGCATGATTCCGCTTGCAAAAACACCTTTAAATGCACAGCCAATTATTAGTATGCTTGATAGTACGTTCAGTCTTAACTATGGCCCTGACTCCCTGTTCAAATCTGTCGGCCGCGGCTTAGTACGAATAGCCACAGTTCTACTGTTCGTAATTATGAGCATTGTTTTCCCCGACTTTGACAAAATCATGTCTTTAGTTGGTAGCATGTTATGCACAACGATCTGTTTGATCCTACCGTTGATATTTTACTTGAAAATATATCACGGAAAGGTATCCCTATCGGAGAGGATATTGGACTATACTCTTATTATAGTTTTTTCCTCATTGGCCATTATTGGTACATATGTTTCTCTTACGATTTAGTAAGGGGGTATTCTCCCTTTCGGCATGAAGGGTTCCCTAAAAAGGATGAGACGGATAAGTTGATTGCCTGTACAGTATTTTAACTCCTGCAAATAGAATTAGATCGTTATCGTTACAGAACAACTGCGAAATTGTTTTTTTTCTTTCCATCATTAATAAGTGTCTTTTTAAAATGCTTAGACTGGCTTATTCCATTCCATTTGTACAGCCAGTAACTGACCTTGTCAGTCTTCTTTTGCTTCAATAGTTCGTATCCCAATGCATCCATAATTTTCTCCAGATGGTTCCTCGTTAAGTATCGTGAGTTATCTACACAGGGAGTAGGAAGAACCAAGAAAAGAGCTGAAACGGGCCCGACAAGGTATTTCCGTATTTTTCGCAGCATTTCGCCGCGAGTTTCTGGTTCTGCCACATAGTTCAACACTAGCGAAAGGCTAACTAGATGAAACTTCTCCGAATCATCCACAGGATCCTCTCGTTCCATGAAGTCCTGCTTTTTAATTTTCCCATCTTGGGGGTTCAGATCAATCCGCTCAATGTGCCGTGCCAGTTTCGATATGGCATTATCTACAGCCAAAGAGCCGATCTCAAGAACTCTTATTTCCTGAGCAGTCTCTTCACCACATATTTCTTTGAGCCAGTCAACTAGTAGTCTTGAACTATCACCACCTCTACTACTACTTTGACCGCTTAAACTGGCCTGTTGATACCAATGCTGATTCTTGTCGAGTTCTTCGCTTAGTTCAGAGGTGTCCTGTCCTTTTTTTTCAAACTGTGCCTTTTGCTTCAGAAGAACATGATATTTACGTATTATTTTCCTGGCATTTTGTGGCTTTATTATCTTCTTCCCTATTGGTTTTCCTGTGATCGTGCGTTTTACCACCATGGAGGAAGTAGTGGATCATAGTGAAGATCGCTTGGACTGTCATTTTAAAATGTGGGCATTCCAGCCAACGTAAACGCACAGTGTATAACGAGAAACAGACTAATAAAATAACCACCTTTCAAATATACCTTAAGAATTCGTGCCAAACTAGAAAAACACCGACGCTCACCATGTTCCTGCAACTAAATCCTTAATCTTCTAGGCAACATATATTTGCTGACTCAGCATTGACATAACCGCAAAAAACGGCTATTGCCAGTATTTGAACCATTGAAATTTTTGCGTTAGCAAGGTAGCAACATGTTTAGGTTTGCATAATGGTGATCTAGCTATTCCTCTGGATTCTGGTCTGGGTTGCGCGATCTAATGAGGCTCGTCAATCTCCTGATGCTAATGGTGGAGATGAAATTTTCATAACTCAAACAAAACTCCAACTTACTCTTTCATCCAACAATGCTTCGAAGAATCAACCCTGTTCTCCAAGTAGCGAACTCGACTAGATTTGTACGGTCGGCGCAAAAGTTCGTTGCGGATAGTGAGGATTACAATAAAGCACATGTCAGCCCTAAGGAAGGCACATATGTTGAGTCGGATCTGGAACCTACACTCGGATCAAACCGTCCAATGCCCATCAATGTGTTGATGAACAGATACAAACCGCTCAAGCATGAGCCTACGCATGGAGATAAAGTAGCCGAAATTCAGTTGCGATCTTTCCACACATACAATCTTGATTTCTTTGCAGACTTTGTTCTGCGAGCCGCGTTTTATCTCAGGATTCCGGCCAAAGGCATCACACCTCTTCATAATAAGACTGAACGATGGACTGTTATCAGATCCCCATTCGTGCATGCAAAGAGTAAAGAGAACTTTCAGAGAATCACTCATAGACGTCTGATTACGCTGTATGATTCCAATCCAGAAGTTCTGGAAGTTCTTCTTTCCACCATCAAGAAGTTCAGCATAGCTGGAGTCGGTGTGAAAGCTAACCTGTACTCGCAGGAAGATATGAATGTCATCAACAGAATGGAAAGTGCAGAAGTATCATTGGGAGAGTCCTCTCACGTTGATCTGAGTGCTGCTCATCCTGACGTAGCGAGAGCCGTTCTTGATATTCTCAAAGATCCTGCCTTCAGCGCTAGTGAACAAGATGTGCGAGCCGTCCAGAAGGATTTAGAGAAAACTGCTATCGAGCAGGAGAAACGGCAGAGAAAGAAAGCTACGAAGGCCGCGGAACCGACACCTACGGAGTAGAAGTAGAGCATATAACCCTAGTAGACATGAATTGTAAATAGAATAACTAAGAAAGGAAATTGCCTATAATATGCCTATTGTTATTGTACCTATTGTACCTATATAATTATTACTATGTGTATATATTATCAAAAAAGTTGTCGTAATGTATATCACACTGGTATCCAAAAAACCAACAGTAAACCAGACACCCATGTTAAAACTCATACAAATATCGTTAATCGTTAATGAAAGACGGCGGAAGTGCGAAGACCCGGAATGAACCAATAATAAAAAAAAGATGTACTCTCTTGCCAGATGTTGGCATGAAAGAAGCTAAGCTCGAATGGAACCGACAATAAAAAGGGTGTGTTTTCAGCCAATTGCTGAAAATGACAGCTGAAGGATGCAACGGAAACAAATCATGCAAGGAACCTGTTGATGTCCATTACATTTCGAGTAACAGTTGTAGGTTGGAAAGATATTCGATTGACCTGAGTATACTGCTGCTGCTGCTGCTGCTGTTGTTGTTGTTGTTGTTGCGGAGGAGTGCCAGGCAACTTCCTGACCGGGGGTGAGGAAGGAGGACTCCAGGGGAGAGTCGTCAAAATACCAGGCATGACTCTGGGAGTAGCACCAGTAAAGCTTCGACGCTGTTCTGGCTTTCGAGCCAATGTAGGATGTGTGGAGATAGGAGAAGCCAAGGAACGGGGTGAATCAGGGGGAGCAGGGCCAACAATAGCCAGATCCTCTTGACCATCCCATCTCCAGAGCCGGCCTCCACATTCAAATCCCCCGCCAAAGGAGCGCCTGTTAGCAGACCAACGGCGTCCGGCGGATCCAGCAGAAAGCTGCTGCAATGAACGGGTGGCCTGGAGTACCTCTAGCAACTCGTTAGGGTGGTGCTCGACAATGGAGTCTCCAGAGAATGCAATGCGGGGAGGGAGTCTGGGAGGCTCGACCAAGAAAGGCGGCTCAATAGTGTGGCGCCGATGAGGCCCGCTCCTGGGAGGTTGGTAAGGTCCCAGTTCATCGTCGTCGGAGTGCGACGAGTCCACTACTGCCTGTTCATGGGTAGACAGGTAGGCAGCGAGTTGTGGGTTTTGGTGATAATGGTGGTAGGGGGTGGGGGCTGGAAGACCAGGAGGATAGGCGGAATAGCTAATCGACGACAAATTGCCGGCAGAGTAAGAGTGTCTGTGGCGAAACTTGGAGATCTTGGGAGCAGCACCGGCAACACCAGCAGAAGCAGAAGCAGAAGCAGCAGCATTGGAGCGAGAGACCGTGGAACGACGTCGGCGTTTTCTGGTGTGGTCAATCAAGGTCATTTGGAGCTGACCAAACCCCGGTTCGTGGGGCTTCAAGCACAACTCCGGGAAGGACTCGCCAAACAACGGCACCAAAGCAAATCGGATATGATAGCATGTTCGCGAAGCAAGGCGGCGAGCAATGGGGAACGGCAACCAGGTGCCCTGGATTTTAAGGAATCCGCCTCGGACACGACGAACGTCGGGTTCTAGCTCGGGGGAGTGGTCCAGCAACTTCACAATGTCGGCCTTTGAGTTTCCAATCGCCTTCCAGATGCCAGTGAAGTGCACATATCCAGTATAATAGTCCCAGATAATCCACTGGTTATTTACGGAATATTCGTACACTGTCAGGAAGTTCCGTTCGTCCACCCCCGTAGCATACTTCTTGGTCTGAATGGCCCCGGGGGCCCTGGGCAATAGTGCCCTTTGCTCGGGTGGCACAGAGTCTTCAGGGGGGCAGCTGTGGATGGGATATATGATGGGATAACTCATGAGAAGCGGCAACGATGCTCAAACTCAGAAAGAACAAGGAGGAAAAGGGGCACAATTTAAGCACAAAGGGTCCAACAGATGGGACGAAAAAGGAGGGGGGCGGGAGGAAGGAGAGAACAACAGGGTGCTCGCAAAATGCCTGTAAGTTCCTGGAGGTGGGAACGAGGTGAGGATAAGTTATTCTACACGATGATGTAGAGCTTCCGATAAGCACACCTCACTTTCCCTCACGCACACCCCCGCCGCGCGCGGCGATCCTAATTAACCAAATAATTTTTTTATATTGTACCGCCACGTGAAGTGGGCTATTATTTGCTTGCATGAACAGGGCCAGCCCGCTTTTCGCTCGTAGACTGGACCGGCGGTAAATTACTGGATAGCGAGCCTTCATCCCTTGTCTTGTTTTGGCACCATGCTTGGTCGTAAAATGGTAGTAATGATGGGGAGAGTATTTTTGGTTTTGGCACATGATGTCACAAACGATAGCCATGCAGATAACATAGCCAAACTAAGTTTGGTTTCAACCTTACGGTGTTGGACAGTTTAGCATAAGCATATATTTGCAGAACCAATTGCAGGTGTTGCCATCCACGGCCATGGCACGTTCAAAACTCTACGGCTTTGCGACACATGCCTCGGTGCCGCAATGTCCGGGCGACGACCCTGAATCGAGGCTTGCCCTACAGCATGTCTCTGTTCCCTGTGAATCTGGGTTATTTTCCCTTGTTCCTCCAACTACCCCCACCAATCCAACCCAAGCGGCTTCCGAATAATATACTGCAACACCAACATACCTATTTTAGAGCTGGCTATCGTTGAAGTTGGTCGATGGTATAACAATTATTATTTTCATTGCACTTGCGCTTCGGTTAATTTGGGAAATAATTATCTCCGAGGAACCTCCCTGTTGTGCATGTGTAGAGTGAGGATCGGAGATGTACATACTGAGTTGGGGGAGCTAGCCAGCCTCGTCCATACGATCTCTAATACCCCTGAGGAATTTGGATCAGATACCCGGGGATACCACGATCGTTTAGTGCGATTTACGCTAAAACATTGTACACTGTTTTATTATATTTTATTATATTTTATTTTATTCGATCCGTTAGGTGTGAAGAGCATCCCGCCAGCCCCCCCAATATTTCTAGTACACCAGACAGACTCACTGTGTACCACTATAATGTGGATGAGCAATTCCTACACCCCCGTGATATTATGTATTTAAAGAGAAATCTTCATGAGGCTGTTAAAGTTTAATATTCATGGAATTATTTAATATTCACTTGGTCACGTTGGAATCGTCGATTTGTATGAGTTCCGCTACCGGTGCGGCCAAAACCGTTTGGCCCTTCTCTCGATATGTGCTGACAGCAGGGATATTCGCGGGAATACGGGTCTCCTTGGTGCTATACGGTCTAGGTTCAAGACAAATCAGCGTATGCAAAGGGACATCCATCCAGGGTGATCGGTCTTGAGGAACATTCATAAAGTAAGCGTAGATGCATCGTAACACGGCCTGGTGGGTGACAATCAAGATATTCTCCTGTCGTTCCAATTCCATGATGATAGGCTCCAATCGGGTAACGACATCTCGATAGGACTCTCCTCCTCGGTATCGGTATTCATACTTGTCCCTATCCCGGGCCGCAAAATCCTCCGGGTACTTGTCCTTAATTTCTTCGTAAGTCATGCCGTCGCAAACCCCAGCATCCAGCTCGTCGAGAGCCTTCCAGTGCATTTGCCGATATGGTAGATTTCTAGCTGTTTGCTGTGTTCTCTTGAGAGTGCTTGTCCATACTGTCAGCTTCTTATCCGAACCAACTGCCTCCAGAACCAGACTAGGCAACTTCTTGGAATAGAGCTGTCCGCGGGGGCTCAGATTGCTATCACCGCCCAACTGGCCGGTCAAATTGTATTCTGATTCGCCATGTCGGCTCAGCCAAATGAATCGTGGCTTGATATGCAAATTCATAAGATAATAGACTATTCGGCTCTGCATGTGGTTTTGGATTCGATTGACGACAACTTGGCTGCTCACGTTGATAATCTTGACATAGGTCAAACTCTCGTCATTAAGAGTCTCATAAACATCCTCGTACTTCTTGATTCGCATCATGAAATCACGAACCGCATCCTCAGGATCTTCTCCAGCATAGTCGGGGCTGCTGGTTTTGACATCCATGATGTTATGGCGAATCAGGTCCTGATCATCGCACCACGACTCCACGAACATGGGTTCAACGCCCTTCTCCACCATTATATTGCGAATCTTCTTTCTTCTGCTTTTGGTGCTATTGGTGGCATCCAAAATTCCAACCTGGCCGTCCTCTTCCTCAAACCACCGCATCATATCTTCGATTGCACTCATGGCCGCTTCATGTCTCATCCTCTCCCCCTCTTTATTGGAAGCATCGAAAAACTCAGCAGTAGGATGGGCAGCCGCCAACCTTCGGTACATACCGACATTGAAACATTTGGCATTAATGCTCAGCCAGCTCAAATACCGTACAATCTTCTGAGCAATCAGACTCTTTCCCCGGGCTGGAAGGCCAACCATCACCACGCAAATGCGCAAGTTATCTGGTCGAACTCCTTGCACTGGCATATTCAGTATGTCTGTGTTTTACTCCAATAATCGATACGTTTGCTTCTTATTCACTTTCTCGATCTTCCAAAATGGATCCAAGATCAGGCCGCCAAATCAATGTCGATGTGGGGTCCGGGAGAATGCGGCACTGAGTGAGCCAAAAAAAGAGCCCTCCTTCAGCCGAGGAGAGCCTGCAACACCACCAAAAGTCCCTCCCCGGTCGACCCCAACCTCAAACCTCCATCACCCGATTTTCATCCCCCGGCGACCGGGTGTCGGCACGGCTGCAACAAACTTTATATTCCCCCAAACCTTATCAGCCGAACCCAGCGAGCCCAAACCAACTCAGCCAGTTAGGCACCGCAACGCACTGCACCGCTATTGTTATTAATATTAATATACTGCGTCGGTAAAATAAAACTGTGCGAAATTCAAGTACCTGCTATGGCTCTCTGCACCTATGAAAAACTGCCCGAATGGCAAAAGGACAACCATTATATTCTCACCGGTTATGTCCGCGAGACCAGATCGTATGGTGCTTGTTTCAACAGTCTATTGTACCTCCACAACGAATCTGGCAACATTTACACCCATCTGGTCCCGGCTTTGGTTTTGCTTTTCGGTCTTTTCAATGGCCTTCTGCCATACCTTGCGCCTACCTTGTCGGATCAGCTCATACTTCTGCTCTTTTATTCTGGTGTCATTGCATGTCTCGGCATAAGCGGTGCCTACCATTGCATCAAATGCCACAGCCCTAGAATATCGTCTATAGGCAATGGCTTTGATTACTTCGGCATAGTTCTTCTCATCGAGGCGTCCATGGTGTCAATGATATATTATGGGCTTAGACCTCATCCCATTCATCGCACTATCTTCTGTCTGATTACATCCTTCTTCGGAATCATCTGTACTATTGTCTCGCTGGATACAAAGTTCCGCACTCCCGAGTGGCGTCCCTTTCGGGCCAAAATGTTTGTTGCCTATGGAATTAGTGGAATTCTCCCTATTGTGGGTGGATTCTTTCTTTACGGGAAAGATGTTATTAGAAGAATCTCACTATATTGGGTGCTTTTGGAAGGGTTCCTGTACATTTTGGGGGCAGCATTGTATGCCGCCAGATTTCCAGAATGTTTGAATCCCGGAAAATATGATTATTTTTTTCATAGCCATCAAATCTTCCACATACTGGTTGTAGCTGCAGCTTTTGCACATGCCAATGCCCTCTATAACAGCTATCTGTATGCTACTCACCTGGACGGCTTATCAGCCCTTCACCAATACGTACGTTGACACAACACTATAGTACTGAAAAAAATAAATTTAATAGATGTACATCACGCCGATATTCTGCATGCCTATGTACCCAAGTTATCCACAGTGATCTCTCCCCACCTAGCGTCTTCTCCTCTTCGCTCCTTAATGAACTCAACGGTCCGTTCGAAATGCTTTCGAGGCGAATCACTGATACCCTCGTCGGTACTATTGGACAGATTTGTATTAATCAAATCTATCAAGCCATTGATGTACTTGATGGTAATTTCGCTGTTGCCTCGGTCAAAAAAGTACAAGTAGCGGTTTAGTATCTCCACAAACAGCTCTACGGAAACAGCAATGTCCATGCATCCATCTGCAACTCGTAGCGCTCTTTGCAGACATTCCAATACTCGCTTTCCATCTCTAAACAGTTCGCCTCCTCCAGATTCCTCTTCACCGAGTGCAGGAATCTCTGTAGCCCACCATAAATGGCTAGCCAGATACACAGCTCGGCACTGATCGGGCTTCTTCAGCAGCTTGGATCCATACAATGCACATTTGCTAACAAGTGTATCGTAATTTCCCTTATTAAAGTTTCTGGTACTCTGTAAAGCCCCAGCTATCACACAAAGAGCCTGATATTGTGCTCTACTATCGCTGATGTTTTCTTCATATACCGTGAACGCCTGGGCAAAAAATTCATAGCATGCCTCTTCTGCCTCAGCTTGATCAGCAACCGAAGCCGCATTGACAAAGAGTCTAAGAGCCAAATCAGCCGAATTGGCAACATTTGTTCTATATATTTCCTCGATAACCCGGTGGGTAAATTTGAAAGTAGATCCCGTTTTGGCCTCGGCATTGGTTTTAGCATATTTCCTGACAAGCTTTAGCGAAGCCGTCACGAGTGCAGGATAGGTGTAACGGATTTTGGTGCCGCCATTTGACAATGACTTACGCGCCACCGCAAGGAGCTTAGCTACCACATCTGCATCTTCGTTATATAGAAGATGAACAATTTTGGCAAGGCTGGATTGATCGGCAAGAACAGCTGCAGAGGCATCGCTTTCATCCTCAACAAAACTATTCCCACCAGGAAGTGTGATATCCTGAGAAGTGCCCTCCCGAATTACTATCTCCAGTAAACCGAATACACCTTCAACTTCTTCGACTGTCTCGATATGCTTATTATCCTTCAGGATAGTATCCAGAATGGACCCTGCAACGTTCTTTTGACTAGACACAGACTGGGCGGTGAGCAACGGGACATAATTTTGAAAGCTGAGCACAGTCAGGGCTCCATCTGGGTAAAAGCTGATAGGCTGCTGAAGGAGTTGCAGAATGCTCTTATCACCACCTTTACCTTCTTGGCTGAGGGCAAATTTGAGTATTTCATCAATATTTTCCTTCTTATCCGGATAGCAGTTAAGGGAAAGACGAGAAAGACCGACCATAATACCAGAGATGTCTTCCTCGGGGATATCAGGCCTCACTCCGACCATCTTTTGAACGTGGCTGAAGAATAGATGGAAAAGATCCTGATCTAGTTCAGGCTTAGGAAGTGGTGATTTTTCTTCTTCTTCGGATTTGGCGTTTTCGTGTACGCTAGGTTCTTCTTGCTCGTTGTTTTCGTTTTTCTGGTTGGTTCCTTCATGGTTGGACTCTGAACCATTTTCCTCCAGTCTGATGTTCTTTACCTCAGACGACAAGTCTGTAGGCCCTCCACCCTCTTCCTTTCTAATAGAGTAGTAATCTGCTAGTCTGTTTATCATTGACAAGACAATTCGCTTGACCGACACCGCGGGGTTGAGCTGGTTGGTGGTATTGAGAAACAGGTCAAGAGTGAACAGATGAAATTCATCGGGGAACACTTGACATATAACATCTAGAAGATATTCCTGAGCCAGGACATCTCGACATTGAACCACTTGTTCCAAAATAGCCGGCAAGATGTTGTCCCTATAGTACTGTTTGTCGATGCCTTCTAGTTGGCTAAGTCTCACAAGATTGGAGCCAACGAGAATCTGGAGCTCTTGACGCTCTTTAATTCGCTTTTCACGTTCCCGAGAATGTCCCTGGTGCTGTAGCCTTACCCACAACTTGTTCATTTCGATGAAGTTTGTGATGACGAATTGAATGGAATCCTGGAGGTTGCCTTCAGGTCCGTCGCCCGAACCAGTTGGAAGATAATCACGGGCACCCTGTGAGAGGTAGTATCGCAAAAATAGACCACGTATCGGGTGTTGAACACCTCTGCACATCTCCATCATATCTTTCATGATTTCCTTGACTGGAGCACTGGGGATGCTCATGTAAACAGTCCCCACAGTAATCATTAAATATAGACGAGGAACTATGTTTCCCGCATACTGAACCAGTTCATATATATCTGCCAGATGATGATTCTGATGATCTTCTTTAAGATAAGAGCCAAGATAGCTCAGAGCATCAAAGCATGCAATGTACAACTCATAATACTGCTTAGGCGACAGGCTGGAAGTTCGCAGCTCTGCCAAGAATGTGCTTGCATGCTTTATAGCATCGAGAAGTTTTCCCTTAGTCTCCAGGCATTTCCGCATCAGA
This sequence comes from Zygoascus flipseniorum, assembly GCA_030565365.1. Taxonomy (NCBI): domain Eukaryota; kingdom Fungi; phylum Ascomycota; class Dipodascomycetes; order Dipodascales; family Trichomonascaceae; genus Zygoascus; species Zygoascus flipseniorum. The sequence goes on from JAJMBR010000013.1 coordinate 93,044, forward strand.
GTTTCCTGTTGGCGGATGAACTGGAGGCTTTCCTCCAAGTGCTTGCCTTGTTCTTCAGGAGTGAGAGGGTTCATAGGGGCGACAAGTACACAATTTGACAACTTTACGAAATTATCAGGAATAACAAATAAAGCCCGCAATCAACTGAATGGCAATTAGATGATCCAACGATCAATTGGGTATCCAAGAAGCGTTGTCTGGGCTGCGTGTGCTTTACGGATCTCACGATAAGCACAGTTGATGTGACAATGTTGAGGTAGATGGGCGAAGTGAAGGGGCAAAAACAGGGCTATTAGCATCAAAAGTACGGGCCCTGTCAATTCAGCTGAAAAAGATGAAATTAAGATATGCCATTCTCCACAATCTATCGCATTCTGATATCTCGCTTAATCAAAATCTATTCCATACCTGGCAGATGATTTATTATCTTCATGTTAGCTCTATGTAGATCGGCTGAACTTTCTGGCAGGGGAGACATGACAGATCACTTAGCGCTAAGCACTGTGAAAGCAACCTCCGATTAAAAAAATACAGTGTTCATATTTGGCAAAGGAGGAGCAAAATATAGACAAATCTTGCGCGCCCTGACCCGAGCTTCCAAGTGTTTATGGAATGTTCGTGTAATATAGGAGATTTGCTCACGGATATAAAAATGACGGAATAGGATAGAATTTCGAATTGTATTAAAAATCATTCAAATTACTAGACACTAAAAGTATACAAGAAGACAGATAAGCTGCGTGGTGTTTCATTTGCTTGCAATACCACAGCTGAGATTGTCAGTGGCCGGTATCGTGGGATGGCAGGTGAAGTTGGATCAACTCTCTTTCTACAAATTATCCACCGATGAGTATGAAGAGCCTCAACACCCCACCGAAGCTCAAAAAACCTTCTAGCGGCGAGAAGAGTACAACCTCTTCGCCAAGAGCTTCGGTAGTGTCTGCACCGCCAGACCATTTCATCATCAGGCCGTCTGCTGCCACTGCTCTCAAGAGCATCACCAAGGTCTACCTGAGCATGGACTCTTTGAGACGAGTGGGGATTGCCCAGGGAGAAGTGGTAGATGTACGTTTGACAAACAATGGTAAAACTTTATCCGCAGTAGCACAAGTCGGAACTCATATAACTGATAACGATGTTGTCGAAGTCTCGACGCCGTTTCGAAGAAGCTTGAATGCCTTGATTGGAGATTTGGCAGATATCATCAAGCACAAAGGGAAAATACCGGAAGCTACGGCAATTACACTTTTCACCGAGGCAAAAGAGATCAATACCGAAGAAGCTGTTTCTGCTCTCAACGATATTTCTCTAATTCTACCCTCCCTGCGTTTCAGTATAAACGGAACCTGGTCGCAGGTTTCTCTGCGCAGTTCGATCGATGTTTCTGCATTATCCATAGAGGACAAGACAACAAGTGGGAACATTTCTACCACACCTGTATTGTTTTCCAAATCTACAACGGTATGGACAGAGAAATTAGATAAGTTGCCTACAGCTCCTCACGGCTATGATACTATAGGTGGGCTATCTTCGGCCATCTCGACTCTGAAAACCAAGCTTGAACTTCCGTTACATAGACCTGAGCTTTATAAGCGATTCAATATGAGCCCTGATCGGGGGTTTCTTCTGCATGGTCCCCCAGGAACTGGCAAAACAATGCTATTGCGGGCTGTGGCCCATGAGAGCAATGCACATGTTTTTACCATCAATGGTCCAAGCATAGTCTCGAAATACCTTGGTGAAACCGAACAGGCCCTTCGGAAAATATTTGATCTGGCAAAGAAGTACCAACCAAGCATTATTTTTATTGACGAGATCGACGCAATCGTTCCGAAACGGGACTCAGACGACTCAGGCGAAGCAGAGTCTAGAATAGTCAGCACTTTCTTAACGCTCATGGATGGAATGCAAGGGGATGACGGGATTGTGGTTATTGGAGCTACAAATAGACCCAATAGTATTGATCCTGCTTTGAGAAGGGCAGGGCGATTTGGGCAGGAAATTGAAATTGGAATTCCCGATATTGACTCGAGACTAGAAATTCTCAATGTCCAACTATCCGAAATTCCTCACAAACTGCAACCCAACTTCATCAGTCATATAGCTTCCTCGACACATGGCTATGTTGGTGCTGATCTATATGCTCTTTGCCGCGATGCTGTGAACAGAGCTATCCAAACCGGGGTGGAGCAACAGCTTGACCCGTCGGATATGTATGTGACCGAAGATGATATTTCTAAAGCATTTATAGATATAAGGCCCTCTGCCATGAAGGAGATAATGCTTGAAACTCCTAAAGTGTACTGGAGCGACGTTGGAGGACTAGAAGATGTGAAACAGAAGCTTAAAGAGACCGTGGAGTGGCCCCTGCAACACGCAGATTCATTTGCAAGGCTGGGAATTACTCCTCCTAAAGGGGTCTTATTGTACGGTCCTCCGGGATGCAGTAAGACTTTGATTGCCAAAGCACTTGCTACTGAAGCGGGTCTGAACTTCCTCGCCGTCAAGGGACCTGAGCTATTCAACAAATACGTGGGTGAATCTGAACGAGCAGTTCGTGAAGTATTCAGAAAAGCCCGCGCTGCCAGTCCAAGTATCATATTCTTCGACGAGATTGATGCACTTTCTGCTGCTAGAGGCGAAGGTGGCGACAGTACTGCTGGCGATAGGGTCCTCACTTCTCTTCTTAATGAAATGGACGGTATCGAGTCCCTTAATGGTGTGACGGTCCTTGCAGCCACTAATATGCCTGATACCATAGACTCTGCTTTAATGCGACCAGGAAGACTTGACCGTCTAGTTTACGTTGGCCCCCCGGATCTGGCTGCCAGAAAGAAAATTCTGGAGATCCAGTTCCGAAAGATGAGCATAGGCAGTGACGTGGATGAGGAATATCTTGCTGCAATTACAGACGGGTGCTCTGGTGCTGAGGTTGTAGCACTATGTCAAGAAGCTGGTTTATTGGCATTGAATGAAAGTGTTCACATTGATGAAATTGCTAACAAGCACTTTGAAGGTGCTCTGAGCAATATTAAGAGAGCTATTACCAAAGATATGATCGAATATTACCTAGGATTTGAAGGCCGAGGAAAGCTGAAATGAGAGAGCAAGAGATATTGAGTGTGAACGAGAAGACAAGACGACTCCTGGTGGTGGATTTAGTATTTGTGCCCAAGGCATAGCGTGTAATATATATGTATAACTTAGATCTTAATGTACATGAGACAACCACTTTCATGACCCAGAAGCAAATACTTTTGGTGATATGAGAACTAGACTGTTTCCACTGACAACAGCAACGACACCGCCAGGACCTACAGCAGCAGCCGAGATGGGGCCCGGCAAACTATAATTTATATGCCTTCCATGACCACTAGAGGTATGCAGATCATGAATATCTACTGCGTGCACATAGACGTTGGCAATATATCTGCCATCCGATGATACCACAGTGCTGTCCTTGCTAGCTTGATCCTCTGAAACCGAGTCCGCAGCCCCAAGCAATCTGCCTTCGGATTCAGGCTGAGTATATCCACAACCTCCATTAAGAGTTTCCATCTGATAACTCTTCCACCAGCCCGATCCGACGGCTAGTACGCTACTGTCAAACACAGACAGTTGTCTCACAGGGCTTCCCACAAAGACAGTCACAAGCCATTGACCCTTTGTCCAGTCCAGAATACGTATTTTATTTCCAGTTTCCAGTACCAATAACTGGTTGGATCTGTGATCTGTTCGGAATTTAAGGGCTTTCCCCGTATGCGAGAGCGGAAAACACTTGGTTGAATCGTCTCTATCGTGGATAAGAACAGTTCGATCATCACCAGTAGTTGCCAGAACACCTTCAGCGGATATGTCTAAAGCGTTCACAAACGAATCATGGCTCCTTGATCCTTCATAACGAATGATCTTTAGTCCTTCGCTGTGCTTCGTGCTCACAAAAGTGACTGAAAAGTCCGGATGAGCAGCAGCATAATATGGTCCAGACGCACAAACAAGGTCGACTACCAGTCCATAATGCTGGTATAGGCACTGAAACGACGGAAATGGGTCGTTCTTCCTGATGAGATCAATGACGCCTAGATCATGTCCAATAACTAAGCCATCTTCGGTCCAATCGACACACCGTCCATTTACAGGAAGTTGGTATTCTAAAGCATTCGATTCGCCGTTCCTACCGTTAAAGTTGTTAAGTGGAATTTGCGGTGTAAGTAGTTCCATACTGAGTGATCTGTCCGTCAACTAATGCTCGGCTTGTTCAGGTTTGAAAGGGGTTTGTAGTTTGTATCACTATGGCTGGGACCAACCAGGAAGTATTGGTAATACTACTGTATTTGCACATTCATCACCATTGGCGCGCGAAACTAACTAGACTGCGTTCAGCCACCTCTATTATTACTTTGTAGCTGTAACCTGCCGTTTTTTTTGATATTTCGTCTTCTTACCCCTGAGTTCTACTCTACGAATATTTCCATTGAACAGGGCTTGTAACCCATCACGCGATAATATTCAATTCTCCGCAGGTACATAGAAAGTGTAAGCTTTAGGGTACCAGCTGCAGGTAAGCGAGAGCCCCAAAGTAAAAAAAAACGCCCGCAAGGCACAGCTTTGCCTGGCATCCTTCATATCTGTTAAACGCCATAAGTGCGTTTAAGAACGGGACTCGGTTTTTTTCTACATGCCTGTTATAAGTCGATCTATAAAAGCTCAAGCTTCTCTCGACTCTCTCAGCTCCTGCATAGCCAATTTCAACCTGGATACGTACTTTGCACTTCCGCCTCCAAACCGCGAAGAGCTCAGCTGTACGTGTGAAAACGCACCGTGCCGGTGCTTCACGGTCCAGCAGCAAGCGGTGACAGAACTGGAACGCCATCTAAGTACCGCTGCCGAGGTTGGACAGGCCCTCGTACAAGATCGATTTAGCATGCAGGAAGAAATCGACCGTCTCAATGACCAGCTCGAAAACATAAACCAGGAAAACCACGACCTTCTGGGCAACAATGACGAGCTGATAGACCAGCTGGGCAGCTTGAATGCTGAGCTGGCCGCTTCTGATGCCCGCATTGCCGAGCTGACTGAGGATTTGGGCTCAGCTCAGTCGCGCATTTCCAAATTGAACGCACATAGCATGCAGACCGTTGCACTGGAACAACAATTAAACGCCTTGGATTTTGTCAGAGAATCACTCCATCAAGAGCTTCAAATGGTGAATCGAGACAAGCGGGAAGCCGAGGCAAGATGGAGGAAAAGCGAGCGACTCGTTGAACGACTTAGTGTGCAATATGAGAAACTGGAACAGGAGTCTTATTCCGAAACTGCCTCGAATCGCGAATTTGCAAGCATATCTAATTCTGCACGTTCCACCATCCAGGGGTTTGTTAAATCTCTTCTGCAAGAGAACGCTGCTCTGGAGACAACTGTAGCTGAGCTTCAAGAGAAAGTTTCGGTTCACAATCTCAATAATAGTAGAGGGCTTGGGACTGCAATTATCGCCAAAGATGATGAGTTTATGCCCGATGAAATTTCGTCTCCTATGTCTCCTAATGTCGCTGACAGTTATCTTATATCCCCTCCATCTTCTAACAAGTTACATCGGGCCCAAGTTCGCAAGAAGCCGTCCCGGCTAATACTGCATAAACCAACGGACTGGGACTCTCCTCTAACCCCTGAATCACCGCTTGAGCGATATGGTAAGGAGTCTGGCTTTCCTTTCAAACCAGCCCCAGCAGCTCCCCGACTTTCATCCGAATCTGCTGCTCCCCAGACACCGCTAAGTCCTATGGACATTAACACGATGGTACCTCGTCTGAGACGAGCTACTTCTCATGAAAGCATCCTGTCTGTTGCTCCTCCAGGGCCAGAATTAACCCCATTCAGCTTCAATAGACCAAGAGTAGGAGGAACCGCCACTGGTGTCTCTCTCGCTATTACATCAACTGTAGATGTAGTCGCTCATGCAGCTGTTAGAGTCGAACAGAACACTGCCACTACAAGATCTCTGCTCTCTATTGTTAGCAATACCAGTTCACCAAATCTGAAAGGCAAGAAAAGTGCAGCAGATTCTCTTCGCTCTGCTGGAGACAGTACCTCCAGTGATGTTCATTCGATACACCATCAAAAGTCTTGGGCTTCTTCCTTGCTCACCAAGTTCAGAGAAGCTACCCACACGATACCGGAGGTCGCTTCTGAGGACTTGTTGGAGGAAGAGGAGAATATTACAGTTTTTGTGGGGCTTGGCTTTGCTGTGTAGTGCATCAACTATTCCGCTGAGACTGAAGCTATTCTGAGCATGTCATTGCATTCGATGCCGATTTAGAAAAAGGGGCCATTTTTATCCTCGTGTACAATAAATAATAAGCATTAATTTATATCGGTTCATTACAATTGTGCTGTAGATCTACTCGAACGATCCTCCTTTGAAAAATTGAGGCCGAGATTCGCTCTTGGTGATCAATACACGTTTAGGCGAAGCTTGAATACGCTCAATCACATCCTTCTTAACCTCCTTTTGCCTAACTAATGCAGTTCTTAGTTTGGTTCTCACCTGTGCAGACGAAATGGATCTCACAACCTGAACAGATGGAGCTTCGTAGGTCACAGATTGAACAGTGGATGAGCTTTGTGCAGCTCTGAAGGAGGATAATCGCGGTGGAGGCATAGACCCATCAGCAGCAGCTGAGGCGGCTCTTGAAGCGATAGAAGCAATACTGGACGCCTTCCGATCAATAATAGTAATTCTCCTAGGAAGAAAGTCATCGTCGATGTGGTCCACTGGCTCCTCATGAACACGCCGCTGTACAGCTTGACTATCCTCATCCAAAAAGGACAGACTCTTTCTAATAGAATCAATGTTGTAGCGAGATCTTTTGGGATTCACAGAATTTGCTCTTGTTACCGTTGATTCAGAATTAGAGTTTTCTTCGGTTCCTGTACTAGTTTCTTCGTCTTCATTTTGTTCCTCCTCTTCTGGTTCTTCTAGTTTTTCTTCTGGTGTATCAATCACGTCCAAGAAGGAGGTAGTAACATTGGTATCATCTGCGATAGACTGCACAAAAGCTTTCGCCTTTTCATTGTTCACAATCTCACTGAGAGACTCTTCTTCCAGCAGTTTTTGTCTCTTTCTATCTGCCCGCCTCTGGAGCTGCTTCATATATTCCATCTTATCTTCGTCCAGATCAAATAAATCATCGCCGAAGAGTCCATTTGCCGCCCTTCTCTTCCGCCAGCCACCATTGGTGACATCATCCATGAGTTTATGTACTAAAGCTGAATCTTCGTTCTTAGCTGTCTCCATCATTATTTGCTGGATTTTGACAGCATCTGCGCTTTCCATAGAGTTATCGTCTACCAGCCCTTGGAGATTATACCCCTCAGCATCTTCATCATTGTCATCGTCTGAGTTACTGCCACCCAAATGGGCATATTCATCTTCTGATTCGTCTGCTTCTTCATCAAACAGAGCCTTTGCAGGCTCCGTTAACATAACCTTTGGTTTTAAAACCTTGTGTTTCTTGGGTGCAGCCGTTATGTGAGATTTTACATCAGGTTCGGGAGAGCTTGCAGCTGCTCTTGGTCTTGGTCCTAGGTAGATATCGTCTTCGTCTTCTTCGTCCTCTGCGGCCAGGACAAACGAAGATATACCTTTCTTTTGGACCAGCTGTGTGGCATCAAAATCGTCTGCAAAATTGTCTGTCACTGGATAGTAATCGGCAAATTTATCAGCGAAAGGCGTGTCTGGACGTCTTTGCATATTTACTCTGGCATGGGGAGATAAGAGGTAATTCTCGGTAGCTTGGGTGGCCTCGAAGAATGATCCAAGGTTCTGAGAATCATCTTGGCTTTTAATTAGCATATCTTCATCCTGCTCATCGTCCGAGACGATCATCCTCTTCCTTCTCATCTGAGTCGGCGGAATCTCTTCTCCGGCAATCATGCTAGACTGCACTTGCAAGATTGGTTCATCAGAATGAACAGGCTGGGTATCGATATCTAGTCGATCATCTCCCTCATTTGCAGACATGTCAACATCTGCCTCGTCGCCTGAATCTGGCGTGGCATCAGAATCTTCAGCTTCCCCGCCTTCTCCAAAATCAGATTCCTCCTCATTTTCACTTCTATAAATATTTCCAGCAGCCTCATTATCAGAGCCGTAATCGGGATCGTCTTCGTCATCCAGAATATCTTTGCCCTGAGGTTTTTCCTTCTTGGCAAGTTCATCAGCCTTTTTCCTCTCTCTCTCTAACAGATCTTCGAGCATTTCTTTCTCCTTTAATACTTCTTCATCATTAACCTCAATGCCTCTCTTTTTCAGATCAGCGAGCCTTTCTGCTTTTGCTTTTCTAGCCTGTTGCGCCTGCTTCTCTGAGAGAAGTGCTATAAACGCTGAGTTACTAGGGCTAGAATAGCCTGTACCATATATATCAATGTTTGCAAGTTTACCCAAATTCCTTATTGCCTTAGGCAACGTTGAGGCAGCTGTGGTAGGAATAATCTCTAGATCAGAGTCGTCTAATGACGTGCTCGCAGCAGTTTGGCTGCCAGTAATCCGTACCTTTTTAATGGTATTCCCATTCTTTTGATTATTGACAAAACTTGTCAGCCTTCTGGGAGTGATATTTGGGAGATCTTTCTGGTTTTCCGGAGTTTTGGTAGTGATGTTTGGAGTTCTGAGCAGAACAGGAGATTTAGAAGCCGTGGTTAGCATAGGACTCAAGAAATCACCAAGCGGTCTCTTGTTCTTGTTCGGAGTGGTGAGCACTCTCTCATCATCCTCCTTTGTCGGTTTGAGAGTCATTGGAGAAGTTCCAGGGGTATTATTCAGTCTACTTTTGGGGGAGGATGGCGGAGACTCAAAGTCATTGATAAAATCATCAACACTAACGAATTTCGTTGTATGCATTTCAGGAGCAAGCTGGAGTTCTCTTTCAATTCGAAGAGTTTCTTTGGCAGCGAATTCCCGTTCCTTCTTAGAGAGACCTTTGATGGTTCGGGAGTTGGTCGGTTGAACTTGTTCATCTTCAAGCCCGCCAGCCGACGCTCGAAGCTCATCATCTGAGAGTGCACTGCTATCCATCGCAATAGTTGGCTGATATCTCTTCTTGGGACTTTCAAAGAATAAGTCTGCATATGTACCAGAAATATCTTTCTCATTTGGGGATGAAAGATGAACACCCAAGGGTTTGCGAGTCTGCTTTACAGGTCCTACGAAAATATCATCTTCACTTTCACCGTCTCCAGACCCCCTGGCCTCCTCAGAAAGAACATTAGGAGTCTTAACATTGTCAAATTCAAGAAAGTCATTTTGGGACTGTTTGTAAGCTATTCTCTGCATAGTCGGACTGGAAGGTACGAACATGCTGCTGGGCTCCTCAATGCCAATCTCTCTTGTTTCGTTTGCGGCACCCTTAGCAGAAACCTCCTGAACTTTAAAGTCATGCCTCTGTCTAGCCTCATTCAACTGAAGCTTGAGTTTCTCAAAAAGGGAAGCTGGCTTCTGCACTGGTTCCGGCTCTGGTGCAGGTAAAGCTTCTTGATTCTCATCAAATTCCTGGAGCATTGCACGGACTTTACTGCGGGGAGTCATTGGGGCCTCCCTGATGTTGCCATCTCCCTCTTCCAAATCATTTACTATATCAATAGTATTGATGGTAGAATTCAGTTCCGATTCGCCGATCGGGCGAACTTTCTTGCCATATGTCTTTATTCTTGGTAGAAAGTTTGTGTTTTGCGCTACAAACTCATTTTCAGTAGTCTGCAGTTCAATATCTTCCATCTTGCTGCTTTGTAGAGAAGATGTAAAATAAAACTGAGTTGAAGGATGCTAATTGAGCCTTCGCGTTTTGGCGTTGATTTCGAGACGCGTACAGCCTTGCCGCACGTGAGTAAGATTATGCCGAAACGGCTGAACTAAGCTGTTCATCCACCCCGACCATCAGCGGATTTGGGCCAATTACTGGTGAAGATTTTCCAGGTTATAAAATAACTTAGATGCGATTTTTTAAATAGATTTTATTCACTTAAGACTAGGAACGTGAGAGCTAAAGAACAAATATAAACCCAACCTCTATAGAAGGCGCAAATTGCCGATTATGGCCTCTCCGAGACGGTCTGTCCTCCAACCCAAACCTGTTGGACATTTCTATCGTCACCAAGGAAGAGCCATTTCTGAATGTAGTAGTCAAGCATCTCCTCGCTTTCTTTGGGAACAGCCCAAGGAAATATATCAATTCGCGAGCCCTGCGAACTAAGCTCGATATGCTGAGCATCCCACTGCTTGCCTACCGTAAAGTTTCCAACCTTGGAACCAAGTGAGCAAACGTTAGCGCCTCCTAAAGTAGCCAGGTACAGGACTTCAGACACAGAGAGCTTATCCTCATTTCTTCCGGAAAAGTGAGCGACTTCTCGTGATATAAGAAGAGCTTGCCGAGCGACATCAAGAACCGATGGTGTGTAGCCTCCAGAAACATCTGTTCCAAGGCCAACCTTGATACCCTTGTCAAGGAGACTTCGTACAGGCGCCAAACCAGACCCAATAGAAGAGTTGGAAATAGGGCAATGGCTGATGCCACTGTCTCGAGCCTTGACGAGGTCCTTTTCCTCCTCGCTCAGATGAACAGCATGTGCTAGCACAGTCTTCTCACTAAGAAGTCCAGCTCGGTCATAAACGTCAGCGTAACTTTTGGCATGAGGGAAGAGTTCTCCGACCCATTTTATCTCGTCATGATTCTCGGAAACGTGCGTCTGAACAGGAAGATCGTGCTTCTTAGCCAGATCGCCAAGCCATTTGAGCATTTCCTCTGTACAGGACGGTGCAAACCTGGGGGTTATGATAGGAGAAACCATCTCGTAAGCAGGATCAATCGTCTTGATGTGATTTATCAAAGTTTGTTCTTCTACCTTGGCTTCCTCTTCGGTATGTCGATAGAAATCAGGAGAGTTATCTACCATACACACTCGGCCAACAAAGGCTCTCTGATTTTGTCGGAGAGCTTCATCGGCCAGTATATTAGTGGCCGATGCATGAATGGTGGCATAATAAGTAGCAGTAGTAGTTCCATTAGCTAAAGTTCTTTCAATGACCTTGGAGTAAACTTCTTTTGCTAGCTTGGGATCCTCTAACGAGCTCTCAAGAGGGAAAGTATACTTTGTGAGCCAGTCAAGAAGAGTTGAATCTCCGAAAATACCCACATTAGGGTACTGAGAAGCGTGGATGTGAGAATCGACAAATCCAGGGAAGAAAAATGATGTTTTACTGGTAGAGAAAACAGGCTGAGTTGTTAGTAACACATCTCTTTTCAACGAGGCATAATAGAGCGATTTTAGTATTAATGTCGCTAGATTTTGGCTCAATTATTACGGCATTTACTCTTCAGGGGCAGTATAAATGCAGAATAGAGATCAATACAAGAAAAATAGCACCAACGAGCCGTACTATGATAGAGAGAATAAGCCGACATTACAGACAGTCCTATCAGCCCTATGCTCCATCTATCATTTTCACAAACAGTTACGATTACTTACAATATCCTTATCCAGTCCATACTTGGCGATGGCTTCCTTAACAGTAGTGTCCTTGTCAACAAAGCTGATCTTACCCTTGGAATCGACACCTATCACAGTATCAACAAGATATTCAAGAGTAGATAGCTCCACAGAGTGGGCAAAAGATCCAAAATACAAACTTGTCACTCTAACCATCATAGCGGGACAGAAAACTACTTTGATGTTCGGTGCGGAGAGCTCTTATATACGGGGCTCCCACGCCGCGGGCACACCGCGGCATCTCAATGGACCACCCAAATTTGCGGCAAAGCATGGGCTCTTGCTCGGGAATTCCGACTGCGGAGAAGTCCGTACGCCTGGGTTGGCAATTTTCTCTGGGAAAGCCTATAGTAATCCATACATTAGTCATTGGAAGATTCTCATGTCGTTGCATATTCTCATCTCCATTTGGTATTCTTCAGCGAGGATACAGTGAAATCATACTAAACTTATAGCAACCACCGAAAAACTCATGTGGACCAGCAATCTAGAGCATGAAAATTTTTAAAAATATAAAATCATCTTGACTATATCACAATGCAAAAAAGCTAATCTAAGAAAAAAAATATCCCCAACAATTTCACACAGATGCCGGCAGTATAAATCTGCCAACCATCTATTTGGAAGTGTATCGGATATTCCCATACAAACTGGCAAATCAAAAATTAAAAGATCCAGATACCCGTGAAGGCATCTGGCAGGCTGCCACGAACGCGCTGTGCAATGCATACCGACAACCCGGCCGAACGGACTTCTTGAGCTCCGCCAGCACCAATAGGTAAGTATGAGGAAAAAGAATGGGTCTGGGTGGAGGGTGATATTTATACTTCTTTCTGCGTGTAGGGTAAACATCATCAGCCGTATGCACTCAAAGAACCCCAGAGATCATCAATCAATGGCTTGAAGGTAAAATCACACACGCCTTCTTTATACACGTACTCGGGCCTGTGCTGTTCGTATTTGATGAGTTTTCGGTATGTGTACACTTTTTTAGGAGTGTTATTGTGGTTTTGCAGTTCAACCCTTCTCCGTATATGTATGATTGATATGCATTATTCTGTCGCTACAAGCCATAGCGAGATCGTAAACTACAGACTATCTAAAACAGGGGCTAGCTAAAGACATATTATCCTCATGCTCTTCCAGACATGGTGGACGGCTGGAGACAACAATCATATCTCTATATTTCCTGCCCCAATTCCAATTTCATCGTGACTATCATCATAATCGTGATTTTGGTTATCTTCTTCTCCTTCCTCCTCCTCGGTATCATAACTATGACCATGTTGGTCTCCTCTGCACTCGTCTGCTTCCAGGTCTGTTGGCCGTCCAATAGTCGGTCTTGGCTTGCCGTGTCCATTGCTGTAGCTAACGCTTCTCACGTTTGTCATATTAACTCCACGCAGTGATCCCACCATCTCCTCCCACTCTTCCTCATCGGTATTGCTTATGTAGCTTCCAACCAATACTGGCTCATCTTCAACGCCTGGGCTCGGCGATGGCAGTTTCACAGAGCTGCGGGCAGCTGCAGTGAAACTGTTTGAGTAGTTAGAGTACCCACTTCCATAAGAATCAGTAGTTCCATAGGAACTTGGCTGCTTCGTTGGCCGTCCAGTGGTATTGAGAGGAGATCGAGATGCCAAACCGTCTCTGGCTTCCACTGATACATAGCTACCGCACATTGGTTCGTCGGCCCCAAACTCGCTAGAACTGGCCGACGTCGGTTGGACAGGGGTTGCAGACTTTGGAGGGATATCAGGAGAAAACGAGATATCATTATTATTCAAACCACTGTTGACACGATCAGTAGGGCTGCCGAGGCCCTCTTCAAGGCCCACATCGATAAATTCATCCTCGTTTGCCATGGTAATAGATGACCTTCTGATAAGTTGCGGTTCGCTTTCGAAAAAGTTGATAATGTTATATTTATGGGTGGTCTCCGTCATTCTGCATTTCCAATCTTTCAAGTCCTCTTCGCTCTTAATCACGAATCCAACCAGCATACTAGGATCCATCTCCGCGAGATTGAGACTGCGAACACGCCTGGTATGCAAAGTGTCGATAGAAGCTTCCGTAATTTCCCTTTCAGAGCCGGTAGCCAATAAAGGCCGAGGCTGATGAGGGTCAAGGTAAAAGAGGTTGTTACCTTGATAACCGTAAAAATAATGACTGGCAGAAGGACGGCCCCCCGCGATACCGACCGCTTGAGGACTATCAAAAAATGATCTTATCGGATCGTAGTAAATCTCGTTGACCTTGTCGATACCCAGGCGAACACCTAGTAGAATCAAGGTAGGATGAAATGGTGACGATCTATTGGGTCCCTTCGCCACATTTAGTAGCTTATTCTCGTACACATCTGATCCTGATGCAATATAAACCCTGAGAGAGCCTTGTCTCTCGTCACAAAGAAATTTGATTGAAGAGGCGGCAGCTGAAGGACCAAACCATTCACCGGGCATTTTGCCGCAAGCAGCTTCTCCGTGATGGACAAACTTGTGAATGGAAAACGGAGCATTTGGCTCGTCCAGAAACAGCAAAGCAATTCTTTTCTCAGCCTCACAAGAGTCTCCAGGGGCTCTTCGCCAGTTTCTGCCTAATTCCAACATCATGAGAGTATTTGCTAACAAAGACTGCGCTGTTCTTATCATGCATCCCCAGCCTACGTCAGAGGTAAAGCCAGTCAAATCGATGCCAGACCCACGCAAGATGCTTCCAATAGATATAGTAGAAGGGCCCTGTTTGGCCTTAGGAATTAAGGGGAACCCCGTCCGATAGGTGAGCCATACTTTGCTCTCCACGTCAGACAAGAATGATTCAGGCCAAGGGCTGTTCTGTGAGCTCTGGTTATTATTATCGCCTCCGTGTGACTCTTCAGCAGTTGCACTAGCTACACTGCTTCCATTTGAACTGTCCGACTTGGGATATGCAGGTCCTCGTGGGTCATGTTCGAGTCCTAGGACAACAATCTTGTTGTCAAGGTCGACATTAGCCGGTTCTAAGTCCCACAGATAGCGCAAGACTTTGCGGAAAGATGGGTTCGACATTCTAATACGCCCTTATATGAGCTGGACGGGATGCATGCAGATGTAGTTTTTTCGGGTGATATGAGCGGGATGCGGGATTGTGGCCAATGCAAGCAGCGCTGCGCGATGTCTACAGAGCAATCTACCTGCTGAGTACAACGATATGTTGATATTATTGTTCAACACCAAAGATATTCGCAGAATATGATCGACTGCTTTTAGCACAATAATTTCCTGTTTCTGTGGTGTTGTATGTCGCTTCAATCTCAGAATCGTTTATCGCTGATAGGGAAATGATGAGGGAATGTGGGAAAGTGAAGCTTCAAAGCCGCGTGAATGTTAGGATGGCTGGGGAGAGCGGGAAATACGAGGCATACACGTGCTGCCGTTGTGAGAACCCATTTCTGGATCACGTTGAATCTCTTGCGACTATTGATTTTTTTATTGTAATTTGCAGCAATATATATCTGTAACTATGTAGGCCTGACCAAGCTAGTTTCGTTGTTAGTCCAACCACAGTAGGTACGGCCCGAAGCAGCTGCTTAAGTAAGAGTCCAGCCGTGCCGTGATGGCTATAATTCAGAGTCAGCATGAGTCTCGATTATCCAACATCGTCAGTTGATTTGAAGCGATGCCGAAAAAACACAATAAAGGTGAGTGGATTCTGAGAATGCGTATACTTGGATGTCGCATAGAATATGCAGGAATTGTAATCTGAGCTCGTGATCTCTTCCTTCTTAGTTCACCTAGATAGCGCTGTTATCTAACACTATAAGGAAAGGGCCGCAAGTTACCGACCGGTAAGCCAGGAGCTACTGGCAAATCCTCGGGAAAAAGCAGAAAATCGTCATTTTCAAATAGAAAGCATAAACTAGCAGATAATTCTGCAAGGCGCAGTGGATCAGGAGTTGCCCCGATAGGGCACCAGCCTACTTTGTCACAGGAAGCTTTGTATACTAGCAAGAGAGGGTTTTCGTCTAGTTTGGCTTATAGACGAATGCCTATACAGTTTATCAAATCATCAGAAGTCTATGATCCGTCAAAGTTTTACAAAGAGCTCACGGGAAATACGGTAGAAGGTGATTTTGACGTAAGTACTGCTGAATCTGAATCTGAATCTGAATCTGAAGAACCCATCGCTGCTGATGATCTGAACATTATCGTGGACAGCCCTGTGGTTGTTGAGGCAACTATCGAAGAACACATTGCAAATGATGTGATTATTTCTACAGACTCTTTACCTGTTGCCGATATACGTTCGCTACCTGAGGAGAAGTTGATCGAAGATTTCGATGAAGGACAACAAGTGGATCTACCAGTCGAACAGGAAGAGAACGAAGGGAAAGACTCGAAAGTTTCTGAAAGCTCTGAGAGTGATTCTGACGAAGAAGTCTCTTTAGCTCGCCTTCGAAATCTGGCTATTCGCGATCTGGGTGGAGATGATATCAGCTTTTCGTCTAGTGATTCCGACGAAGGCTCTGACAATGATGAATCAGATCTGGACGAGTCTATCTGGGCCGAAGTGGACCCTAGCGAAGAGGATGATGATGATGAAGATAATGAAGATGACGGTGATGAAACAGGATCAGATGACGATGAAATAGATTCATATGATGATGAAACGAATTTTCCCAATCTCAGCGATGATGATGAAGAGATACAATTCGGCACTTACAGTGCAATTGGCGGGGAATCCGGGCTTATCAACAAACTCTTTCTACCCGATCTTCCTATTCGATATGTTATTAACGACTTTGAGGGCTTGAATGGTGCAGAAGGTGAATCTTTTTGCCTGGCATGGGAGCCTGGATCTAAATATGCCGACCAATATGGAGAGGGCCCTGTGATAGTTTCTCGTGAAATGTTATTGGAGAATTTTCTGCCAGAGGGAAAGCCAGAGATTATGCTGGACTTTACTATGCGGTGCATTGGCTCCAATGAAGGTTATTTGGATTCTGATGCCCTCCCCGCATCTCCTATCTTTACGGGTGAGGACATAGATACAGATTCCATCAAATCTCTCATCTCGGAGATTCATGCAACCCAGTATCGCGAAGATGGAGTATATCTGCTTGTGGACTGGAACAAAGACAGTCCGCGGTATTCTGTGTCTGGCCCGGAGTTTATTTCTCTATCAGAGATTTATAGTACTTTTGCGCCGTTTGGGTTCTCATCGGACCAGGTCCTTGCCGGGTTGCTTAGTCTTGGCTACGAACCAGATGAGGAATCCAGTCTCGATGAGCTGGATAAGGTGATAACTACTGCTTCGAATGATTATAGCGGAGAAGAAAATGACAATTCTGGCTCGGATCCCTATGATATGGATGACTATGACGACGAGGAAATGCCATATGGAGATGGTCTTGAAGATCTAATTGCCAGCTCAACAGGCTGGAAGAGGCCAAGTGAGGATTATCTGTACTCCGACAAAGCACAAATTGCAAGACCTGGTAGGAAGCCTAAAAAGGGTCAAGCTCCGAATTTTGGTGTGGGTGGTGAAGTAGGTGAATACCTGAAATCACAATGGTTGAAATCGAGAGAGGCCAAGAAACTCAAAAAAGCCGAACGAGAGAAGCTGCGAGCTCAAGGTAAACTGGGACGACGTGGAAAGAAAGACCGATCTAGGCAGCCTACCATCATAGACTTGTTTGACGATTATCCGGAAGAAATGAAGATTACTGACTGCATTCTCGAACTTGATAAATTTCTGGATGACGACGCGCAGACCTTATACTTTCCTCCTCTTGACAAAAACGCCAATTGGATCATCAAGCAGCTTTGTAAGGCATACCAACTATCTACTAGAATTCAGGGAAATACCGTTACAAAATTCAGCGTAATTGCAACGAAAACATCGAAGACCTACGGCTTAATAGATCATGATATAGTTGAGACTTTGCTGAGGCGACGAAAAACATTTCCCAGAGATGATAAGAACTTGGAAAAGGCACCTAGATCAAGGGGCCCGAAATCTCGCGGAGGTGCACCTAAGGATTGGATTGGCGAGGGTCATATTGTTGGTGGTGCAGCAGAGGAGATTGGCAACGAAAATATAGGTCGTCAACTCCTAGAAAAAATGGGATGGAGTAAGGGCTCAAGCCTAGGTTTGATAGAGCGACTAGGTATTCGAGAACCAATCTTGGCCAAGGTCAAAAAGTCGAAGGCCGGTCTGGGCGCATAATTGAGTGTCAGATAGTGGACAAGAAACGAAGTACAAATATCACCGTGTCCATTGGGTTATTTATATAATTATAGAAGTGATGCATGGTGCCAATTCAGCAGTTTCACTTAGCTGTTTTTAACATTGGCCTCCAGCACTTGATTTGTTGCATCATAGACATCGTACATTAACTGGACGAAATCAGCCATTTCATTCAAGCAGTCAGTATTTATAAAACCATCCTTTTTCCGGCCTAAATCTTTTCCAGAGTAGACAATCCGATGAATCTCATTTGCAAAACTGAAGCATTGATCTTCCCCTAGCATGAAGCGACCTATTCTAGGCATCATTGCCATTAGACGGGGGAAAGGGACACGGGTGAAGCACTCAGTCACTTTCTTCAGATGGTTTCTTGCGGCAGTTGCAGATAATTTGTCAATCTCATCCATCCTTAGATCGTAGTACTTTGTATCGGTATATCCTAGAGTAGCCTCCGTGGATTCATTGCCCTCATCCAAAATACTCATCTCTACCGTAACGTCTTTTTTAGGTGGATTTGAATCTTTGTTATCGGCGTATGCATAAGGCACCGGCTGAGATAAGGATTCGTCGAGTTGTCCTTTCGTGGCCTGCTTCAACGTTTCTAGTTCTTCTTCCAGAGATGCAATTCTAGCCTGAGCCTCAGCCAGGTCATTTCCAACAAGCGTACTTGTTCTGACATCTTCACCCACATCATCAGGCAAGTCATTACTTCCAGAAAAATTCAGGTACGGTCTTGTCATGTCTGCAGGGTGAACTCGCATTGAGACATGAGGTAGAGTATATTGGGTTCGCTCGGGTGAGTTATCGCGTGGATCAAATGATCTCTGCGTATTTATACTGGAATCATGATGCTCTGGGGTTGCTGGAACATTTGAAGGTTGGGTTTTGATGCTAGCATAACGAACAGAGTTATGAAGGGATCTATGCGTGGTGTGCGGTGTCTGAAAAATAGATTCATCTTTCTCCACAGGCAACCTGATGGGCTGACCAGAATCATCTTGTCCGGAAGCATCTTCACGGAGAAGATCATTCTGAATGTTCCTCCCTTGGTCTCCAAAAATACTGTCGTTGTGCTTCTGCTGAGCCATTTTGCCTTGGATTTCCTCTAGGTATCGTCTTCCTTCGGCAGTGCTTTTGAGTATCTCAAAGACTTTCTCTGAATCAGGGGACGGCTCAAAATTGGACAGGGAGGCAAATGAAGGCTGTGTCCTGACACTGAAGTGACGCTGAGAAGCCGCTTTGTTAGCTCCACCAAAAGCAGATCGATGCGAAATATTAGCACCTGGCTGAGGGGATGGAGACTTTTCATTATCCATTATTTCTCCATGTATGTTCGTATCCTCTTCATCGTCGGCTTCCAATTGAGTCCGTAGCTCTGTGGGAGTTTTAGAGATGTCAGGCCTGGAACTCGGGGGTACTGATTCTGGCAGCCGGCCTACGTCTGGAAATAGGACAGATTTAGACTGGTTGAAATCGTGATGTTTTGAATGAGTTTGCATTTTGTTTGTGTTCCTTTCTTCAAGAATCTCACGTTCCTCGTGCGGGCGCGGGGATCCTCTAATTGTGTTTTCCTTATCGCTTTCGTCTTCAGCAATACTAATCTTCCGCGAAGCTGAAAGAATATTACTGACTCTCACTTGGCTATTCAAAGAGCCCCATTCTTCGTCAGATGAGATGTGTGGGGAAGCCAATGGTCTGCGATCAGGACCAGCTCGCTGACGTCGTTGAGCTGAAAGTTAGTTAGTATCAAAGAGTAAAAGCGAAAAATCAACACGATATTGACTTACTGATGTTAGATATCAAAGTACCGTCGATAAGCTCAAGGCTGTCACTACCGATAGCCCGGGGTGAATACATAGAGACTGGTATGGTGCAACCGAGCTGGCAGAGCAGATGGAGGTGAAGCGGCTTAAATATAAACAACGCGATTGCCCGTTGCTAAGACAACGGATTCATAACCGTTCAGTTTCTAACGACGATGATCGGGAGCAGGTAAGTAATTTGAAAGAGCATTTTTTGAATTTATTTTTCTTTCATAGATTTATTTTTTTTCAGCAGCAGCGACATGGTAGCTAGTGATCATATGGCTGTGTTGGGGGTTCTGTAATGAAAAGCCCTGGGCCTCACGACACTGCCTAGAGATTCTTGTCTAGCAGAAGGCCTTTCTGTGGTGCGGTTTCATACGGAAATGAAATGCTCAGCATTCATCATGACTGTTTCACTGCTGAGCTGCGAATAATTCGCCGACAGTAGCGAGAGATACGCTTATTAGTGAAAGATGATATTAGGAGAAGACTTAGGTTCTGGCTCACCAAGTCGCGATGCGATGGCTGTGTGTAAGGTAAATAACCAGCACTCAACGATCAATCTAAATTCCACGTATGAAGAATTGCAGACCAATGGATTTGTGCCTTTGAAGCCACATATGAAAAAAAAAAAAAAAGTTTACTACAGCTGCCTAAAGAATTTTATGATCTGATTTCAGTAGACTTGACAAAAAGATTCATATATTCAGTTTCTGTGTCTAAAATGTATCTTCGACGGAAGTTTAACGGCCGTTGCTACGTTACGGCACTATGCTCCGCATGACAAAGAATAAAGAACCACAAATCACAACATAAATCTGATTGTCCCCGATAGTGGGCCAGATTAATGGGCGATGATGATGTTAATTGCTCAGGAATTTAAGCTCTAGTAGTTCTTTGCTGTGGCTCGGCTCCTTCTGGATGTTGTTTACCACTCCTTCTGGTATAGGTAAAGAACAATTTCAAATATATTATTATAGATGCAGAATACATTCTTAACTGGTTTCCGTACCACTACCGTATGTTTAGTACTGCCCTGCATCCTAAGATGACGCAGGAAAAAACCCTGTGTGCTAAGATTGCCACGCCAAGAATTCACAAATGTCACTCACATTGGGACCATCAATTCTACAGCCTTTCGCCCATAACGTTCAAATTATGCACTGATACCCCACTTTAAACCCAAATAAGGCTCGGAGGCGCTAATTGAGACTAAACGGGAACAACCCAGATAGGATAATATGGAATATGCAGAAACAATTGGTGAAGGAAAGATCTACGAAGATCCTTGGCAAAAAGAGAAGCCCGCCTCGAATTATGTCCCCGGAGGGTATTCGCAGTGCTATTCAGAGCCGACGAAAAGTCCGAAAATCCCCTTCAATTGCCTGCAAAAAAGGGGGAATCTGGGTCGACCCCTGGAAAATCCTCTCCGTAATGTACCGTCCCCAAAGTATTGTCCCTTTTTTGGTACAGGATGACCAGTAATGATGAGCAGTACCATATTGCAATAAGACGCAGTGTCCTGCTTACAGCATTGCCCTGAGCATATTGTCGGTCAGTCAACCAGCTGATCTCTGCCAAGGCATGGAAATAATGCGCTTCCTAATTTTTATTTCTCCGCCTGGTGCCAAGAGTCTGTCATAGAAACTGTCTCGCAAAACTATCATCTGATTCAGGCAGTTCAGGCTCCATAATGTCACGTTCTGTATGCCCACAAAAAGGCGGGGGCCCATATAGTTTCGCTTTCCTTGCAAGGAACTCAAATTGTGCAACTTTATCTGTTTTTAGAGCTACCTTTCGTCTACTAATCTATCCAGTGGTGTATCCAGAATATTAGCTAACCCGACTGTTCTTTTTGAAAGCGGACATTCTAACAGGCTTGGAACAAATGACGAATTCAAGCTAGGACTGTCAAATATGATGTTCCAACTGTATTGAAGAACAGGCGTCAAAAAACTCCTAAAAAACTTTATTTTAGCAATCTGGAGCCGATCTCTAATCTTTCCTTCAATTCCCGTCTAGCTTGGATTAAAGTTTTTCTGGTAAAGGTTAATGGTACTGAAGAAAAACATAAACATTTAGAAGGGGGCCCGAGAGAGTTCGCACTGGGAACACAATCGAGAAGGCCAATTTTCTAAATGGCTAGCCATAAGCGCCTCTTTGAGAGAAGACAGCTATCGGTGTGATATTCTCAGACGACGGAGGTAGCTGCTGTCATACCCACACTATCCAAAGCCCAGAACTGACGGATACATATCGCAAAACTGTCGAAGCTCACTCCTGAAAACTCCAGCATCTACGTCGGGTACTGATACGTTAGTCGCGCCGATATAAAGAGTTGCCAAGTACCCAATTAGGAAGCGTGCGTCTTTTCCGAAACTTTGTTACCATTTACAGTAGGCAAACATTGGCACCCTATTGCCGGCGTAGGATTATTTTGATTGCAGAATGTATGCTTATTTGCCGAGCGAGTGCCGTCCTCGGGTTAGACACAACTTGAGGGGTAGGCCTATGATTGGCGTCATGAATCATATAAATAGGGGGCCAATTTCCCGGTAACAAGTGATTTATCTCTATCTTAATAACAATCAAAGAATCCTATGCGCTTCACTAATATTGCAATCGGGTTGCTTTCCCTATTTACCGTTGGACTCGGACTGCCAATTTTACCGTCTGAGGACCCTTTCTATACACCTCCTCAGGGTTATGAAAGTCAAGCCGATGGAAGTATTCTTCGATCGAGAGTAGTTGACAATCCTCCTGGACTCTTGGTTTTTCCCATACATGTTGCAAAAACTTATCAGCTGCTATATAAGTCCACTGACGCTATTGGAGACGCTGTCGCTGCTATTACTACTATTCTTCTACCGGACAACGCTGACTTCGATAAGTTTGTTACTTATTTGGTAGCGGAGGATGCTGCCTCGGTTGACTGTGGCCCTTCTTATCTTATGCAGTTAGGTGCTGATCCCGATGGACTGGTCAACCAGGTCGAGAATATCTTAATCAGCGCTGTTCTAGCTCAAGGTTATCCTGTCAATATTCCTGATTACGAGGGCCCCAAAGCGGTTTATACTGTTGGCCAGACCCAGGGCCGAATAACTCTCGATTCAATTCGAGCAGCTAAGGCTTCCACCAGCATTACTGGTGTCCTTAGTACAGCCCGAAATGTTTTGTGGGGATATTCTGGTGGTTCAAACCCTGGTGGATGGGCCGCTTCTCTGCGCAAAACGTATTCTCCCGAGTTAGAAGTACACGGTGCAGCTATTGGTGGTATTGTCGCAAATATTACTGCTGTTGCTGAGAACATCAACGGCGGTGGTGCAGCTGGACTTCTGGTTGCATCTATCACTGGTATTGCTGCACAGTATCCTGAAATTGCAGCTATTTTACCTGGGCTACTGAAGAATGTTGACCATTGGAACCTGGCGAAAGGCCAGTGTGAAATTTTGGATGTCGTAACCTATGTCTTCGAAGACATTTTTGATGATTACTTCACCGTCGGCGAGGGCATTTTGTATCTCCCAGCAGTACAGAAAGTCACTGCAGAGAATACGATGGGCCAAGAAGGACTGACTCCTGATATTCCTATGTTCATGTATCAAGCCATGACAGATGAAATCATTCCTGCTGGACCCGTCAATACACTGGTCGATACATGGTGTGCACAGGGTATAGAATACCTATGGTATGAAAAGGATCTCATTGGTGAACACGGAGTCACCGCCGTTGTTGGCTCTGGTAACGCATTTCCCTGGATCAAAGAAATTCTCGAAGGAAATGCTCCCCAGATTAATGGCTGCAAAACTACCGAGAGACTTTTTAGCGGCTTCGACGTGTCAACTATTGCAGTTTTAGGAGTTGAATTTATCAGTTTCTTGACCGCACTTCTATGATAGCCCGATATCGGACGTTCAGCGATTTGGTACTATTACCAACTGGATCTGGATAATTGACGATGCGGATTTGGTTGATTTGAATATAATCAGAATTGGATGGAATTTTTTGGGGATTTAATAGCTAAATTATACTTCCAGCTTGCCCAATGTTGGAGAGCTACATATATGGATGATACCATAGGTCTTGGGCTGGCCTATAATAATAAAGTCGAAATATACCACGGAACATTGTAATATAATCATCTTGTATCATAAATGTTTGAATCTATGTCAATACAGTAGTTATTGCGCTATGAAATACTAGTCCATGATACTCTCCATCATGCCGGAATAGGATCACGTCTTCTTTTTGATATAACATAGAAACGATACTGATAATTTGCTGTGATGCTAAGCAATAGCTAAAAAATTTAACAGCCATAGTGAGGGTATTTTCAGGTGGACAGAACATCTTTATCGGCCGGCTTGTCCATGATCTGGTCAGCACTGTGCCTCTCAAGTTACTCCTCGCTAGAAGCAGGATACGAATTAATCGCAAGATTAAAAGCTCCCAAGAAAGATCAATTGTATCACAGATAGAGCTTAGACATCACAACTAGATGATAGCCATCTGTACAGCTGACAGAGAGCTCAGAGAGCATATATTTCCAGCTGGGTAAGCAACGGGATCCTTCCGCACAATCTCATCCATTCAAAAAATAAAGGGAAAACCCCAAAACCCCAAAACAAACAAAAAAAGAAACATGATGCCGAGGCGTATACACCGAAATCCCGAGGAGGGCGGCGCGGCGTCCCCCGAGTCCAAACCTAGTTCAGGGGTAAATTCATTGTTGTCGTGAGTTGCAGAATGGTGCGGCTAGCCATCATAAGAAGCGAAGAGATCAGAGATTCGGAAGGACAGACTGTTGAAGGCAGTTTCCGGCATGGTACTGCAGGCTTGATTTTGCTGCAATAAACCTTCACAGCGGTACGGGGTGAATTATCTTGCTTCGATGCTACGTTTGTCATGACCGCCCAGCACCGGAGCAAGAACATGGAGAAATGTGGCCACAGATCGCCGCTATTAATAGTTAACGGAATATGTGCATAACTTCCCCGCAGCAACACCACATAAAGTTTATTGATTGTCAAAAAACATTAGACGAATCCTATTCGGTTTAGCTCCTGAACGTTGGATCCGCATTAAAAAATCCTGGCTAGAGGATGTTTGCCGTAATATTTGCCGAGAGCCATGTAACGTGACTGTATGACAGGTTCGATCGCAAAATATGACTACCGTGAGGGCAGGCGACGGGCTGCCAGAGGCGGAGCATCACCAGAACAGATCAAAGAGCGGGGAAGTCTGTTATTCGCCTTGGCAAACTCGATATATCATGTAAGTTCTTGTAGAAAGAAATAATCTGAGTCATCGTTAGGGAGGTGAATGTTTTCATAACTGGACAGAGCGATGTCTTAAGATGTCTCACAGTCTACCTTGCATATCTGCAAGTTCAATCCCCGAAAACAAGGACATCAAAGTTTTGCTTTTAACTCTGAGCGCTAGCGCAATCGGTTGCTACTCTATTTTTCCTAGCGAATTTCTCGCAGCTGGCATACAAGCACAGTTGCCGCAAGGTGTATGTATGACATCCCTTGCCGAATGCGAGCTCCTACCACTCAAGCCCCAATCTGGTTAGCCAGGTACCATACATGAACCACCCAGATGGATCAAACAACTAGTTCCTCGCACATTCACACAAAGAAAACATAACTTCAATGGAACGGCACAAAGGAATCCGATAGAACGGCGCGAATGTAATCCTGTCAAAAATGCCAGAGTGGTAACTATGATAAACTGAAGAAAGCTTATTGCATCAAACCTTATTCTTAAAATTCCATCCAAGAACATAGATGCTATTTTTGTTTGTTATGGATTATATGTATTAACCTCCGACGGCAACCATCTAAGAACTGAAAGAAGATTTCTTTAAAACAAAGGAACAGCTACACAAGACAGACATGCGACAGCTGTATCAAAAGACTGTCGGTTAAAGCCTTTGGTTTGTCAGTCCTACGCAACCCGCGACACCAAATATCCAGCCCAATTTAATGTTCCTATAATCTTCCCGGGTTTAGAAGGATCATTGCTAAATAACACCCTAAACAGCTCTATACCGCTTAAAGGGTCATATAATGCATTGAACATCATCCGGCAGGAATGCATCCTGCGTAATTCTTCTAGTACCCGCCAAGAATGCCATACTACTGTTGCTCTTCCCTTTTACCCAGAAGGTTAAAATGCGATGACCAATGAATGCACTTTGCTCCACACTACATCTCGACGCGGAATCGACTTGATCGGGTTGCTTCAAACTTAGATACGGCGGAATCCCCAAACTTTGTTCAGCCGTTCGGACATGGCCAAAAAGAAACGGGAAAGGCTACAATGCGTTAAAATCGTAGGGTGCCTGTGGTTGAATGCGTGATTACCTAAGGGGTTCAACAGAGAGAACTGAGTAGCTCATGTTGGTCGTTGATCATGAAAGAATTAGCTTACTCTTTGATAGTGTTATACTTATAATATGAGACAGCTAACATATGCTCTTACAATTATAAGGATACATACTAATTCTATCTGAGATAATGTCTATAATATGATTAGCTGGTAGCTCGCACAACCTCGGAGGGGTCAGGAAGTTTCCGCTCGAATCATTCTCAATAGGGCGAAATTACTAAAGGATTTTTTCATTTAGCTATTCTGCACCATGCAGCAAAGACCGCGCAGAAAGAATGAGGATCCCCAGAAGCGCAGACACTTGACTACTCTCACAAAGGAACGGTATATTTTCTAGCGATGATCGACCGCATCTGCAGGCTTGCACTTCATCATTTGCCGTTACCTAAGCGGATACTATAGCTGATCTGGCTGAGTTAGTTATGGGATAGTGCGGGGAAGACTTGGAGGAATTTGGGTGGGCGGAAATTAATCAGCTAAATAGAGCCGATTTTTCCCAGGTTTGGTCTTCAATTCAATTGCTAAAAGAGCTATCTTGACTATCACTATGCACTTCGCTGGTATTATCCTTGTACTGTTGTCTCTATTGTCATGCGGACTTGGTCTGCCTGTCCCTCCCAGTGAGGATCCGTTCTACACTGCTCCATCGGGGTTTGAAAGCCATGCTAATGGTGACATTCTTCGATCAAGAGAAATCAGTAATCCCCTTGGATTCTTGATTTTCCCAGAGCGTGTTGCCAAAGTTTATCAGTTGCTGTTCAAGTCCTCAGATGCCATTGGTAACCCGATCGCAGCTGTTACTACTGTTATTCTACCTTTCAATCCTGATCTCGGTAAGTTTGTCACTTATCTGGTTGCCGAAGATGCTAGCTGGGAAAATTGCGCTGTTTCTTATATTGCCCAGCTGGGGTCTGATCCTGATGGACTGCTCAACCAGGCTGAGTCTATAATGATCAGTGCTGTTCTTGACCAAGGCTGGGTTGTCAATATGCCCGACTATGAAGGACCAAACTCTATGTTCACCGTTGGCCAGACCGAAGGACGTGTTGCTCTTGATTCAATCCGAGCCGCTAAGGCTTCTACCAGCATTACTGGTCTCCTTAGTACTGCCCGAAATGCTATATGGGGTTATTCTGGTGGTTCAATTGGCGGCTCATGGGCAGCTTCTCTGCGCGGCACCTATGCTCCGGAGCTAGAAATACACGGAGCAGCTATTGGTGGGGTCCCTTCAAATATCACTGCAATTGCAGACTTCCTCAACGGTGGCATTGCTGCGGGCTTTCTTGTGGTAGGAATGACGTCTATCCTCAGGCAATACCCTGAACTGCAGCCTCTTGCCAAGCTAGTCATGAAGAATACCGACGAATTTGACAAGGCTGCAAGCCAGTGCGAGATTCTAGACCTGACAACGTACGCTTTCCAAGACATCTTCGAAACCTATTTTACTGTTGGCAGGGATCTATTTAATTATCCTCAAGTAAAGAAAGTTCTCGACGAGAATGCTTTGGGCATAGAAGGTCTAACCCCTGATATCCCCGTGTACTTGTATCAGGCAGAAACTGATGAAATTGTTCCTGCTGCGCCCGTGGATGCCCTTTATGAAACTTGGTGTGCCCAGGGCATTGACTACCTGCACTATGAGAGGGATCTTTTTGGTGAGCACATTGTTACCGCCCTTATTGCCGGTGCTAACGTTTTCCCGTGGCTGCATAAAGTATTGAACGGACAAGATCTGGGAGCCGGTGGCTGTCAAAGCACCACAAGGGTATTCAGCGGTTTCGACCTCGAAACTATTTCCATAGTGGGGTGGGAACTGCTAGACTATCTGCTTCAAATCGCGGGAAAGCCTTTGAGCGGTCCTAGTGTATACGGATAATCTCGTAGATTCAGCTTTTTCTGTCAATACCTCTTTTGTGCGATTATTGTTTTCCATTAGCGACTGGCAGGTGTTACTATTCCTGCTGAATCTTGACTAATATTCAACGGTAATGGTTTTTTTTATTCCTATTTGTTACCTTTATATAAAGGCCGCTGTGTTGTGATGTTACTTAACAAACTTTATTAGAACAATATAAAGTGATTAATTTTATACCAGAGTTAAATCTTCCGAGAGGTAGTTCGCATTTTATCGTTATGTTAGTGGGATCAAGGTTTATAACATTAAAGCTTACTGATATGGGACGGGTCCCTTTAGCATGATGAGCCGCATAGAAGTACTAGACGGTCACATGACCATTCAGCCGTTCAAGGTTATCTATGGTTGACGGCAATAACCGTGACCAGCGAGCGTAGAGAAGCATGTCATGTATCTAAGGTGATTTTCAGAGTAGTACTGCTCGGTAGCTAAAAAATAAAAAATAGTCTATACCACTTGCCACAGCTGTTGCCGTTCGTTTACTGAACTTTTCCATTAGCTCTGCAGCGTTCTTTCACATACGCGCTCTACCGGGTAACTCACCGCCAAAATGTCCACGTCGTCGTCCCATTTGACACGCTACTAACCTTTCAGCAAAGGATTCGAATATCACGATGCAGATGCTGACGAAGGTGCGTATTAGTTAATAGAGGGAGATGATCAGTGATCTCTGACGAATCATTTCCATTGGGCTATTTGATTAGAAGATTTGGCAGTACTCATTACGGAATGTCTATTTTTCGTCCTCTTTGAGTCCTGAACGTCCAGCTAACTATTCTAGTTCGAGTCCAAGTCCTCTCGGGCAAAATGCGTAGCTTTCCATCCGAAGCGACCCTGGATTCTAGCTTCTCTTTACAGTTCGACGATCCAGCTATGGGACTACCGAATGGGTACGATCGTTGATCGATTTGAAGGCCACGAAGGTCCTGTGCGAGGGATAGATTTCCACAAGACGCAGCCGCTGTTTGTATCATGCGGAGATGATTACTCCGTCCGAGTATGGTCTCTGCAGACAAGAAAATGCTTATTTGTTCTCAGCGGCCACTTGGATTATGTGCGAACCTGTTATTTCCATGAGGACTTGCCCTGGATCATCACTGCTTCGGATGATCAGACTATTCGAATCTGGAACTGGCAGAATCGTCAGGAAATTGCGTGCCTGACTGGCCACAACCACTACGTCATGTGTGCTCAATTCCATCCCAAGGATGATCTGATTGTGTCTGCTTCGTTTGATCAAACTGTTCGCGTGTGGGACATTTCAGGTCTTCGAAAAAAGCACTCTGCTCCTTCCAACACAATCGGCTCTTTTGAGGATCAACTTGCTCGCGCTAATGCTCCTCAGCAGGATATTTTTGGCAACACTGATGCTGTCGTAAAGTTTGTATTAGAAGGCCACGATCGAGGAGTTAACTGGGCTGCTTTCCATCCTACTGCCTCTCTCATTGTTTCTGCTGGTGATGACCGTGTTTTGAAACTCTGGAGAATGAGCGAAACAAAAGCGTATGAAGTTGATACTTTCCGTGGTCATATGAATAATATTCTTTGCTGCATGTTCCATCCGTTCCAGGATATGATCATCTCTGTTAGTGAGGACAAGACTATCCGAACGTGGGACTTGAGCAAACGAACACCTATTCAGCAGTTCAAGCGCGAAAATGATAAGTTCTGGCATATTGCTTCACACCCCAGCCTCAATCTGTTCGCTGCTGCTCACGATGGAGGTGTAATGGTGTTTAAGCTTGAGCGGGAGCGGCCAGCTTCGGCCGTTCACCAAAATAGCATCATCTTTGTCAACCGTGAAAAGCAGGTCAAGCATTTCGATATTGGCTCCAGCGCCGAGGGACCTTCTCTTTTGTCTCTGAAGAAAATTGGCAACCATTGGGTGCCCTTTAGAACCTTGTCTTACAACGCGGCTGAGCGATCTATTCTCGTTACAAACAAGGCTGATTCTAATAATGGTGGCCACTACATGTACGAGCTGATTGCTCTGCCCAAAGATGCCTCAGGCGCTATTGAACCTACCAGCACCCTTCGAGGTGTTGGTGAAGCAGCCATTTTCATCACCCGATCACGATTCGCTGTGCTGAAGGCTAATCAGACTATTGAAGTGATGGACCTATCTAACTCACTAACCAAAAGTGTCAAGAGTCCCATAGCTGCCAAGGATATGCTCTATGCCGGCCAAGGCGTTGTATTGCTTCTAGGTGCTTCATCTTTAGCGCTCTTTGACATTCAACAGAAAAAGATCCTGGCTGAAGTTCCTATCCCTGGTATTAAATATGCTTCCTGGTCAAACGATGGGCAGTATATTGCACTCTTGGCCAAGCACACTATAACAATTGTGACCAAATCGCTCGAAACGGTGTCTTCTGTCCACGAGACCATCAGAATCAAAAGTGCTACTTGGGATGACAGTGGTGTTCTCATCTATTCTACTCTAAACCATCTCAAATATTGCCTGCTAAATGGTGACAACGGTATACTCAAGACTCTCCAAAATACTCTTTACCTCACCAAGGTAAAGGGCAACAATGTTTACTGCCTCACTCGAGGTGGCTCCGTCGAAGTCCTGCGAATTGACCCCACTGAATACAGATTTAAGAAGGCGCTAGTTAACAAAAACTTCAACGAAGTTTTGAGACTTATCAAGACTTCTCAGTTGGTTGGTCAAAGTATCATAGCTTATCTTCAAAAGAAGGGCTATCCAGAAGTAGCTCTTCAATTTGTACAGGACGCTCAGACTAAGTTTGACCTTGCCATTGAGTGCGGTAATCTCTCTGTTGCATTTGAACAAGCCAAGGAACTGGGTAAACCGACCGCGTGGCAATTTCTCGGACAGGAAGCTCTGGCTCAGGGCAACCATGATATTGTTGAGGACATTTACCAAAAACAAAGAGATTTTGACAAGCTGGCGTTTATTTACCTTATCACTGGTAACATTGGTCGTCTTCAGAAGCTTGAACAGATTGCCGACCATCGGAATGACAGCGCTGGCCGATTCCAGACCAGCATCTTCCTTAATAGTGTAGAGAGTCGAATTCAGCTTCTAAAGGACGGAGGACTATATCCTCTTGCGTATGCTCTTGCTAAGAGTAGTGGCATGAATGATGTTGCTGAAGATATTCTGCAAGAGGCCGGGTTGAGTGAAGCTGATGTGAAGGCTACCGTTCATGATACGTCCTCTGATGGTATTCCTGGCGTCGCTCACCCAACTTATCAGCAAAACTGGCCCTTGAAGTCTGCTTCTCTCTCTTTCTTCGAACAAGCCCTGCTTGGTAATATGGAGTCTTTGTCTATCGAAGACCCTGAAAATAGAACTGTAGCGAAGGAGGCTAATGGCGCTGGCGAACTTGGATTTGGTGATGCGACTGAAGAAGGCGATGTGGATGAAGGTGCCTGGGAACTTGACGGCGAGGACCTTGGTATCGATGAAGAAGCTGCTGCTACCGCTGAATCTACTGGCGAGGACGTTCCTGCAGGTTCTGGAGCTGCTGAAACTGACTTGTGGGTCAGATCACCCGTTGCTGCAGATCATGTTGCTGCGGGCTCTTTTGAGAGTGCCGCTCAGCTGCTAAATAGACAGGCTGGTGTTACGAACTTCCAACCTCTGAAGACTCGATTCTTGTCAGTTTATCGATCTTCAAAGCTGTATATGACTGCTAATGATGGGCTTGAACCTTTGCCTTTCTACATTCGACGAGAAATCGCCGATGAGGATAGTGGCCGGGCTCTACCATTTGTTCCCGGGTACGACAACTTGACCGCCAGCCTGCAGGAAGCTTACAAAGCATTCCGAAGCAACAAATTGGAACTTGCCATTGAGCTCTTCCGAGAAATATTATATACCATTGTTGTTTTGGCTGTGCCCACCGAGGACGAAGCCGAAGAGTGCATTAAAGTTGTGGATATCTGCAAGAACTACATTTTGGCCTTGTCTATTGAGTTGAAGCGAAGATCATTGCCTGCATCTGACATCAAAAGAAACTTGGAACTAGCGGCATACTTCACCATTCCCAAGCTTCAAGCCGCTCACAGTATAATTCCTTTACAGCAAGCTATGAACTTGAGTGCTAAAAATAAGAATTTGTCTTCAGCTGGCTTTTTTGCTAAGAAATACCTTGAACTGAACTCTTCTGGCAGTACTGCTGAGATAGCCAAGAAAATATCTGCCAGAGCCGCTTCATCGCCTCTAGACGCTGTTGACACTGAGTTTGATCAATACTCCGATTTCGACATTTGCCCTTCGACATTTACTCCTATTTATGAGGGAACTCATTTTGTAAAGGATCCTCTTACTGGTGCTAAATATAAGAGGTCTGAAGAGGGCAAAGTTTGCAAGATTACTCTGATCACAAAGATCGGAGCTTCTGCTAGTGGTCTGCGACTGTATGCTTAAGAGTTAAATAAGGGGCTGTGCTCTGAACAGGTAGAGATGCGAGTGAAAAAGTAAGTTATATCATGTGCTAATAAATAGTTAGATAGCAAAGTATCATCGTTGGTTATTTGTGATTCTTTTGTTTCGGGTGAGCTGAGCCTTTCCTCTCTGGCGATGCTGTTTCTTGATGCTTCGTAAAATCAGGAGCAGGAGCATTTTGGTGCTGCTCCTGTTTCAGATGCTTAAGCTGATCTATGCGCTGTTTGAACGTGTTCAAGAAAGAAAACGGGTCCTTCCTTATATCTTTTGGGATAGATTTAAGAATAGATTGTTCTGGTCGAGACAGGCTAGTCTGGCGGTGATCAAAATAGGCTTGCAATGGCTGTAGTTCTTCCCAGAGATAATTATGTAGACCAGGAAGGCCGTCTAGCTCAGTTTTTGAACAAGGTGGGTGGGTCATATAATATAACGCAGAATAGTAGAGGACTTTGGAAAAATAAGGGAATCGGAACTTCTGCGGAACTTTTGTGCGACGTTCAATTTTAGCAAGTTCGATCTGCGTGGACATATTGATTGGAGTAAGAAAGTTACCTCCAATGACGAGAGTATCCTGAGGGGTATAAACAGCATGAATCCATCCGGAGGGTATAATCATTGTATCACTTTGTTTCAGGTGGACTTTGTAAGTCTCTGAGACGAGATCACCAAAGAAAACAGAGCTTTGGTTTGAGTCAAGACACCATTTCTCGTATTTCAGCAGATTTGATTTGGAAGGCTCTATGAACAAGAAGATCTTTTCTCCTTTGCAAACGTGATAAAATACTGAGGAACCTCCAAAATCGATATGGAAATCTGTAAAAGAATCTTTGACGGACATTAAGCAGTAGAGCGATACTTTTGGAGGAGCTGGATCAGAGCTGGGCCACACCTTACCCAGCAGATCAAGACTCCGGACGATGTTAGGGCGTAAGACGTATTTAGAAAGGTTTGTATCACTGAATTCCAGAGAAATGACATTGTAGGTATTGTCCCGTTCACTTTGATTAGAATAGAAATAGTCACGGAAAGACCCCATAGTCCAGCCGGAAGCATTGAGCTGGGTAGAGACATCCATGACAGGCAATGGATGATCCTCTCCTATGTATTCTGCCACTTTTGAAACAGTCAGATCGGCCGGGATCCTCATGTCAAGAATAGCGAACTGGTGTTTTAGTACGACAAATGGCCGAGACAATGCTGCACCAGGGAAGACATGGTTCTGGATTTGAGAATCATTGCATTCTGCAAAAGTTGCAAATTTATCCGAGTCCAACTTTAGCCAATGTCGGTGTCTCTTGTGCATACCAGCAGATGAATTGACAGCACCTACAACATCCCCACTGTTTAGAGCAACGTAGTCTACTGGCGTTTTCCTGCGAGAAGAGGTGCGAGCAAATATTGACGGGCCAGATTCCGGCTCGCAACTTTTGCAATGGTATGACGCTATTTGAGAGGATTCCGCCTCAGAGATACGTGCACAAGCACAATGATACCACAGATCGCACTCATCACAGCGTATCCACAGTTTTTTGGGAAAGTTTACGTGCAAAGAGCATAGCGGACATTTCCCTTCCACTGGATCTTCCGGTAGAAC
Source organism: Zygoascus flipseniorum (assembly GCA_030565365.1). Lineage (NCBI taxonomy): Eukaryota > Fungi > Ascomycota > Dipodascomycetes > Dipodascales > Trichomonascaceae > Zygoascus > Zygoascus flipseniorum. The sequence continues at coordinate 126,937 of JAJMBR010000013.1, forward strand.
TGGACCGTCTTGTTCCCACTTCCTTTTTTCTATCATGTGGGGTGGTGATATTCCGAAACCCGCGATAGTGTTCAACCCTAGATGATGGAGGTTGGTTTTGTGCGAGCCGCAGTGAAATTTTGAACCTCCACTCCTTCCAACCAGTCAACTACCAAGATAACAAGAGAGAAAACATGCAGAAATACAGACCCGTCCTGCAATCCACTAGATTGAACAATACACGATACATGTGGGCTACAAGAGTCCTCTCCTCGGGGGCCTCGGAGAAAGGCAGCGATGCTTCCAGTAGCAAGAGCAGCTGGGATTCTGCAGCCAAAAACAGCATACCGAGCCGACGACCGGCAGGAAATGTCAGTGCTATAATGAGGGCTATGCTGACTATGGATGAGGTCCACAAGGAAGAACAAAATGTCAAGAAGCTCGATGTTGATCCTTCATTTGTGAAGAAATTTGCTTCAGGAAGCACATACGACCCGTTTGATTTCTCCTTGACCAAGCTGAGACTCCAACAGGCTTATCGAAGACATCTTCCTAAAAAGGATGCATTTGAAAAGGCAGATGTGAATCCACTCAGTTTGTGGACCGACCCCAAGGGTCTGTCCAGGTTCATCAGTACTAACGGTAGTATTTTGCCGGGTAGATTCACAGGAACAAAAGGAAAGAATCAAAAAAGAGTGGCCAAAGCTATTCGAAGAGCGAGGGCTGCAGGGTTACTGTCTACGGTGCATAAAGATGTTAGTTTGCTGCCTAGTGAAAATAGATAGGCGAAGCGGATGAGCCAATGTAAATAGGAAGTAGCAGCTGTGCTAACGCAATATATTAATGAACGGAAAGAAAGAACCCCAAACGTCAAGTACTTCTTTGCTCGCTGCCGCTGCGGTGGATCATAGTTTACCATATCGTATGGGGACTTTTAAGCTATATCTTCAACCCTATAAGCTCTTTACGACAGCTAAGCTACAAACGAACAGGTATTCTCGATTGCCGTGAAATCTTCTCCTGGACTACTAGAAATCATGTAATTAAGATACAGTAACAATACGCCTTGTTCAATAGCCAATATACGTTCACTCTTTTCCTAAACTTTGACTTCAGATCTCGCAGACTATCTCAAACCCGCTCGCCTGAGTTTGTCTGTTCCTAACCGGAAAGCTGACTAACCCACTTTACCAACGCGAAAAATCGCGGCTTGCCAACATCAAAGTGCCATAGACGATCGAAACCAGCAAGGCAAATCGCTAAATACCACCAGTTCTCTATGGTTGAAGAGTGGTATGAAGTTCCCGATTCGGATATCGGAGCTCAGTGGTATTTGCCGTGGGATGGTGAAGGCATAAGTGCCTATGCTTCCCAACTATCGGCTAGAAGCATAGGCAGTGATGCCGATTCGGAGGCCTCTACAGACATTGATATGGATGTAAGTACATATAAAAAACCGTTGGCAATGACAGGGCCTAACTATAGATCCGAGCTACTGCTGACAAGGTATTGGAGGCGCATTCGGATGACGAAACCCTCATTTTTAACCAGGACCAATGCGATATCCATAGTCAACACTCGTCATATGTATCTTCTCAGTATAACAACCCTACAGAATTTGTGCTGTTTAGTTCTTCTCAGAATCAGCTGTCTGCTCAGGGTTATGAGCACCCGATAGTGGGGCATACAACGGCTGATCCCGACCATTTTAGCCTACCTGCGGAAATATCTGGACCTACTCCCGATTTCAACGGAGTTGACAGCACCAATTCGAGTCAGATATCACACAATGTGCCGAGTATAGCGACTATTACCGACACTGCTACCAATATACCGATACCAATGGTGTCTATACCGAAACGAAGTCTACGAAAACGCACGATTGAGCAGCTTTATCCTTATAGAATAGAGCTAGAAAGGTACAGGATGAATTTCAAACAAATAGGTGTTAATGTGTCTAGGAAACAAGCTCGTGAGGAGGCTATGAAGGGTTTGGGTGAATCATTAGACGGTGATGTCGCCAACCGACCAGATCTGCAAAGCAAAACTGACAAGAAGAACAAGCACAATGAGCATGGTGGAAAAACCAATGAACCCAAAGGTGCAAAAGGTAGAAATAATAAGCATTCAAAGGATAAGCATGAGGGGGATAAGCATAAGGACAAGCATCAAGGAAACAAGCATGACGTCCAGCAAAACGACAATTCTAAGCAGACGACCTCTGGCGACGATAATGCTCAGAATACCATAGTAAACCGTCGGAAGCGCATTATTCATGACGATGATTCTCAGGACACAGGATCAAGGGACGCAAATGACTCTTACAGTCAACCTGAGAATCAGCAAAGTCAACTGGAGATAAGTATTGATGATCAGGAACTAGTAGGAGATTCGGAATCGCCTAATTCTGCTTGCACGAGTAGTGAAGATAATCTCTCTTCTGGGACTGAAGAAACTAGTGATAGTGAAAATGAACGACAGAGAGAACTCGAAGCGCTTAGCGAATTTAAGAGGAGGGTGAAAGGGGTTCTTCCTCCATCATTCATTACTCTCGAATACGCAAAATTTCAGAAGGAGCAAAAGGTCAAGGAACGACAGAAAAGAGAACGAGAAAAGGAGAAGAATAAGACAGCAGAGATCCATCAAAAGGGCGTAGCCAGACGAAAGGTCGCCAAGCCTACTATTTCATCGGCTGATTTTTTCGAGAGGCTGCCTATTCCGCATAATTTTGCAACTACTGATGCACCTGATGTCGGCTCTGATATGAGCTCGCCCAATAACCGGCACGCCGACGATGATACTGATGCAAATAGGGCCAACGATCGTCCAAGGGATGATGATTTCACGACTAACCAGCCAATTCTAATTTCAGACAGCGACGTTGCGGAAGAAGATGAAATTGACTTCATGACCGGTGGTGGTCGAACTGGTCGAACTGGAAATAATAGTACCACTGGTGCCAAAAACGAGAGAGCAAACAGAAAGGAACAGATACCAATAAGAAAAAAATCACAGAATAGGACGACTAATCAAAGTGACAAGAAGCTAAGGTCTAGACGAGCTATCGTAAACATGGGTTCAGCTGGGAAGATATCACGATCAACTCAGTTGACAATTTCAGATATTTGCGATTCTATCCGAGACAGTGGCACGAAGCCTCCCAAGTTTATGGGAATCGCAGAGCGGAGTTCTGCCTTGCTAGCCCGTTCTCGCCCGGATAGCTATTCCAAAAAGTATATCCACATCGAAGAGAATTCTGGGAATCTTTTGACACTCTCTGACGATCCTGCAATTACCATCAGAAAATGGAGGAAGGGAAAATTGATCCGCCCTAATTTGGGGGCATCTAGGGACTCCAACAGTGTGAGAAGTTTGAATCTTCCTAGGCCGCAGCCGAAGAAACAGAATTCAACTCTGCGACCTTTCTCACGATTGCCCACTACAGACAGCAGTGCGCCACTGCCGGGAACAACCAAGAAAACACCCAAGGGAAAGAAGGCTTTGGTGGATAACTCACGAAATCCCGCCTTAAAGCTTCGGCAGAATACGAGAGAGTCATATCTTCAAAATAGAAAACGACACTTTCAAACAGCCGTCTTAGAAGTTCCAAGTGGAAGATATGCCGTTCGACGTACTGGGCGAAGAAGAAGAATTCGCGGTGCAGCTGGTGAGAAAGCTGTTTACAACGGCCGGGTACAGATGTCGTCTATCAATGCTCCAGCAGCTTTACAACCTAACCTGCCTATTGACGTTTATGATAGAGTGGCTGGATGGGCTCTCCAACAAGCAGATCAGGTCAAACGCAAACAGAATTCAGTTCCTACGACGTGTGAGACGGGTGAGATACGTCACGAATCGTTTGCATCACAGACATCTGCCCTCCGTGAACATTTGGAGGCCAAAACCTCCCGAAGGAAGAATCGGGCCATTAGAAAAGAACTGCGAAAGGAGGATCATAGAGAGCGACAGAGGCAAGAGGCGGATAGAGCACAGCATATAATACTGAATGAATTGCCTGCTGATTTACTTGCTCAGCTTGCCGATGAGCTCCCCTCTTTTTTCAGTATATCATGCGACATTGTTCAGCCTCCTGGTGATTTGAGATTTCACCCTCATTCATTGATAGGACGAGGATTCTTGAAGCATATTCTTTTCATCGAAGAAGCTCAGCAGCTCGACGAAGCTGATGTTTCTCGATATTCCCAAGTAATTTTGGAAGGTACAGCTATTGTAATCTCGGGGCCCACAGTCTCATCATCTCTCGGTCTACTTATTGCAACATTAAAAAATTGGATAAGTGTCACCTTGACAGATGAGAAGAGCGATATCACTGAAGGACTGAGTTTCATTCGAGATGTTTTCATTGCTGTTTTTGCGCTTATTTACGATGCTCGAAGAAATCGAGCAGAAATAAATGCGAATGAGCTAGCTAGTGTACTGTGTGAGTGCACCATGCACATTAGAGCTCAGTGGAAAAGTTATGGAGATGATATGTTCAGCAACACTAACTTCTGTATGCTGACATTCATTTCACAATCAATGAGCCTTGCAATGCTAAACTACTTAGATGGGATGGTAACGGTCTTGCCTCCTGACATTTCAAAGCTTGGAGATTTCATTGTGAAAGAGTTTTCGTTCCTGCTGGAGGTCGTTTGGACAGAGAGAGGTCTGCAATGTTTCAAAGAAATGGTTAGAGCTCATAAGAGTTCTCTGAGGCGAACTATCACCAATGACAGCTATCTTCTTGAGAGTGTCTATATTGCAAGTTCAGTCCTTGAAGAGATAGCTGAGGGGAGTTTTATGAACATCTTGGCAGGTCTGGCTCATTGTACCATTAGCAATAGTGGCTTGAGTAGCTTGGATGATGTCTGGACTGGCCTCTTTTGCTGCTGCTATGTGACAGCTCTAGCTGGAAAGATTGATGCCTCTGCGCCTGGAATCTCATGGAAAATTCCGAAGTTGATAATTTCTACTCTGACGTCGATAATAGGAGAAACCGACCGATCTGACGGGTTTGGACGTTATCTAGCTCTCTCGTTGTATCGGTGTGTTCATCTTATGCTATACTGGCAGTGGCCCAGTGATGGATTATTTCTCGTCACTCTTTTCGATTTTTTTGCCAGGCGGCAGTTTAACAATGTCGAAGAGATAACAGACAGATGTACCCTACCTAGGCTGTTGCTGGATGAGAAAGAGCTGCATATTCACCATCCAAATGACGGTTCATTTGTGTCCTTCCTGAAACTGACTGCTGTCACTATTGGCAGCCTGAAAGAGAGTGCTACTATTTTTGAGGTTCGAAAGCTAAATGCTAGAATCACTCCACTCAATAGTCGACATTATAGTAGGTCAGCTGCCCTGAAGGTCAGTGACCTTGAAGCATTGTGTAACCAGTACAGCATTTTGTTGCTTCGGTTCGCTTATTGTCCAAGGGAAGCCCGGCCATCGATTGAACAGTTGCGCGACATGAATATACTCAATGTGTCGCATATTAGGGTTCGATCCCTGGGTGTCTCTGTTTGGGAAACACTCATAAGGTTGTTGCTTCGTGGAAGACAAGATGTTGCACCGGCTATGGCCTGGTTTGACAGCCTTCTGACTAACACTCTCAAAGAGTTCGACAATTTGGAACGAACTGGCCACAATGAAGAGGAGGTTGAAAATCAGCGAAGGCAGGACAACCTTACCCAATACGTTTCTTTTTTCAGAGACAGTTTGGCGATCTGGCTTGATCTGTTGAACAGTGATTGGCTCACGTCGAATCCGTCATGGTACCAAATTTTGGGTCGCTCATGTGTCAGGATATTAAAACGCGATATTTCGGTAGAGATATCACGCCTTTGCTTATCGATGATAAACAAATATGTCGATACTTGCTTGATAGAGAAAGAAATGTTGGACAGTTTGGATGATGATAGCAGCCAGGCCATTGACTACTTCTACGACTCGTGTTTTCAGAGCTTTTTTCAGCATATATCTAATATTGTTGGAAGTGACGAGGATCAATTTAAGTCTGTCATGATAGAATCGATTCTTTGTTGGGCCAAAGTGGCGGAATTCCTGGTGACGAACAATCGCTTAAGTTGGGATTCGTTTCTGGTGTCCTCGTACTCCTGGAACTGGTTTAGCACGAATAAGAAAAGAGACATGCTAGGACCGGTGTGGTTTGCTGAAATCTTTAAGTTCACTAAGGGTCAGGTACAGCATGACTTGTTCGCAGAAGAATTCATTAGTTGCCTCATCAAGCCCACAATAAGCTACGAGCACAGAATGGTGGAAGAATTTATTCGCTACAGTGACAGATCTTGGGTCCAACCGCTAAGAAAGTATAAAGCCTATATTAAGAGTGCACGGGGATTCACTCGAGTGAGAAAGAATCTTCTCAAGGATCTTGTTATATCGTTATCTCAATTGCATGTTGAATATAGTGAGGCCGTTTGTACTACCATTGGCCAATTTTTGGGAGGGGTCAAAGAAAATTACTTGAAAGACCCGCTGAAATATCTAGAATTGGCGGAATACTGCCTTGCCTTGGTTATCGAGCATATCGAGTACCCGAATATTCCTAATCTTGCATGGTTCCGGAACTCATCAAACTTTAAGAGTGCCAAATCAGTGGTCATTGATACGGCTAATGTGAGGAAATACACCAGAGTATCCATAAACAGTCACAATGAAACGAGGCTTCTCATGTTCATGGTGTACTCACTGGAAGCTTCATTAGTTGGGCCCACTTCAGGAGAATCTTACGTACAGAGTGTCTCAATTGCTCTTGCAGACGAGGAAACAAGTAATAGTGCCAGAAGTTTCGTGCTGATGAAACTCTTTCCAGCCTATGTACGTGTTGCCCGTGGGAACGAGGCTGGTGAGGCAATTCTGCCAAGCATCCTAGCAACTGTTGAAGAATACGTCAGTAGAGCTGCTATTAGACAACAGATGAAAATGAGAGAGTTTGTCCCTCTAATGACTGAGCTTACTACGTACCTGAAGGCTAATAGTTCAGGGCTCTACATTTCGGAACATCCATTTTGGCCCTCAGCTAAGCTCACTTTTGATATTTCACTAGGAATAATGAAGAGCTATCATCAAAGGGGCGAAGAAGTTGAACTCGGGGAGGGTTTAGTATATGATGCCCTTGATATTTGCCGCGAACTGTTATTGGGACAATCTTGTGAAGATTCTTCTACTGAGAATATGGCAGAGACGACGGATAATGTAGCTAGTGCTATATTTCATTCACTCAGAAATTACGAGAGCGAAGGGCGCCAAGGTAGCTGGGTTTTCAAGAGGAGGAATAGCGATGATAGATTCTCATGGAGCATTATTTCGGGACCGTCCGCTGCCCGGCGTACTGTTGCTTGGTTCCTAAGGAGTTTATTCCGAAATGAGAATTTATCCACAGATGTGAAGAATCGAGGAAGGGAAATACTGGAGAAGCTGAGGGAAAACGGTCCCCCCGGCGTCGTAGACATGCTTCTGTCAGTCACATCCAATATTGCCGGAGAAACCCGGGAGCCTTCATTGATCGATGATGTATTTATTTAACCATGTAATATAGTTTTAACGAATTTATGTCCATTTGATATTATAACAGAGAATGAAGAGTCTCGAGATGCATTTTTAATGAAGAAGCGGCGGTCCTGTCTTTTCTAGCCTCATGGTATGCGGCTCTCTCAATATATTTTTTGCAGAGCGGAAAATTTCATTCCGTAACAAAAATATTTTGATAGTCCACCGTACAGAAATGGGACCCTCGCAGTTGAAGAAACTTCGAGCTAGTCTAAAAGACAGTGGATTAATTGGTCAACAGAGCCAGAAACATAAGCGCCAGTCTAATGGATATAAAAACCGCAAGGAGCAGGAGAGAACGGTTCAGACACTTAGGGATGCCTTCAATCCTTTTGGAACCAAAGTAAACAGGCAGAAGCAAGATGTTATCGGTAAGAAACAAGAGATCGGTAAACCTGGGTTAAGAAAGCAGACGGAGGAAGAAAGCCGCAAAGCAGCATACGAGGCAGATTTGTCTCAGCAGAATCGAGTCGGAGGCATTCTTGATCGGCGATTCGGTGAAAACAATCCTAATCTGAGCTACGACGACAAAATGCTGGAACGTTTCACTAGAGAGCATCAATCCAAGGCTTCAAAGGGAAGTTTATTCAACTTAGACGACAGCGAAGATATTGGTGGTGGACTATACAATGGATCATTGAGTTTAAAGGACGATTTCGATGAAGGCGATCTAGGCATTGAAGAAGACGATGATACTGAGGGAGAGGCTGCATATTTGGAAAGAAAGGCAATGCGAGATGGTGAAGCCTTAGGGCCATTGAAAGAAGAGGAGCCGGTTGGCGAGCAACGGAAGAAGAGTAAAGCTGAGGTAATGAAGGAAGTCATTGCCAAATCGAAAATGCACAAATTTGAAAGGCAGCAAACTAAGCTCGAGGATCTAGGAATCATGGATGAGCTGGATGATGAAGACAATATTCGGGAGCTTATGAGCGATTTGACCGGACTGGAAAGAGAGACTGCAAGGAAATCAAAAGCAGAGCCAAAGAAACCGAAGGAGGATGATTCATACGAACAGATGATTCGTGAAATGGCATTCGATAAGCGTGCCCAGCCCTCTGACAGAACATTAACTGTGGAGGAGAAGGAAAAGCAGGAAAAAGAAGAACGTGAAAGACTCAATCGGGAAAGGCTAGAGAGAATGGCTGGAGAAGTCGATGGACAGGACGTTGAAGCTATCGATTTCGACGACGATTTCGTCGCTAGTGAAGATGAAAATGAAGCCACGGGATTTGGCTTTCGAGTCAATGACGAGGAAGACTCCGATACTGAAGAGGGCTCAGAGGAAGAAAGTGAAGAAGAAGAAGAAGATGATGATGAGGAACAAGCTGAGAGTGGAGGAAGGCCGCGTGTTGCAAAGAAGCTAGACATTGAATGCCCTGTCTCTTTTGATGAGGTCAAAAATATGCTGTCGAAACAGCCATTATCGGAACAGCTTTCAACTTTGAGGAAAATTATTAAATTATACGCACCAAATAAGGCGGCTGGAAACAAAGAGTTGATTGGCCAGTTAACTGTCTCTCTTATTGATTATGTTTGTTGGCTAGCTGGAAAAAATGCGAGAGCCATTGCCAATGATCAAGCTTCATTCAACAAATTGATTAGTCAATTGAAGACGTTAGTTGGAGACTATGTTGTGGACTCGTCTGTTCATTTTAGAAAAATCCTTGAGAACATAAGCCTGGCTAAGGCTGCAAAGGATTATGATGGTTCTGATTTATTTGCTTTGACTTTAATCGGAATCATTTACTCCACGTCTGATCATTATCACCTTGTGTCAACCCCGGCCGAGCTTTTGATAACCAACTCCAGTCTTCGCAACGAATTGAGTAATGAGAGAGAGCTTTTTGCAGGATTATATTTGGCTCAAACTTACCTTGCATATCAGAGACACTCCAGACGGTATTCCTCCGAAGTGGTAAGCTTCTTGTTACAGGCACTGGTTTCTCTTGTTGGAACGGCATCTGGAGATGACTATGAAGTTCCTGCGGGTTGTTATATCAAACCAGATGCTGTTGGAAGGCTGGCTTTAGAAAAGGGGGATTACGAGATAGTTTCCGAAGAGCACTCGCCTAATTTCGGCTCATTCGCTTCGGCTAAGAGACGTCCCTCTAAAAGTAGTCTCTTGGTTTTCACCTTGAAAACTATTCTAAAAGCATCTAGTGTCTGGAAAGAAGCGTCAGCGTACTCGGAGATATTTTCTCCATTCGTTGCTATTCTCGAAAATACCAGGAGTATTACTACGAATGCCTATATTTCGGCATGCTATGAAAAGCTGAATAGGTCTGTCGGATTTGCTATCAAAGAAAAGGTGCCTTTGACACTTCAAGCTCACCGACCCATAGCTATTCAGACTTATGCACCCAAGTTTGAAGAAAACTACAGCCTGGATAAAAAGAGCTATGATGACACCCCTGAAAATGGCGAGAGAAAGAAGCTGCAGGCGGAGTTCAAAAAGGAGAAGAAGGCTGCCTTGCGCGATATACGAAAGGACTCAAAGTTTTTTGCAAGAGAGAAGCTCAAGAGAAAGATTGTACAGGATTCTGCTTATCACGAGAAGCTGGCCAAGCTGGAGAGATCGATCCAGACCGAGGAAGGAGCGGAAAAGAACCGGTACGAAAGAGCGAAAAAGAGAGGAAAATAATTTTGAAAGCGGTTTTGATGGACTGTATATCAACCCTATTTGTACATTTGTATTTATTCCTAATAATAACATTAACACTATTGTCAATGACTAGTGAATCTTGTTCTGTATATGCGGCAGAAGCGCTGCTGAACAGCAAGATTGTAGCCGTACAGCATTGATACACCCGATGTACCGTTAGCAAGATCACAGGTCTGACGGGGATTTTTCATATAGAGAAAGGCCGATGATTTGAACTCACTGAAATACTGAAAAGCTAGTAAATCTCGAGCAATTTTCAGCGTATGGGTATGGTCTATCGATAGATCATGCTGCTGAACGTCCGATCACACCAGGGCTTGTGTGGTTACCTCCAACTCAGCATTTTCACCTTCTTCAACATTACACTAACTAAAACATGGTCAATGCAGCCACGATTCTTGCGCTTGCACTGGCACCAGCACTTGCATACGCTACCCAAGAAGACCAGTACAGATCTGAGAGCGTTATTCATGGATTGACCCAACCTTATCTGGATCGTGACTATAACAACCGGTACTGGGACTACGGTGGAAACGTTTTGATCAAGAACCATGAATTCGTTCGCTTAACCCAGGATCTTCCTGCTCAGCGGGGATTTCTGATGAGCAGACTGGGCCGTCTTCCTACCAATTTTCAAATTGAGTTCAGCTTCAAACTCCATGGTGACGGTGCGTCGATTTATGGCGACGGTATGGGCTTTTGGCTGTTGAACCAACGGCCTACTTCAGGGGAAGAATTGGGAAATGCCTTTGGCCTCACAGAGCCATTCAAAGGGACTGCCATCTTTTTTGACACATACAAGAACAATCGGCCCGGAAGGTCGTTCCCTTATATCGTTTTGATGAAGGGCGACGGAGAGACCCCTTACGATCAGGCGCATGACGGTTTGGCCAACGAAATTGCCGGATGCTCGGCTCGAGGACTACACAATCCTCGAGATGTCTCCAAGGCTCGACTCACTTATGTTGAAAGACGATTCCTGTCTCTGGAGCTCGACTACAAGGGCAGAGACAAGTGGGATAAGTGCTTTGAAGTACCTGGATACGAGATGGATGCAAACCAATATATGGCTTTTTCTGCTCAAACTGGTGAGCTTTCTGAAAACCATGATATACAGGATGTGCATGTGTATGCATTGCTCAGGCAGTTTGCTAGCTATGGTGAAATGGACTTTGTTTTGAATGGCAATACGAACTCTGATTGGCAAGCTCCCGGCGAGAAGAAATCTGGAGGAGGATTCTTTTCCTTCATATTCTCTTGGCTTTGGTTTTTTATCAAAATTGGCTTCTTCCTTGGAATCGTCTATGTAGGCTGGACATTTTATCGAGCCAGCCAGAAAAAGAAGAGGGATGACTTTATGTATTTGTGATCCCCCCTCCTCTCTCTGTATATTGATTTTATAGTGTTTCTAGATAACTTAGTTCATTCGCTCTATTAATTGTTCTACGTTTACTGCGCCCTAACTTACGGAGAGGACCCCCAGTAGACCCAGCTCTAATATTAATCACAAATATGAGACGGGGTATGTGCATCTAACCGATTTGATAATTCCGAGATCCCATTTCCTTACATAGCCCTTTCTACTTTCTTAGCAGCCCATACTTCACATTCCAGGCATAATAATAAATAAGTATAGCAAGAGGTTGCCCAAAGAAGAAACTCAACCAGAATACACAGTTGCCAATTGTAGTTCCAGGACCCCTCATATGTTCCAAAGGTTCTGTTATAATTACCAATGGGATCTGCATCAACATGCAAGCGAACGCGACACCAATAATCTGCCGCGTAGGAATGCCTACGAGCATTTCGTGAAGGACAGCTGACAAAATAAATACAACTGAGGAGCAAACTATCGGTGAATAACCCCTCTTCAACATGGGAACATAAACATGTCGTTTGAAGTATTTCGTCACAGGTCTGTTCCAAAGCCTCCAGTAGGAGCCAACGCTTCCAGAGTTCCACCAGTCTTGGTAGAAATCTCGATCTCCAAACCGTAGAAGTTCAGCGAGGAAGTTGAGATAGCTTTGGAATATGAAGTAGAATCCTAGTAGCCATATGAATATCGATACTCCGGAAAGACGGAGTAAGGACTCCAGAATCCCATATGCATCACCCGACTGGAAATGGGGCAAAGACGCTCTAAGCATCGGGATGGCGTACTGACCCGCAAGGAACCAGATGAGAAGACCGTTTCCGACCATTTCTAAAAAACAGGTCAGAACAAACTTCCATCGAATGCGATCCGTTCGTGGATAAACGGGCTGGTACATTAGAGTAGGAGCCCACCAGAAATATATGATATTGCTGATGGTGAGATTTCTCGGGTATGCGTTGCTATGATACATGTCCGGCACATGAGGCGAGCCGATAAGATAACGCAGATCACGGTTGACAAGAGCATATGAGGAAGTCTTCATGCACAATATGAGGGCCTGGCATTCGCAAATGGTACCGATAAATGGGTGATGAATGCCCCAGTAAACTGTGGAGGAGGTGATGCAAAGGGCCAGCGCGGAATTCAGAATGTGAAGGGCAGCATACAGCGACCAAAGGTACTTTGGAGCCGTAGGGTCATTAGTACTATGTTTTTGCGTGCTTTCGCTTTCTTGTGCTCGCTTGTTTTCCTGCTGAATAGTCCTAGCAGCAGATCTTTCGATAGTTAGAGCTATCAGAAGATGTACTGGAGCTGTGGATAGCAGTATAAGCAAAGTTTTGACATCCTGTCTGGAAATGCCCATACGAAATAGAGTCATGATGACGCCATCTCGATTGTAGTCTTGAATGAGCAGACGCACCTCACCGGCACAGAGAACAATCATGGCAAGATGAGCAAACCCGGCATAAGACGGAGCGGGGGTGCCACTGCGATCGCGAGAAAGAACCGATACGTTGTTTTTGGTATGTCCTGGCCGAATATGAACTGTAGGAATGGCAATGTTTCTTTTGCGCTTGATGGACGAAACTCTGCGAGTCAAAGAAGGAGCGGTAGCCACCTTCTTTAGTTCCTTAGAGTCTGTACTAACATCTCGATGTTCGCTGGGTTCGGTAGGAAAGTCTAATGTTTCTCGTCGTAATGCAAGGTCTTCCTTAAGATCCAGTTTATCGCCGTGTTCCCTGCCTCGGCGATGGGTGAGCTGTTGCTGATGGCCAAGTGAATATGATAGCTCTCGTCCAAGGGTTACAGCAGCGGGTGCCATCATGGCAGTCATGATGGGCGCGGGGTTATGAGAGAAATTGGAAGAGTTGAGGAGAGCTGGCTGTATAGTTCGAGATTCGGGTCTTTGCTACTTAATCAATGCGATAAATGTAGATATGCACGCCGATCGTAAATTCTTCGAAATATAAAGGCTTCAGCCCAGCGTTTTATTTTTAGATCTAAGAAGATTCCAGGCGAATAACTGCGAGATTCCTGCAACTAATATAGAGAGGGCGCTTGTTCAGGATAGAGCTGTAAGAAGGAAAGAGTTTTGAGGATAATCAGGTTTTGCTTTAGTTTGCTTCGTACCCTGATAAGAAAAAAGTTGCTCAGCACGCTCCCTGAAATATCCGACCCCGAATAAAGTTAGAAGCGGCGGGCGTGCGTGATTGCTGGGACTGCAGAAATTAAATACGGAGCAGACGGAATGTGAAAGTATCCGAATGAACAGCAAATGAGCGCAAGAATGGCAAAGAATAAACGAGGTGTTTGCGGGAAATCGCAATAATGAAATTGCGTGTCAAAGGGGCTGGCTGGGCTAATGATATACAAGCGTGGTGGGTGTTTTGGAAGCCAGGCTAAAAAGCTGACAAGGAAACTATCGGATGGGATGACCCGAATTTAGTATCTTTTTTTTTTTTACTAATCTCGCAAGGCGAAGCTGCCCAGGAAACAAAACAATGAAAATGCACACACAACACAGCAAAGGTGGAGAGAATGTACAAGAGTGAATGAATGACAGGAGTTAGGGGCTTTTTAAGTAGCTGCTGAATTCTGGAGCGGAGAAATCTAACTGATGTGTCGACTGTGGGCAGAAACAGGGTATGGGCGGATAGAAAATCTATCATGCGATGGGATGCTTGTGTGAACCGAAACCGGAACAACTGACTAGCCTTTATAAACCTAAAAATTACTTTATATGCTCAAGATAAGTCCGAAAACAGATCCGACCTTGCAGGTGTATACGTATCCGTCGCGACAAATGGATGCGACCGGACAACAGGGAGAAGAAGCAAGTCAGTTATACGAGATCTACCGTGGTGGTTTTTTTCTACGCTAGTCATCGAGAAATTTGCCGGTAGTCCGGGCTAGCCTCAGCCTAATTATATTGATCTACAAAAAAAACAATGTATATAGACGTTGCGGTGAAATGAAATGCCAAACCTTTTAAATAACTCACCGTGGTATTTCGTCAATTAATGGGTGCCTTAGGTTTTTTATGGTTTTGTTCAGTGCTACACAAACATCTACCGCACGCGTTTGAGAGAGGGAGGTGGGGGTCTTTTCTGCTGCTGCTTGCTTTTGCCTAGCCGCACTGATTGCGATAAAACATCATCGCAGCACACAGCCAGAAGTGCGCAATACCATATGCAATAACAAATGCTCGTAGAAACATTGAATGATTACCTGTGAAGTAAATTTATAGTTTGGCGAGCCTCCGTAGCCAATGGTATGAAAAATGCAAATGGACTGTCGTTTCGCAAAACTGAGCTGTGCCAGCCTTGTTTTCCCTGTCCGCCTATCTCGATCTCCGATTAAGGCCCCCCCATTTACCAGCTATCTCTGTGCCCTGCACGCACAGATAAACAACATAGCGCAATCGTGGATTTGGACGCCTATCCTATTGGGAAGAGGATCTTACAAGGGTTGACCCGGGCGATCTCCTGGACCGATCCAGGTTACAGCATACTAACTGGTGCTACGATCTTTTCTCTATGATCACAAGAGGCATAGTTGTATCCACGGCGATAATTGTGCCATTTGGCCCGTCTCACCTTGTCATTTTGCGCTCTTCTGGTAAGTATCGTATTTCAGATTATTGGTCTCCCATTGTGCCTTGTCTGCAGCCGTCCACGCCCACCTGCATCAAACAAGGCACCCTTCAGAAAGAAACTAATCTAATTTTCGCTGTCGTATCCAAAACAGGGAAAAAACACATGCACCAGCAACAGACGTTGCAATATGTCGTCAGCGGTTTGTGCTAACGTTGCTGACATCATTAGTTAAAATCCGTTTCATATATAATAAGAATTGAAATAATATTTATGTAATACCGGGGCCAATAAAATTGTCTCGAGATAGAGGTTGGTTGTGCAACAGTCTCGATCACTACTACCCCGGCTGACTCTTTTGGCATGGTTTTTTGCCTTGTTCTTGCTGCTGGTCCATCGATCATAAGGACTTCATGAGGTGTTTACCCACAGATGGGCCCCTTTCCTGGAAATGCTGATCATAGCCTGGAAGGGACGTTCCTGTCAACCGGATCATTCCCGTAGGTAATGCACCACCCTTTGTCGAAATACTCCCGACACAATGGGTCGTCCTGGTTCTCAAAAGCTTTCTGAGCCATAATTGCACTTGCAACATCAGTAAAATGGATGCTAATCTCTGTTCGGGAAGAAATCATGGGCAAGATGGCTACTAAGGTGCCAAAGCCACTGAATGTCAGTCGAATGTGCTGTATGCTGGCCAGTTTGGAATCTTTTGAGCTGCGAGGCGCACTTCTTCTTTTCCTCAATACAATGCATCTTCGAGCCAGATTATGTTTCATTTCCTGTATGTTCTTATCAGGTTTTGCCTCTGCAAGAGGAGTTCCGATGCTTAGATTGGGTTTCAAGGTGTATCCATTCACCAAAAAGCGGCCCGATGCGGCATATCTGCCAAAGTTCCGGGCGTCTTTTTCTTCTAAAAAGTGCATTTCAATACAATATTCGCTGCTTTTGCTCTTTCCGCTAACATTAACCTTTTCCAGTGGCCCACCACATGCCTGAAATAAGAAGCTACTCAGTGAGACCGTTCGTGGAACAGACGGAAAGACCATGACTCGATCAGAAATAATAAGTTGCTGGAACCGCTTCTCTAGCAAACTCACGGTAGTCGCCACGGGATCCGCCTTGAAATGTGCAGGTCGCAGGGTATGTGGTCGAACGCTGCTAAGCTTCCGTTCTTGATGATCTCTGCTGTCTACTGGACTGCTCATCGATCGTCGCGACTGTGCAGTTTGAAACCAAGTCCTCTTTTTTACTGGTGACCTTTCTTCATATTCAGGAAGCAAGCTGTTCAGGGAGGATTCCTTGAATAGCCCTAGAGGCTGCCGAAAGAGTTTTGACATGGAGTTGTCTAGTCCGACCAAATGTTTTACTTTAAGTTTATGGATGCTATATGAGCAGCCGATTATTCGTATTTTATTTTCTCATCCTTATTATATACATCAGCTGAATTGGGAAATTTGGCCCTGAGAACTTCTTCCCCAGCTTTATGGTTCATGAAAAAGAACAGTACAAAACGCCAAGCGCCTCTCAGTAAAAATAACTACCGATCTAATCAAAAGAAGCCCTCGCCTCTTCTGGCTGTGTCTAATTTCATTATTTCTCGCAGTGCCATGGTAGCATACTGTGAGGATCCGAGTTGGAGTTTCAAGACAAGTGCCAGCTTCTCCCCAGTGCTATCCTCATTACCATTTTGGGCATCGTCGCCGTCACTTTTTATTCTGGATCCAACCGTTCCTCCTTCTTCTAATATCTCCAGATCCGTCTTGATCAGCTGTTCTGTTTCTGATGTATATCTCTTCAGCCACCAATCCACTTGTCCGGGCCTTACCGCAATGTTTCGATAGCTACCGCTGAGACTAAAATCCTTGACATTTCGTCTCATCTGTAGAGGATCAAGACCATCCTTTGACATGATTTCCTTGTATACATCCAAGAGCTCGTTCTCAGGATATACCACATCAAAACCAGGCGTGGACAGAACAATGTCGAATATAGTTAGATTTTTGATCTCATCAGCAGTAACTGGACGAGCGCGGGCGTAATTGTTTGTCTTTATGTCTTCAATAAACCCTTCATCATCCACAGCTATTTGCTGCTCCTTCTCCGGCTCCATTATCAAATCGCCTTTGACAACTTTCTGGCCATATAGCTCAAATCGCTTACTGACCACATAGTTCCATATGTAGCTTTGATATGCATGAACATAGATGACACGCAAATTTCTTGGAATCTGGTTAATTGCATTTGCTGGTGAATTTGGGTCCTTGGCCAAACTTTTCAGAACACAGCTCTCAGCTACACATTTCTTCGGCATCACTTGCAAGGCTTTTGATGCATCATGAGTTTCATTCCATATTCGTCTGGCTTCCTTGCTTTCTTCTATAGTCAGATCTTGTTCGGCCAGAATGAGATTGACGGCCCTCTCCCAGTCTCCCAGCAGAAGAGGGATACCGATCTCGTGAGTAGAAATGGAGAAAGTTCCGAATCTCTGCATCCCATAATAATTTATAAATCCGTTATCCCTCAGGGACTGCAGGCCTTTGGATATGTGATCTTCAGACATGGGAAGTTCGTCAGCTCCTCTAACATTTCTAATCGTGATGTAGAATTCATTGCCTTTAAGATCTCCAAGAGTGAGCTGCTCCGATTGATATGCAAACCCACCGAGCTTGATCCCTCTCAGTACCTGATTCAAGCCATTGAGTCGTTCAACTGCGACTTTTGAAGCGCAGGCTCGTTGGACTGTCACTCCTCGTCTATCTTTAGTACCAGCATAAGAGATACTCTTAGACGGGATTCTCAGGAAACGAGAAATGGTATGCGCCACTTCAACTGTTTCCTTATTTTCTTTGTACAGAGCGAAGTGAACATAACTCTGATGTTTCCCCAGTCCGGTTTTATCTACCTTAGACTTTCGTTGTTTGCTGTAATTAGAAGAAGACATTGTGATAATAAATCTGTTTTCAGCAGTGGTCCTGGTCTCCAGCTTGGAATTGTAAGCTTCTCGAATCAGTTGGTGAAGAGCACCTCTCTGCTCTTTATCTGAAAAAACGGGCAATGGCTCGAGTTTGGTAGCGACACCAACCGCCAACTGACCAATTCGGTCCAGTATATCAATACCAAGAAGTTCTCCAAGCTTCTCTTTATGTTCAGGTGAGGGATCAGGAAGAATAGTATTAGCCTTCAAAAGAGAAGGCTCTGGAGTAACATTGTTTTGCTCGTCCACAATAGCCTTTTCGTTTCTTTCCCCCTCCCTTCTCTCCAGGCGCTTATCCTTCTTATTCAACAGTCCGAGGTCAGTGAGATAGAGTACACTGCCATCAGGCAAGATTTCATTCACCAGGAAGTCGGTATAGCGACTTTTAAGCAAACCCTTAAAGCCAGCTAGGTCTGGCGAGAGATATTGAGTGATTCCAACATCTTTCTCAGAAATCCCAAGGGGGGCTTGGTCGATTTTGATTCGCTTTACTTCTCTTGAGTCGAGATCATGCTGATGTTTCGTTGCTTCCATGTTAGGTATATGCTAGATATTTTTTTTTCAGAGATCCATCTACTGTGGGGAGGCCCACGTGACAATCGGCAACGGACGCTACGAGGTAGCCACGTTTCTCCAGCACTGTACCGGAAAGGAAGGACTGCGAAATAATTGAATTGCGTGGATCCACCTGCAATTTCATTAACGGATTCCATTACAGCCGAAATTGTTCACAGCATCTCCCTTAGACAGCGAGACGACATTCATCGGTACCAGTTTTGTTATCGGACACCGCTTTGCTCTTGCATTCCCGACGCCGTTTATTACGAAATGTCAGCCCCGATAAGTATATCTAGCTAAATCACTGTCACCCAACACTTATCGTTAAACTAAAACCATGGCTTCGTATGATAGTTTTCCAAGAGAAATAGAAGAGCGGGAAGGAACGGTGGTGCGTGGAGCCACTGTAGGCAGCAGTATTATTAATATTGCCAATACAATTGTTGGTGAGTAGAAAGCAATTATGTTCTAGGGATTGGCTCGAGGCAGACCAATTGATTGAAGGGGTTAGCAAAGTTTTGGCAAAGGTTTCAGGAACAAATACATGGACTGTTGCAGACAAATTAGGAGCATTTTTTTTGCATCTCTTTATGGTTAAGTTGTTACGCCTTGAATTTTGTAACTTGTCTGGGATCAATTGCATCCCGGTTGGCTTGAGATGGGGTCTGCACTATGTGCCTTGGAGCCTGGATCTCGCTTTATCTCTATGTGAGATTACCTATCACAGTGCTCCATGATGTTTTCTTAAAACACTTGTGAGAAACTAATATATTTATCCTTTATTTCAGATCGTTTCCAAGCTGGAAATTGCTAATCCTATGCTGGACAATTCTTCCCGCATGCTGCAGCATTATGTCTAACGTATAATCAGGCGCTGGAATTTTGGCAATGCCATTTGCTTATCGATCTAACGGTGTTTTTCTTGGTACTATTATCATTTTGTTTGCCGGATTCACAGCTGGCTTCGGTCTCTACTTGCAAGGAGTTTCCAGTAGATTCACTGTGAAGGGGCATGCCTCTTTTTTCACACTCAGCAGCATAACATATCCATCTTTAGCGGTAGTTTTTGACATTGCAATTGCAATCAAGTGCTTTGGTGTTGGTGTCAGTTATATCATTATTATTGGAGATCTTATGCCCCAAATTATTCAGAGTGTGGGCTTTGGACACACCCATTCGTTCTTGCTTACTCGAGAGTTCTGGGTGCTTGTCAGTTTCGGCATTGTTGGTCCCTTGAGTTTCCTGAGAAAGCTTGATTCCTTGAAGTATACCTCGGTGGTTGCTTTGGTCTCAGTCGGTTATTTGGTCATCATCGTTGTTGGTCATTTTATTATTGGCGACACCCTTGAACAAAAAGGACCTATCAGCTACTTTGAGCCGGAAAAGATCTCTTCGGTGCTGTCTTCTCTGCCTATTATCATCTTTGCCTTCACATGTCACCAGAACATGTACAGTGTCTTGAACGAGCTGGCTATCCCTACTGATACCAATATTCGAAAGATCATTGGTATTTCCATTGGTACCTCGGGGCTATTCTACATACTAGTTGGTTTGTGCGGCTACCTCAGTTTTGGTGATAATGTTCGAGGAAATATTATCAGCATGTATCGGTTTAGCGTTTTTTCCACCATTGGCAGAATTGCCATAGTGGTTCTGGTAATTTTCAGTTATCCTTTACAGTGCCACCCATGCCGAGCGTCACTTAACCATATTATTCATTGGTTTAGAGAGCATTGGAAGGAGGACCAGCGGCTGCTGGCTGAAGATGAACAAGACAGCTCCGCGCCTAGTGTGAGGGCAGTTCCTCTGGGAAACACCCAGTTTCTTGTACTCACCAGTATTATATTGACTCTGAGTCTGATAGTTGCGATCACTGTCTCATCATTAGAGCTGATGTTGGCGTTTGTTGGATCGACTGGATCTACATCCATCTCCTTCATCCTACCTGGAGTATTTGGCTACAGCTTATTGGGACATCCTAGTGCTGAGGAAGCTACTGGATATAGCGGTAAATCCATTCGATTATTGAGGCGATTGAGCTTGGCACTCGTGATATGGGGATTTACTGTGCTGGTGGTATGCCTGTCAGTCAACATATGGCTGTTTTTCTAGGTTGATCTGGCTGCGATAAAACACAATGGAAAGAAAACATAAATAACGTCTTAAAAAAGGCGACTTACGAAGATAGTCAGGTTACATATTACAAGGAGGAAGAGGAGAAAGCAGGATAAAAGAACATAGGCAAATACTAGATTAGGATATAGACTGAAGAAGCGAAAGGCAGAACTGGAATAAAAGTTTGGAGTCAAGAATGTTTCACAGTAAGACGCGTCTCGAGCTGTGCAACTAGCCGATTTGGCAGGTTTTGTATATTTGGATCAAACTTTGTACTTGTAGTTCCTATTTAGGAAGGTCCATCGAGTAAAGACTCTTATCAACGGTTGGAGCACAGATGTTGTGGATTACGGCAGGAATCGTATGGAGTAATAACAGTGGCAGATGACAACAGCAGGTCCTCGGGCCCACAGTGCTATAGCAGCTATGAAAGCAGTAGTTGCGGTTTGTAGGTATACAGTTGTGGATGGTGGTGCCTGTTTAAGGCTATATTGGTGCCCAAACTGGAAGCAGGCGGGGGAACAAGTGAAAAACACAAGATATAAAATAAAAAAGGCGCAACAGCAGAATCGGGGCGAATACAGCCAAACAAATAAATCGACAGAGTAGATCTGAACCGAACCGAACCGAGCGAATTAAATAGAAAACAACTTGCTTAGAAAATATTTCTCAGAACAGATCGTTATATTTTTTTGATTTTGGTCGTGCAGGAGATTCCTGCATTGTTGGCTGGGTTCTTTCGCAGTCAGGTACTAGTATATGAAGGGTGGGTCCATCGCATCAGCGGGTTTGGGCTCAGTGGGTCCAACGGGTGAACCTTCTACGTTTATACAAGTTCAATAGGTTTGGGAAGAACGGAACGACAGGATCGGCGAGGACTGCATAGAAGTTATTTGAAGCTAAGGAAAAAAAATTTCTGATTGTTCAACTGCAGCATCTCCCTGCAGTTTTTCATGGTGCAGCGGCCACGTAATTAATTTTTTGTTCACAAAACCCATCGAGGGGCTCACTTGGATTTGATTCTTACTGGGAAGCCTGAAGGGGGGAAAGAACGAGACGAGAACGAGAAAACAACAAGGAACCGTGAACAAAACACATACAAATATACACCAAGTCATCGAAATATTGCTATTTCCTTCACTCTTTATTATTGATTGATCTGTAGTGGCTCACCCCATGAGCTACGTTACCAACTCATATATGCGCTCCTCGGAGGGCGGGCGCCGCTACGAGACGACTCACGGATTCAGCTTTTCCTACATTATGGGCGATCCGTTCGCGCTGTCGACACTTTCTATTTCCATAGTGGGCTGGATAATTGCCTTTGCTGGCACCATAGCTGTAGCTGTGGTTAAATCCAAGGATGTCCCCACCTTGACATGGTGGGGGATTGTGTTTGAACTGTTTGTCATTCTTGGCGTGCTCCTCATAGTGGGCTACGACTCGCTATATCCTTATCAGCTGGCTCTCATTGCCTTTTTGGCGGTGGCCACGATTTACACTACCAATACTGTCAATAATTTCGTGTGGAAAGGATATCCCGCGGCGGGAGCTGCATCTGCTGGCCATATTTTGCTGTCTATCATCAACATTTTGTGGATCTTTTATTTTGGCACGTCGTCGGACGAGCCAGTCCATGCGTTTGTCGATTCTTTTAGCGTAAATGGTGGGGTTTCGACTGGTGGCTCTACTTATTCTCGAGGCGGAACCTCGCTACCCCGGCATTCTGGAAATCCGTTTGCTCGCGATGAGGCGATTGGCATGAATTATACAAAGAACGGTGCGGCACGGCCGCCGGGTGCTGCTGGCCAGCGTACCGGCTCGTATCCCCAGATGTTTACATCGGCCCAACTCGGTGCGTTTGAGAACTCGGATCAGAAGAACAATATGGACGAGAACATGAGCTATGCGTCTCGCTCATCAATAGGACCGGAATATCCTAGCGGGGTGCAGTCAGAACTATCCTCGCCAATAGTATATCCCTACAAAGCAAAGGCGATATATTCATATGAGGCCAATCCCGACGATAAGAATGAGCTCAGCTTTGCCAAGGGCGAAATTCTAGAGATATCAGACATAACAGGCAGGTGGTGGCAGGCTAGGCGAACAAATGGACAGGTTGGTATCTGTCCTAGTAATTATGTGCTCCTCGAAGGAAACGTCGAGAGGTAGAGAGACGGATCAACCAGTATCCAATGGCATTTTATGACAAAACCTCTCTTCCGCATGACTACTTTTATCATTATGAAATCCCAACTTCTCTGTCATATCACCCGTCATTTCGCTAGATATTAGCGCTTTTGTTATTATATCTGGCTGAATAATATTTTATGTGTAGTAATATAATGTGACCTGATTACTGTGTTCCTCTCCTTCTGAGAGTATCGAAGATTGCTGAAAAATCAGCCATCCCTGGTTCCACTCAAATGTAATGTACTGGCACATTCCGATCTTGAGCTCAGCACTGGACTGATACCGGTATCTTCGCACAATTTCAGTAGTTCACTGCACTGCATGAATAATGAGTCGGCCATCTTTCAGGCAGAAAAGCTGCCGGAAGCTCCTCAGGTATTGATTATTTCGCTAACCACCAATACCAGTCGATGAATCATATGATCCCAGCATATATTTCTATTGCTACTTAATATTTGAGTTCGGGTGACGTGCATAGGCTTACTGTCTACGGGCCTACTACCGGGGGACATGTCAATAAAATAAGCTGCTACTGCCCATAAGGCAAGAATGCGTATCATGCCGAAGTCACTCCATGCCTCTGATGCCAATCGTTCGGGTGCCGGGAGATGTTTAGCTGCTAAATCTCATGCGAGGTTTTCGCATTATATGTTCTCTATCTAATACGCACAAGTTCCATCAGCTATTTCAGATCATATGTGGGACAACATAATTTTTAGAGTCTTGCAATGTGGTCAACACCTTCGCTATCTTATCATGATATCTCTTTCAACTATGTGTTCTATGTCATCGTAGGCTTGTTCAGGAGCCGACAACTACTCCAACACTAACGGTCATTCATTCCTAATTTCTCCTTGTCATATTCGTACCCGCCCTTAATCTCTTCATCGCTGTCGGCTTCATCATCACTTCTGTTATCCTCTGCAGGCTGGCCCTGTAATATCTTAATGACCACTTTTATGATCATAGTGAGCCAGATGAAGGTAATTATCTGCAGGACACCGAGCAGTGTAACCAACGTCCAGTGCAGCTTAGGGTTAAAGCACCTAATAAGCTCACCAGTGGTGGGATGATAATAACACCGATTTTCAATGACAGAGAAGGCCTCGGTAGAAGCACTCCAAGTCACATAACAATAAGCTACATGTCTGAAGGATATCCAGCCGACCAGAAATGCACCAAAGGCATAGTCGCACCAATGGGTAAAACCGCAGTACTTGAGGGTCTTGGCAAACGCTAGCAATAGGTCAACAAAATCCATAATTAGCAGAATCACATGGCCCACCCGCGTATAATAATACGAATAGGCACCTTGGATGAGAAACACAGTAATAAAATGATGGGTAAGCATCTGATAATGATCCTTCCTGCGTTCCTCTACATTAAGCACATAAATCTGGCTGGTCCAGTACCCAAATTGAAATAGGTAATAAGCCTTGAACACAGGGTCCATCTCGTAGTGGGGCCAACCAGCCCAGAGCTCCCTAGTAGAATGGGAATAGGGCGAATTAAGGAGTAGATTGGTTCCAATAGCACAACTGCCAGTGAAATAGATGACATTCCAGCCCTGCTCAGCAAATCGGACCTTAGCCTTGTGCTTATGTATGTTGGCCCAGTGTTCAGCAGTAAAAATGAGAATATACTTGACAAAAAGAGCCCGAAACATCACAATGGTGAATATAGAAAACAGGACAAAGTAGGCATCATGGCGGCCGATAGCGGCTAGGCCCGTCTCAGGATTAATATACTGGATCTCGAGGATCTGGGCAGCATATGGTCTGAAGGCCGGGATTTGGTACAGAATTGCGAGACTTCCCAGCAGAGAAGCAGTGAATCCTGGAGTTAGCAGAGTTAATTTGCAGAAAAACGGCCACCAATGGGGCATTGCGATGAGATGGTATACGTACTGAGCTCGATTTCCTCAAAATATTGCGCCCAGGTCTGAGTTTTTATTTGGGCGTGACGGCCAGATGACACTGGATTATGCTGGGATGTGATTTTATCGACCGGTGCAGCCGTCTTGATCGGCTCTGATGTGTTGTTATATGTCTGCGCGTGTCTTCTGTCGCTGGCCTGCTCGCCCCGCTTCCGATTTGAATTTACTCGCTGAACATCATTGGAGTAGATGTCCTTGCCCATTCTGAGGTTGGTAGCTCCAGTTTGAAGAGAAGCCACTGCTACGCTTCCATCCATGTTGGTAGTGGTGAAGTTGGTTTGTCGCCAGTAACAGGTGTGAAAGAGTGTGCTCAGGGTGGATGAAAATTTCATAACGGACACATAACGATCTTCAAGGGCTGGGGGTACCACTTGAAGCCGCGCAAAACAGTCGTTAGTAACGGCCATTTCGGTTGTCGGCTAGCCTGAAGTATTAAATAGATTTGTGGGCCATTTTTGCAAGCGAATTACATCATGGTTTATTACTACCCTGGATTTAGGACATGTTCTGAGCTGCTTGATGGATCCCCCCTTACATCTAACTAAGATTAGCACAGCATTGCAGCTCCACGCGCTACGAATAAGTAAATTAATTCAATAAAAAAAAAGGACTGTAGAACATATCCGCTCAGTGTAAGAGGACTCTCATGATGGAAAAAATTCGAGCACTTTACGTCCGAATAGATAGCTCGCTAGAGTAGCTTCCCATGAGAACGTGCTCCGGACCGATCTGCAATTGCGTTCGATGAGTACCTACAGGGCCCTGGCATTCTAGCTTACACGACGAAGATTTTGTCGCACATTTCACAGTGAATCGGGAAGAGTACCATTTGCACCGTCATATATCTCATTATATTAGCAATTCTTCTTCTGTAAGCGACTCTATTTTTACCAGGACGGTTAGTGCCGCATATCCTGCGGCTCTCAGCCTAGCTTAGCAGCTAGTGAGCTACAAGCGGATCGTCCAATTCTGCTACGATATGGACGCGATACAGAGAATCGTCTTGAAGAAAACATAGATACATCAAGTAGAGACGCGGGTGCCAATTTGGCGTTATACAGTCATAATTTGATTCTCAGCATGTATAATGTGCTTTTGATCCGTAAATAATTGGCCGATCATTTCCGCTTTGCATCAAGTTATTGGGGCTGTGCCTATTTCACTAGACACGAGCCATTATCTGTATGCTGCCAGGGCCCAGTTTGGGAATAATCTTTTTCACCGTCTTTAGTCGAATCAAAAGTCTGCGATTTCACAGCCTTACCATCAGGATACTGTTGGGAAAAAAGACTAATTTTGCAAAAAATAAATGGACGACACCGGAATCGAACCGGTCGCCTTTTACATGCAAAGCAAATGTGATAACCAACTACACCAGCCGCCCAATTATCTGCTTAGTTAAGGAAAAAGACCCATATAGCCGCGTAAAAGCACGTGATAGACACGTGACGTTTTTGTCGTTACCCGGCCTCGATGTGTTAAACCTTATAGTTGCATAGAACAGAGGTTTGCTGTTGGTTCTAGCCGTAAGAGGAAGTAAGTCGTCATAGAAGCTCTTCGGTTACAGAGACGCAAATCACGACTATTCAGTCAGCCAACTTCAACCCGTGTCTAATAGGGCTATTTCTACGCAGATATTGGGAGAAACAATGATATTAGTTATTTTACGTCAACTTTGCTGTTCGATTCCTGATTTGTATTGGCAGATTACCTGAACATTTGTTAGGGAAGATTGTACTGCTATAGATGCGTAGTCTGAGTATAGGAGATTTTGTTGTTCATTATCCAGTGTTTCATAAAGCAGGAAGTAAGACGATCAGTTTACTCTCTCATCCACTTATAAATCGTATGTACTCGTTAGGTTTGCATTGAACCCTTGGTTGATAACTTGTCGTGACCATACTTGATGCTGTTTCTAATCTAATGTTTGCGGCAGATGCCTAATTGGGAGAATTGCCTTATCCCACTTTTCTCGGAATTTTTAGGCGACGTTCCATACTATTTCCGAAATGGCCTAGAATCAATACTGCAGACGTCCTCTGAAGATCTGCTCAGGCCACTTCATTATTTTGGAGTTGTTCACAAATGACAGAGAGGCTGTGTAAGAGACGGACGGACAAATTATATAGGACTACAATAGGTGCATTGGGGGGCTGAGTAATGTCTGCAGCATTCATTCAGCACTGGGATTGGCGAGCGTTTTTTCCGGATGCCCTTTACTAGCCGTATTGCGAGTTTAGCGTGTGGAGTCGATTATATTCTTTGTTCCCAGTGCTTAAACGAGAGGGATTTGGGCAATCTGGGAATGATAGACAAGCAATACGTGCAAAATAAGACACCAAGAATTAGAGAGCGTAGGAAAATAGAGCCTATCACACTTGATCGACCTGGTTCAAGCTAAAGTCAAGCTAAAGTCACATATTCGTTCTGTTATATTAAACCTCATAACGTCAGATACATTATAAGGTGGGATTAATACGGCTCTCCCTACCAACTTACTCCAGATTCACCCGTTGCGGAGTCCTTCGCATAGCACGGCTGAAATCGATTATGTCGAGTCATCACCACGCAACATCGACCTGTCTACCTATCTCTACTTTGTGACTTTAACACAAGGGTAGACGGGAACATCATTGCGGATAGTTGTTCTGGTTCATTTTATCTTGTCGAATACCATAAAGCACAGTTACTGATTTTTAGTAACCAACACTGGCGGAGCTACATCTGTCCGTCTCTAGAGCATTATCATAAAAAAGACGCTCGGTCCTGCTTTCCTCTTACAGCCTGTTGCAAACTGTCAAGCTTCTCTACTTTGTGAAAACCTTGAAAAGTCGGGCATATGCCAAGCTAGTTTTGTATAAGGGTATTCTACTTTGGCATATCTGGAAGAGTTTGGTTGAATTTGTTGCATTTCGCCAACCACTCATCGCCACTGGGTAACAAGCCCTTTATTTCAAATATTTAATACAATGGAAGAGCACAGGAACTCTTCCCGTCATATAGCTTGCGAGTTCTGCCGCAAGCGTAAGCTCAAATGTGATGGAGAGCGACCCCGATGCAGTACTTGCATCAAATTGGATAAGCCGAACTGCGAATTCTCGGACGGTTATCGCAAGAGCGGACCAAAGCGAGGCTATCTTAAAAGCCTGGAAGACAAAATTCGAGATCTTGAAGGAGAACTGGCCAAAGCCAAGTTAGAAAGTGCATCACCGGATCTGGATGCCGAGGATCGAGGGAGCCAGCTTTACTACGACGAAAACAATGATTCACACCTCCCCCCCGAGGACGTAGCAGATGCTCTTCATTCATGGTTTTTCAACTACTTTCTGGGAGCCTACCACTTCCTCAATCGAAGAAAGTATCTGACCTCATTCAATGGACCGGCTTCTGGCAGACCCAGACTATCGTTGCGATATGCTGTTTTTGCACTAGCAGCCTTTGCTTCTCCGAATTATCATCATGTTGCTGAGACTTACCACGCGCGGGCCCGTAAGTATGCTCTGCAGGACATTTACGGGGTTAAAGATGGAAGACCGTTCAACCATCTTGAAAACATCCAAACCTGGATTATACTAAGCGTATTCGAATGCTCTCAAACCTGGTTCCCAATGTCCTGGGTCTCTGTTTCTAATGCTGTACGAATAGCTCATATGTTCAAGTACCATCTTATAGATGCAGACTCATTGGATCAGGATGTCATACAGAGTGACTCAGCCGATACTGATACGATAAGACGAACATATTGGGCTGCAATCATGGCCGATCGCCTTTCTGCTGCTTGTGCAGGCGCTCCCTCTATGGTAAATTTGGACAGAGTCTTCACTAAGATTCCTCTTGAGCAGTCTGCCTATGAAACCGGACGACCAAGTTTGTGTATTTCTTCTCATGCTATTTTCAGAGATCCTCGAATACTAAATGATCTTGAAAACCCCTCTGCAGCACTACTCCAGGCTATATATTCAGAAATCCAACTTCGCATGTCGGAGCTTGTCACTGTTCCGAGACAAACGGCGGATTATGTTGAAAACGGGGTCTGGAGAAAGGAATACACCAACCTGAGGCACATCCTTTCTATCACGCTCAAGTGTGCCCAAGGTATTAATCTGAAGAGTGGCCTCGATTATGGATCATTCGATGGCCTGGACGCATACAATCTTATTACTGTCTACCTGAAAAGTGCTCAAGTATCTCTTTTATGCACCGGTATGACTTCTGTCAATAGTCACAATGTTCTGGATAATTTCATTGACATTCCGGCTGCCTTCGCAGAATGTAGCAGGGCTGCAAGCGATGTGGCCGGCATATTGCGTTGTGCTCGGGACTTTAATCACTTTTATACTAATCTTTGTTTGCTACTGACAGTGTACGGTACGGCTAGATTTTTAAAAATGGCCGTATCTCTGAAGAGCCCGGGACAGGGCAATCTCAAAACACATCTTGATCTCGTCCTTAGCATTTTCAATATTGTCCAGAGGGAAGTACCACTGGCCCATACTTTTTATGAACGTCTAGGACCGGATATTTTGCCTAAAGAAAAGCTACTCAAAAAACTGGACGGCTTGGAATTACCTCTCAGTATAGACGGCACTCAACTGCCGGTCGACATGGAGGTAGAGTGTGGGTGCGCGATAGGCATGGCCGTAGATGATGCTTGCGCGTTCCTAGAGAGCCGGCTTCCTCAGGGAAATTTGTTAGCACCGGTAGTTCCAACCTGCCCTAAATCTGCGGTAGGCATAGCCACAAATGATGCCTCTGCATTACCGGAGAGCGGGATTCCTGAAGGAATATTGGCAACACCGGAAGTTCCAATCTCTACTTCATCTGCAACCAATGGTTCAAATCCAATAACGCCAGGTTCATCTACAGACTCATCTGACTCCACCGACTTCCTTGGACAGGAACCTCAGTTTACGGCGTACGATCCCCTGTCTTTCCAAGGAATAAACTTGGACGGTTTGGATCTCGGGATGGAACTGGATTGGCCCAGTTCACTGAACGCTGACAGTTTTTTGGAATCGAAAGTCAGCGGTACTTTGATTGATGCACACCAACAATATAGCTTTTAGAGCTAGGACTATGTAAATATGGGGGCCAATAACTATTTATTTGATTTTATTCATGTCGCTGGGCTATGTACAGGGAGTTACTGTTCAAGGGGAGGTGTCTATTTACAGATAGATATAGGTTACCTAGATCTTGATATGATAGTTTTTCAACTGGGCAGGAGTGATTTTGCTCGGTGAGCCGATCATCACATCAGCTCCAGTTACAGTTTTGGGGAAGGCAATTACATCACGGATACTGCTTGTTCCAGAAAGCATGGCTGTCATTCTATCAAAGCCAATTGCAAAACCAGCGTGGGGCGGGCACCCAGTACCGAAAGCTCTCAGTAGATGACCAAAAAGCTTCATGTAGTTGGAGATTCCGAGAACCTTTTCAAAGATGTACCTCTGCAGCTGTACATCATGAATTCTTGTACTACCACCGCCCACTTCAACTCCATTAACTACCAAGTCATAATGCTGACCGCGGGCTTTGAGTGGCTCGTCCTTGAGCAAGTCGTAGTCTTCTGGTTCAACCATAGTAAAAGGGTGATGTGTTGATGTGAGCTTGGTATAATCATAAACAGGATAGGAGGAGTTACTGTCAGCCTGTTCGACAGGATTGAAAAGAGGGAAATCAACCACCCAGCTAGCAACAAAATCATTTTCTGACACAGGTGTTCCATCAGTTTTGAGTCTGAGATGACGCTTGGGATACTTCTCAGTCACCAGTTGGCGGAATTTCCCCAAAGGCGTTGGATTTTCGTAAGAAACAGCTGCCCTAGTTCCAAATGCGATGATGGTACCTTGAGACAGCTTCGATACCAGGGTAAAAAGCTCAGGAAGGTCTGAATTCTTTACGATACCTGAGAGCCATTCAGCCAGAATGTCTTGAGAGAAATCTGCGGGGATTTGACAAACAATAGCCGGTCTGTTAGGATAACGATCAGAGTTGAATATATGATCATCCAGAGAAGGCAATATTGACCCTTCGCTTTCGATAACCATAGCCTCTAAGATAGGGAAAGCATGATTTTCAACGGCCGGCACAGGGAGCTGTTGGATTTCAAGACTATACCGCAAATCAGGTTTGTCAATACCGAACTTGGACAAACAAGTAGAGTAAGTCAACGAGGTGAAAGTATTACTGTCCCCGATCAGTTCGAGTTTGTGGTTATTAAGAACATACAGTGACTTATTCAAGCTCTTCCATACTGATATTACGACATTTTCCAGTACATTTCTGACGTCTGAACCTGAACTGAAGCTCATCTCAATATCGAGTTGAGTAAATTCGGGCTGGCGGTCAGCACGCAAATCCTCGTCCCTGAAACATTTAGCGATTTGGTAGTAACGGTTGACCCCAGACGCCATCAGCAGCTGTTTGTATTGCTGTGGACTCTGCGGCAAAGCGTACATGTACTTTGCCCGCCGGGTTGGTACAAGAAACTCTCTAGCTCCCTCTGGGGTTGATTTGAACAACAATGGCGTTTCAATTTCGGTGAAATCGAGAGAATCAAGTGTCGCTCGAGCCGTAGCCATAATTTTAGCCCGCCGTTTCAGGTTATCCTGAAATAATTTTTGGCGGAGCTGCATGAATCGGTATTCTGGAGGAATGTTTTCAGCGGCCCCTCCCGTTGTGAGCTGAGAGCCAGTGACATCCGCCTGGTTGAGAACATTCACCTTATCAACCACAAAATCAATTATCTCCACACCAGAGGAATTAGTTCTGGGTTCTAGTTTACCTGTGACAGCAATTGAGCTTTCAGGTTTGAGGCTGCGGATCAACCCTTGTGCCGATCGATCTACCAGCTGGATTATATCGCCATTGGAGTCTCTCAAACGGGCAAATGACAAGCTGCTAGACATTTTCCTTGGCTTCTGGTCTACCCAGCCATGGAGAGTGAGCAGATCATCCCCATGAACGGAGGTATCTAAATGGCTGATCGAGATGGTCCTACGGGGGAAAAGAACTAATCGGGTCAGTCGGTCCGAGGGCTCCTAGTAATGAAAGAAATATTGCATAAAATTCGGCAAAAATACTTACATTTTTCAAGAGTTTCACTCTTCGGCGGAAGTGAGCAATAAAACCGCCGAGGTAATCCCCCTTTGACTTGTGCACTTAATCTCAGCATATGACGCTGTGGTGAGATTTTAGAGATTTCCAGTCCAATCGCTTCCGGTTGTGGGAATTGGCAGGCTGACCAAGCATGTGAGGGGAGGGTTAGTCAGCAGCACTGTTTTGAACAAGTTTTGACGTCGCCACAGCTTCTAATCATCAACCTTACAACTAGACAAAATGGATCATCTGCAGCGATTGCTCGGGCAAACGGGTGGAATGGGTGGAAACCCTGGGGTAGACAGCCCGGTGGTAGATAATAGTGAAACGGTGTATATTTCGTCGCTGGCATTGTTGAAGATGCTCAAGCACGGACGGGCTGGCGTGCCCATGGAGGTGATGGGTCTGATGCTGGGTGAATTTGTGGACGATTTCACGGTCCATGTCATAGACGTGTTTGCCATGCCTCAGAGTGGTACAGGAGTAAGTGTAGAAGCCGTGGATGATGTTTTCCAGACAAGAATGATGGATATGTTGAAACAAACTGGCCGGGATCAAATGGTGGTGGGCTGGTATCATAGTCATCCTGGGTTTGGATGCTGGCTGTCGAGCGTGGATATCAATACCCAGCAGAGTTTTGAGCAGCTGAATCAACGGGCTGTAGCTGTAGTAGTTGATCCCATCCAGTCGGTCAAGGGCAAGGTTGTGATTGATGCTTTCCGGCTGATTAACCCCACTGCTCTAGTGATGGGTCAGGAGCCTCGACAAACAACGTCGAATCTGGGCCATTTGAATAAGCCTTCGATCCAGGCACTAATTCATGGACTCAATCGACATTACTACTCCATTAACATCAACTACAAGAAGACTTCATTGGAGGAGAAGATGCTGCTAAACCTGCACAAGACGGCTTGGGCCAGTGGACTGGAGATCCGAGACTATAGGCAACAGGAACACGAGAATCTGGATGCTGTGAAGAGAATGGTATCTTTGGCAGAGCAGTATACGACCCGAGTGAAGGAGGAAAAGGAACTCACCGAAGATCAGCTCAAAACGAGATATGTCGGTAAGCAAGACCCCAAGAAGCATTTGGAAGAGGCCGTCAATGAACGACTGGAGGAAAACATTGTGAGCGTATTGGCAGGAAATGTAGATAGCATTTCGTTTCATTAGTGGCGCTGACTGTCTGTTAAATATTGATGAATACATGTTTCAATTATAAGCATGAGTGCTCTGTTGGCTTTGTTTTTACAATTAAAGAGTACCGAAGCAAAACAAGAAGTATTTCTAATAGTAACAGATTGTAAGTTAAATTACATTATAGCATGCTGCTCTGTTGGCCATTGTTCTCTAACGGTAACCGGTTTAGAGATCTGATCGTGTTATAGCATGTTGTTGGTAGGCCATTATGCAAGAATAAGTGAATTGATGAGGCGTATATCATTTACAATTGGTTGAATTTTGAACGTCACCTCGTAATGACGTACCTTAACACTTTGATGTTGGTCTCCACACTATTATAGATCCGTCCATACCAGCGGTGAGGATCTCGTCTCGATCGGGGTGGACATCGATGCTCAGAACCACCCCGTCATGGCCAGACAATGAGTCCACCATCTGCTTAGTATTCACATCCCAAATACCGATTCGATTTTTGGAGATACTGTGGGCTATGTAGGGCCCTTGGGCAGTAATAAATGCCGAGGTCGATGCATATTTGTATGTTTTTTGATCGACCCCGGTACTCAGGATGTCAGGTGAAGCGATTTCTCCCTCAGCACTGTCTTCTCGGTAAGTCTTAGCACACTTATCGGTAAGGAAATTCCACAGTTTGAGCGAACCGTCAATAAGCGATACCAGTATATAACGCCCATTAGGACAGAACATAACATTCATAACAGGTGGATTCGATGGTGCACATACCAAAGTCCTAAGACAGTGGCCACTAGCAATATCCCAGATACGGATAAGCCCGTCGTAGCTTGACGACACCAAAATAGTGCCATCACGCGAGAAGTTGACCGCGGTGATTGGATCTGAATGTGCAGCCAAGGTGTGCATGCAACGTGACTGTTTGACATCCCATACTCGGACGTTTTCATCGGCTGACCCGGTAGCTACCAGATTTCCTTTGTAATTAAAGTCAATGCACATCACGTGGTGCGTGTGGCCCTTGAGCACCCCCAACGTTGTGCCTGTAACGGCATCCCAGATACGAACCGTTTTATCATCCGAAACGGTGCCCAGCACGTTTCCGCGCGACCAGGCAACATCACTCAGTCCACCTATATGACCGGTTAACCGCTGAATGGGCTCGAAAGTCTGCGCATCGTACACAATGGCTGTCTTATCAGCAGCTGAAGAGGAGGTTAGCGACCGAGGTTGTGTAACGTAACCTACTGCAACTATTTATACTCACAGCTGCTAGCAAATAGCTTGCCGTCTCTGCTGTACTTGGCACTTGTCACAGGGCCTTTGTGGTGGTGCAGAACCCGGTAGATCTGGTATAAACTAGAGCTAGAGCTCGATTCGGTCATATTCATACTCATGTCTACCTCACCGAATTCAGGGAAAGACAAGCAGCAGGTCGACTTAGCTCAGTTCAGCCTTTTGGATATATATGTAATACGGCCGCCTACCCGGTGTAGAACTCCTTTTTCTAGTCCGACAGAAAAAGCGCACTCCTAAAAGGTGATTTTGTATCGCTTTCACTAGATCTAGCTGGTCTCGCGACTCCGGAGGTTGGGAAATTCGGGGGGATCGAATCACGTGCCAACCATCCCAATTTGGGACGAAGAGCCCTTCAAGATGCGACACAACTACAATCAAACAACACCAATGGTAAGTTAGGACGACTGCGAATACGCGCCAGATCAATGGCTTCAGCTGCTCGGAGATAGCGAAATCTAACAGGTTTATAGAGTCTTCGGTTTATTCCTGACAGTGGTGCCGCAACACACATTTCAACGGCAAGCAGCGGTGGCGCTGCTACCTTCACCACCTTGCCTGATGCACTGCGAAATGGCAATGCCCCGGCCCCAATGAGCACGGAATTGAACGGGCAGCATCCTCTGCAGAATCGATTGGAAAAATGGGACCAGACGCAGATGGACATGAAGATGGAGACTCTGCGAAGAACGTATGGTGCTGGTGAACCGATCCGCCGAGCAATGGAGATGGAAATCGTGAAAAACACAAGCAACATTCCTAGCATGATGGGCCACCGATCTGAAATTCACAGGGAAATTCTGGAGAATAAGGACAGCAGCATTGACTGGGAGGATGTGTACAAGGGTGATGAGAGGCAGCTGGATTTCCATAGTGAGTTGGAGAGAACTATGGGGATTCAAGGGTAGCACTTTTTGTAGCACTTTTGTTGTAGTTGACAGCATTGAGTGGTAAATAGAGATACAAAAACTTGACTATCTAACGAAGGAGACTCATTAATTTCGACTTCCACCCGATCTGGGTGGTAAACTGGATTTTTGGATTGGTTGGATAATTAATGTGAGCTGCTGATTTATGCATCTGTACATATTATTCGTTGGCTGACATTCTGTAATTTCACAATAATACATCACTGCTGAGCCTCTTTCCTCTTTCAATTTTCAATAAAGTTTTGTATGATTCATTAGCATGCATTGTATTCGTACAGCAATATACTATCATTAGTTTACAACCGTTTCCAGATTTGAATTACACTCTCCTCCAAAAACAAGAGTTCTTCTCGGACTTTCCTTATGGACAAGTCCTGTATTTCGTTCCATTCGTTAGTAGCCATATTTCGCAATTGGATTTTCCAATACTGTTTAGTTTCTTCTTCAGAAGGATCATGCTCATAAACAATATTAGCCAATAAAGAGTATGTGGTACTTGCTCCGCCCTTGCCATTCATTTCTATATCGGCTTTTGGAATTAGACTCGTCAAGTCCAGTTTGGCCGGGTTGAAGCTCACAACTGTGTGGTTTCTGTCGCTGGCTGTTCCTCGCTTGATGTAGAGAATCAGGTATCTA
Organism: Zygoascus flipseniorum; assembly: GCA_030565365.1. Classification (NCBI taxonomy): domain Eukaryota; kingdom Fungi; phylum Ascomycota; class Dipodascomycetes; order Dipodascales; family Trichomonascaceae; genus Zygoascus; species Zygoascus flipseniorum. The sequence goes on from JAJMBR010000013.1 coordinate 163,008, forward strand.
GGCAGTTCCAAGAGCCGATACTTAACTAACTTCCCTGGCAGTTCTTGAGCTGTGTTACCATTGTATTTCTTGAGCAAAACCCCTAAAGGCACCTGAGGGATGGAATTGTTTCCCAGGTCGTCTCGAAACAGAGGGGCTGGCGGCAGATCCAACGATAGGCACAAAAAAGGCATTATCTTCTCACTGATTTCATTCTGTGCTTCAAATCTGAGAGAAGAGCCCTGCTTCTCCACCACTTTTTGGGTGAGGACCTGCATTTTGCCCTGAAACACTTTGTGTACAATAGATGAGCCGGCATGTCGGGACCCGCCAACAGCAGAATGAAGATTGTTCAGCAGCCAGTTGAGAAAGTCAAACGGATCACTCTGATGATCCAAGGCAAATTTTTTCGATGAAGCACTCGACACATACTGTAGAAATTCATGGGGAGAGGCGTGGGATCGAAATGCACGGGGATTCCAAAGCTTTCTCACCAAAAGAGCCAGTAATCTTGCCAAAGCGGGTCTTGCAGAGAGATTTTCCAGCAGAAGGTAATTTCTTAATGGTGGAACATGCGCAACAGCTTGTATAATCACATTGGCATAGTCGTTGTTCTTAATATTGTTCAACCCTACCAGTCCAGGGAAATACGGCTTGTGAGCCAAATCACGGCTAGGCTGAGTCTCAAGATCCAGCTTTTTCACCGCTTCTTCTGTGTAGGTAGGATTGATGACATACTTAATGTCATCCAGCCCAGATGAATGAACCTGATAGTTGTCTGGCAATGCATACACTTTGAGAGTCTGGAGATTGATGTATAGATGGTGCTCGGCATCGATGCTATGGAAATAGGCCTGAGATGACTTGCCACGACCCTGGAAGTACCTGCCACAAACTAGACAGGCGTATATGTTGGTGCTCGCAAGTGATACCGAGCATATTTTCTCAAAGTCAAAGTCGAGGATCTTGCGATCCACAGTGTCCATATACAGGTTTTCAACAGCCACAGGCTCTAGGTCGTCGGTAGTTGATCTTTCCACACCGTCTGGAGAAAACGACCCGTTTCCCTCTTCCCTTGGGTCGTCTAATCTGACCTTCTTTTTTGGTGGCATTCCATATAATTGTTTTCGGGTGAGTAGAAGGTTTATGATGATGCTCGCCTAAACAATGAGCGAGACGGGGATGGAATCAGCAGAAAACGATCAGTATAACAGGCGGGAAATAAAAATATGCCAAATTTCGCAAAACTCCTAGAAATATCATCGAAATCACACCAGCCCTGGGCCAATCCAATTAACCGGTTTATTCGCCCAATTTACCAGAAATCGCGGATTCGTCAATCTGCTTGCACTTCAGGTTAACTTTGTACCTACTCTGATTTGTGGGGGGGAAGGCTCTCTCAAAAATTTCCATCTTCAACTCTACACCAACAACGCACCCGTGCATCGTAACGATCTGCATATCCCGCCTCAATATACTGCCATATTTTTTAATAATTCATTTCAACATATACATACGTCATGTCTAAATCGTCTAGTTCTCACTTTGGTCCTGAATGGTAGGTGTTTTCGATTCTCCGCTGCATGCCCTGATTTGATCTGAACAAATTATCCAGCTTGACTTGGGTCTGTTGACAATTACATGCTAACTTTAGGATGCGTTCCAAATCGTCGGGTCCTGCTAAACTAACCGGCCATGGCCACGGCCAAGGGCAATCGGGTCCTGTAACCGAACCTGGCCAGGAAGAAAGGGCCAAAATAGGCTGGGCTGGAATTGCTGCCGGGACATCAACAGGATCTACAGAACAGGCCAAAAATGGCTCTGGTCGTACTGGATTGGGTCTTGCAAGACGTCGAGGAGAAGGGCGACAGGAGGGTGCCAGAGCTTATGGAAATGGAAATGGAAACAAATCTAGGCGTCAGGGCCAGACTCAAGATCATAATGGACATATTCATCAACGTCCTCGCAGGAATGATACTAAACTCAGGGAAGACTCGGAGGTCGACCGGGATGATTTGCCAGAAATCCAGGATTTCAGCCATATTCCTAGTGTTGCTCGAATTCCCACGGGTCTTAAGTATACTACAGATGAGCTGCTGGAAATCTGGGAACTGCTCAAGAATGACAAGACATTTACCAATGAGCAGCGAAAAGAGCTATACGACGTTGTTCTGCCTCGGGGGACAGTTCTAAACAGCTCAGATGAACCCAATGGGGGCATAAATGACCCCTCGACCAACAATATGGGTTATTTTGGTACTGCTAATGGATTTGGTGGATCTAATAGCTCGGCTGGCCACAGCAGATTTAGCAGCTCCATGGGCACTCGAAATATCATTCCCACTATCAGCCAAGTAAACGGGTTTGACAATGTCAACGGGTTCAGCCAGCAACCTTCGTCAAGTGCCTGGAACTCTGTAGGGGCCACCAACTCCTCTTCTTCGGCATTCTCACCTTTTCCCCGTCAAACGCAGTCTCCGTCTCTTTTCGACAGTAAATTTGAAAGCAGCGCACCTTCTATGCCTCCTCCAGGCATTGTTCCAAGTATGATGAATATGATCTCTCCCGATCGGGTGATGTGGGTGTATAAAGATTCAAATGGTATTGAGCAAGGCCCGTTTAACGGTGTTATGATGCAGGGCTGGTATAAAGACAACTGGCTGCCAGATACTCTGAGTCTCAGGAGACTAGAGGAAACCGACTACAGTACCCTTGCTCAGTTTAAACTGAGTGTAAATAACCAAGTCAGTCCATTTTTGGTATCACTTCCACCGGTAGGTGCTACCCCGAAACAAACCCTGCCTCCCCAGATTCAACCTGTCTCAACACCTGGAGGATCTTTTCTCGGCTGGGGCGGAGTGTCCAGTGTCAATTCTGGAATTGGTGCTGGAGTCTTTGGTGGTTCTAGCCAATGGCCACTGGGCCATACTCAGGTAACTCACCAGCAGGCGTTCAAACGACCGACCAGTGCGATTGGGACTCCTGTTGGTAATTCACGAGCTGGCTCCCCATCATTAATAAAGGAAGATACACCTGCACCTAAGGAAGATGCACTTGTAACCAAAGAAGATGCACCTGTAGCAAAAAAGGCTATCTCTCTGATCCCTGTCGAGGGGCCTGCCTCTGCAGTACAGGCAATTGAAGAACCTTTGCAAGCAGAGACAGTTACAGAACCCGAGCCAGAACTCGAGTCGCAGCCCCGGCCCCAGATCATGTCTGAACCACAGCCAGAGGAGCCTCAGCCAGGAAAGCTCCTCGAAGAAGCCTCTTCAGCTAGTCTTTTGGCCCCCCTTCCCCGACCTCCTAAAGAGATTACCTCACCACCCAAGTCACTTTCTAGTGTAGCTGCACCGTGGGCAAAGGCAAACCAGAGATCGCCTGTCAGCACTGGAATCCTAAATCTCGCAGAGATTCAGCAGCTGAAAAATAAGAAAAAGGAAGAACATCAGGCTAAAGAAAAGGAAAAAGCCGAGAGAGCTAAAATTCAAGGGCCACAGGTTGCTGCAAGCCCCAAGAGCATTACTCCTTTGCCAGCCACTGGCCTTCCCTCGGTAGTACGATGGGCCAGTGCTGCTGCAGGCTCTACAAAACACAAAACTCTTGCAGAGATCCAGCGTGAAGAGCTTGAAGCGAGAAAGAAGGCAATTGATAATTCGGGGTCCCCTATCAGTGGAAAGATTGGAGTTCAGCGATATGCAGATGTGATTAAAGCGACTCCACAGCCTCCTGTCAGTCTACTTAGACATGATACTCCCAGTAGTGTCGAACCATCCTTGTCAGTTGAAACCAATGAGAGTGTAGAAGATCAGGGAGATGGATGGACTACAGTTACCACCGTCAGAAAGCCGATTGCCGCTGTTCCTATTCAAGCAGTTCACACTATTGTCAACAAGCCTAGTAATGGCTCACTCAATGCGGCATCTCCAGTAACTGCCAAGATGACCGGCAGCATGACCGATTTTGTTCAGTGGAGCAAATCAGCTATCCGTGGACTGAATCCTGGAGTCAATCAGAATGAGCTGTTAGGGATGCTCTTGAGTCTGCCTGCAAGCGCTGATTCCAGTGATATTATTGCTGACATTGTATATTCTCACTCGTCCACGATGGATGGCCGAAGATTTGCAGATGAATTCTTGAGACGTAGACAGCGGGCAGATCCTGGCAATGACACTGCCGGAAAACCATGGGGAGATCTACTTCAAAAGGCACCTGTTCCTAAGGGATCCTCGGTAGAAGGATTGAATAGTAATAGTAACTTCAAGATTGTGAAGCGAAAGAAGTGATCCTTTGAACAGGAAGAATCGATATGTAAATATTTATTAGCATTAAGCGCTGGCGGTTAGACAATGTATTTGAGCAGACTGTAAATGACATGATCATGGCATGGAATATATACTGATAATATGGCAATTTTTCAAATAACATGTAATAATATTGCAATCATGTGATCATGGTTGTATATGTAGATGGAGGCGATGCTTTCACCATAGCTATCGATATGTGGGACGTGCCTTTCATTATAAGAGTGTTTTAGCTGTAGCTATTTGGCTCGAAACAGGCCGAGACGAGTATAATCTATTCATGTATAAAATAAGGCAAGGATAGCCGATGAATGCGAGTCGTCTATCTTTTCTGCCCTGCATAAAAAAACGAAGGGGTGCAACCGGAAATCGATCCGAACCACTATTTCTGTAGTTCCGCAGTACTTTTAGTCTTGAACCTTTCCAAGGCAACTCGATATTCAGTATCTGCATGAACCTCGGCAATTCTTTTCCTCAGAGCTTGATTTTGCGTGATTTCTGCGCCGAGTGCAACGAGCTCCTGGGCCCAATTGGGCTTAATAGCGTTGGCTTCCTCGCTCAATTCCTGCATATCCAGAGCCAGAAGCTTTTCCGAAGTAGTAAAACGGTTCCAAACATCGTCTCCTACAGAACCCCGCTGGTGCAGATTACTGAGAATCTGTTTACCCTCGCGCATTTTGAGAAGTCGGTGAACATCCTCGGCAGCCCACTTAAGCAAAGCGGCTTTCAGGAGCTTCGGGGGAACTTTCTGAATGCTCTGACTTTCCTTCAATGAGAAGTAGAGGTCTTTAGCTATGTTTTTTTCGTACCAGGGTTTCTGGGACGTAAAGTCATCTGAAGAGGGTTAGGAGACAAGCTATCGAAAAACGTTGCTAAACTGCAAACCAGATCTACATACCTCGTTTTTTCTTGGTATACAGCTTTGTAAACGTGAAAAAAATCACCGCTAAAATCACCACATATAGAATTGGCGTTGTGATCGAGACGTTCTGGGCCATGATGGAGATTTGGATCAAAAAAAAGTCGATGATGGGTTTACAGCTACGTGACCTTCGGGCCTGATAAATCTCGAATGGTGCGGCTGTGCGTCCACCCACCTATTTCCTACAATGCACATTGAATGCAGCGTTTGATTTCCAACCAAACTCTACGCACATTGTAGTTTTTCGAGGCGGGAGATTATAGATCAATTAGGCACCGTTTGTAGTGTTCTTTTAGGAGAATAGGCGAGTATTTATTAACTTTCAACCGCTTGAGATTGGAAAAAAATGGTAGGTATAAATTGAATATCGTTACACCAGCACCTGGAACTAGTGCTGTGGCAAGCAAGCAAGCAGCTAACTAGAGATTTTGCGATTCCGTACAAAGGATGGTCTTTTCCGGGTCGAAGCAGCAAAAGACGATAAGTTCGAGATCGTTTTGCATAAGGTATGTAGAAGCTATCAGTGGCAAAAAGCCCAAAAACCTCCCCACTGGGCAGTTAACTAACATGGATTTTGGTAGCTGGCAGACCAAATCTCAAAGCAGCTCACCGATGTTAAGGTCGCCACAAGACCATCGGAACCGGGTGAGCCGGTAGATCAGCTGATATCAAAGACTGTTGCAGATTTGAGTCTCAATCATGGAGATTTGCTATTTGTGAATTACTCGACAGTTGGTGCTGTTGACGAACAGTCTTCAAAAGCAGCCAAGCTCGATCCTACCACGGCATCTGCATTGTTCCAGTCAGTAAATCAATCAAGTTTAGACGATGAATTGGACAAGGATTTAGGCAAAATCAAGCGTCCTCGAGACCCCAAAATGTGTCGACATGGAGATAAGGGTATGTGTGATTACTGCATGCCCTTGGAGCCTTATGACGCAGGATACCAACAGGAACACAATATTAAGCATCTTTCGTTTCATGGTTATCTGAAGAAGCTGAATGCAGATGCGAACAAGACAGGGGGTGCGTCCTCCTACATGTCTCCCCTCTCAGAACCATTTTACGGAGTACTCAAGAAGTGCCCCAGCGGACATCCACCGTGGCCCGCTGGAATATGCTCCAAATGCCAGCCATCGGCTATCACACTACAGCAGCAGTCGTTTAGAATGGTGGATCATGTTGAGTTTGCTGACTCAGGCATTGTAAACACCTTCATTGACGCATGGAGGCAGACCGGGTCTCAGCGAATCGGCTACCTCTATGGGTCCTATCAACGGTACGATTCCGTACCTCTAGGCATCAAGGCCGTGGTTGAGGCCATCTATGAGCCACCACAAGCTGATGAGCAAGACGGAGTATCGCTTACTTTGCCTTGGGTTGAGGATGCGCAGATCCAGGAGATTGCAGAAGGAGCAGGGCTCACCAAGCTGGGCGTGATTTTCACGGATCTCATGGATGCAGGTAAGGGAGACGGCTCAGTTGTTTGCAAACGTCATGTGGACAGCTACTTTTTGAGTTCTCTGGAGATTGCATTTGCTGCCACGCTGCAGAACAAGAATCCGAACCCATGCCGATGGTCATCGACCAACGGTCAGTTTTCGTCCAAGTATGTCACCTGCGTGGTCACTGGAAATGGTGATGGCCAAATCGGCATCTCTAGCTACCAGGTATCTACATCTGCTGAAGCAATGATTGCCGCTGATCTGATTGAACCGTCCGCCAACCCCAGCGTGATGCGCATCAAGGAAGCTGCTTCTACACGCTACGTGCCAGATATCTTCTATAAACGCATCAATGAGTACAATCTGACCGTCTCGCAGAATGCGAAGCCTGCGTTTCCAGTAGAATATTTGCTGGTCACGCTAACTCACGGATTCCCCGAGAAGCCGAGCCCGCTTTTCTCCTCCAACTCGGCCTACCCAGTGGAAAACCGAGCGCACCTAGGAGTTTCGCAGGACTTTCGAGCAATCAGCCGGCAGGTTCAGGGCCAGCGACTAGATGCAAGCCAGATTTCCGACTTTCATTTTCTGACTCACGTGGTGTCCCTGGGCATTTTGAGCTCTGATGAAGCTCAGCTACTGCTACGTGCGGCTGTGCAAAAACGAGAAGATGATGTTTATCTGTTGAGCCAGAGCGCAGGTTGGCAAAGTCTGTTGGCTATTGCTGCTACGCAGTAATAAAAAAATAAGATCATAGATTCAATATTATGTTGATTGACTATATATGTATAATACGAGGTTAACATGTTGGATATTGATGTGATTAATTCGATAAAACGATGTTATGATATTCACTTCTCGAACGTTCCACACCAAGCCAGAAGGGTGGGAGCCGGCACATCTGAGAACGGGCAACGAATTATAAAAATTCTCGAGTTGTTCTTTTTCACACACCATCACAGTAGTACAGTAAGAACCTGAACTATAACAAAACTCACATCATAATGAGCACACCGTTTGGTATCGACTTTGGTAATTCAAGCTCGGTGATCGGCGTTGCCCGAAACCGAGGCATTGACGTTGTTGTCAACGAAGTCAGCAACCGTTCTACTCCTTCTTTGGTTGGATTTGGTGGAAAGAGCCGATTTATCGGTGAAAGCGCCAAGAGTAACGAGATTTCCAATCTTAAAAACACCGTTGGATCACTCAAGCGAATTCTGGGTAGAAAGTTCGATGACCCTGCGATCGAGGAGGAGAAGGAATTTGTCACATCCGAGCTTGCCAATGTGAACGGCAATGCTGGAGTTAAAGTGTTATTCCAGGGCGAAAAGAAGACTTTTTCTTCGGTTCAGCTGGCTGCCATGTACTTTAACAAGCTCAAGACCACTACCGAGCACGAAATCAAATCCCAGGTTAGCGACGTTGTCATTGCCGTGCCCATTTGGTATTCCGACATCCAGCGACGAGCTGTTGCCGATGCTGCTGTAATTGCCGGACTAAACCCCGTGCGAATCATCAACGATGGAACTGCTGCTGCTGTTGGCTACGGTGTTTTCAAAACCGATCTCCCTGAGGAGGGTGACCGAAAGGTTGCTATCTTGGACTTTGGCCATTCTTCATACTCTATCACTATCGCCTCTTTCAAGAAGGGTGAGGGTAAGGTGATTGGAGCTGCTTATGACAAGAACTTTGGTGGTCGAGATCTTGATCTGGCTATTACTAAGCGACTGGCTGCTGAGTTCCAAGAAAAGTACAAGATCGACGTTCTGAGCAATCCTAAGGCTTTCTCGCGAGTGCTTACCCAGGCCGAGAAGGTAAAGAAGGTACTTTCTGCCAATAGCTCTGCTCCCATCAATGTCGAATCCGTTATGAACGACATTGATGTTTCCTCCATGGTCAGACGAGAAGACTTGGAAGAGTTTATTGCACCCTATCTCGAGCGACTTGCCCAACCTATTGAGAGGGCTCTCAAGCTCGCTGGCATCTCTGCCGACGATCTCGACGCCGTTGAGGTTATTGGCGGTAACTCTCGAGTTCCTGCCATTAAGGAGAGACTCACTGCAATTCTGGGAAAGCCTCTTTCCTTTACTCTGAACCAGGACGAGGCGGTTGCCCGTGGCTGTGCCTTTGTCTGTGCCATTCATTCACCTACCGTGCGAGTACGACCCTTCAAGTTTGAGGATATCAACCTCAACAGTGTCACTTTCTTCTGGGATTCTGTCGAGGGAGAGGATCTTAGTGAGCTCGAGGTATTCCCCGCAGGTGGTGCTTACCCCAATTCAAAGGTCATCACTTTGTTCCGTAAGGCGGACTTTGATATTGAAGCACGCTACACGAATCCTGAGACCCTCGAAAAGGGCACTGCCCCTTGGATCGGTAAGTGGACCATCAAGGGTGTTCAGCCCAGCGAGTCTGGCGAGGCCGTTGCAGTCAAGATTAAATTGAGACATGACCCCAGTGGATTCTACGTTGTGGAGTCTGCTTACACTGCCGAGGAGAAACTGGTTGAAGAACCTGTTGAAGAAGAGGGAGACAAGAAGGAAGGTGAAGAGCCTAAGACTCGACAGGTGAAGAAGTGGGTCAAAAAGGACGTGCTCAGCATTATTCACGCCCATTCCGGTTTGGATGAAAGCGCCCGAGCAGACTTCCTCGAGCATGAGAGCCAGATGGCTGCTGACGATAAATTGGTGAAGGATACTGAAGATAAGAAGAATGCTTTGGAAGAGTACATCTATGACATTAGAGGAAAGATTGATGAGCTGTATGCCACGTTTGCTTCTGAAGAAGAGAAGGTAAAGGTTCGAGAGAGAGCCGATGCTGCTGAAGACTGGCTCTACGGTGATGGAGAGGAGGCCTCCAAGGCCCAGTATATTGCCAAGTATGAGGAGCTTGCTTCTCTGGGAAATGTTATTCGAGGCCGATATCTGTCCAAGATTGAAGAAGAGAAACAAGCAAAGGTGGCGAAGCTGGAGGCTGAGAAGCAGAGAATCATGGCAGAGAAGCTCCAACAGCAGCGAGCCGAGGCTGAGGCCAAGAAGGCTGCTGAAGAGGCTAAGAAAGCCCCTGAAGCTGAGGATGCTACCATGGAGGATGCTTAAATCAGAGATAGATGAGAGTTCGAGTACATAGCTTATTGGATCATAGACATGTCAAATATTGGATAATGGAATATTAATTGAAAAGTCTCTAGGTAGTTTTCCGGAGAATGAATGTTTGCTCAATCGGCTCTGAAATAAATGAGGAATAGAATCATGGAGTTGGCCGAAAGATGCCTCGAGATCAGCTTCATAATCACTTCTAGACATAGCTGGGGCAAGGCGGAATATATTCAGCAGAATAATATAAAGGCATAACCAAGGCATAACCGTAATCCCATCTCTGAGTTGTACATTATTCAAATTGCTGACAGAGATATATCAATTCATCGGACTCCAATCGCACGGCTGACCTGCCTGAATATACGGCACGAACTAACGTAACGTTCATCTTTCCGACATAACATTTCATTGACAATGGCTGCCCCAAAGTATCCGGCCAAATCTCATGCATATCGGACTGTTGAAAACCTGAAGAGGCTTATCAAGGCACGGGAAGAGAAAGGCGAGACTGTATCTAGCGAAGTGTACCGGAATAGTCTTATCTATCTGGCATCGACTACTGCTGAATTCCGGCCGTATAGTGATATTGCGGTTCCGTTTCGTCAGGATCGATACTTTTATTACCTTACAGGTGCAGAGCACATCGAAGGAGGGCATGTTACTTACGAGACAAAGGCCAAGAAGCTCACCCTGTATCTGCCCCCCGTCGTTGAAGATGATGTGATGTGGAGCGGAATGCCGTTGAGCCCTAAGGAAGCATTGGAGTTATATGATGTGGACGAAGTCAAGTACTCTGATGAGCTCAGTACCGTATTTAACAAGTTCCGAACCGAAGCTGGTGGAGAGGTTGTGTCAATTCACAAAAGCACCGAGTTCAAGACTGTAGCGGCCAGTTCCTTGCTTCTTGAAGCTCTCGATGAAACTAGGCTTATAAAGGATGAATTTGAGCTTTCCTTGATGCGAGAGGCATCCAAGATCTCGGACAATTCACATTTGGCTGTCATGAGTGCCTTACCTATTGAGAAGACTGAGGGCCATATCCATGCCGAGTTTGTTTATCACTCTATGCGCCAGGGATCCAAAATCCAGGCCTATGATCCCATATGTTGTTCAGGCACCGACTGTGGCACTCTACACTACACTAAGAATGACCAGCCTCTGGATGATAAGTTGTTGGTTCTTATAGATGCCGGTGCTGAGTGGAAGACTTACGCTTCTGATGTAACTCGAGTCTTTCCTGTCAATGGCCATTGGACGCGAGAAGCTCGCGATATATATGAGACTGTGCTTAATATGCAGACCCAGGCGTTTTCCATGATTCGCCCTGGTGTTTTGTGGGATCATGTGCACTTACTTACCCATGAGTATTTGATTGTTTCTTTCTTACGGTTGGGCATCTTCCACAACGGCACCCCCAAGGAAGTTCTGGATTCTGGTGTTTCGGCTGCTTTTTACCCACATGGTCTGGGTCATATGCTGGGTATGGAAGTTCACGATGTTGGCGGAAAAGCCGACTATTCCGACCCAGATCCTCTGTACCGATACCTGCGAATTCGAAGGAAGCTTGAAGAGAATATGGTGGTTACTGTGGAGCCTGGCTGCTATTTCAATAAGTTCCTGCTTTCTCCTGCTTTTGCAAATGAACATCAAGCTAAGTTTATCAACAAAGAGGTGCTGGACAGGTATATGTCAGTTGGTGGTGTGCGAATCGAGGACGACATTGTGATTACTAAAGATGGTTACGAGAATTTGACCAAGATCACCAAAGACCCGGAAGAAATCTCTAAAATTGTACTTAAAGGTATTGAAAAGGGCCGAAAGGGATTCCATGTGGTTGTATAAAGATTAAAATGACAGAGGGGCGATTTGTTCCTAGGCAAGAAAATAAAATAGATGTTTTTTGTACTCTTGCATAACTACATTAACGTGATTGTTCTCATTACGTCCAAATCTAATTGTCATCTTCGTCAATGCTCATCAGAGCTGCGTCAATGCTATCGAAAAAGGCCTGTCGCTTGCCCTGGTTTTGCACCAACTGATCTATTCCGCTCTTCTTAAATCTCATGCGAATTGTTTTGTCGCTGGGCATGCGAACAAAAAGAACAGCTATGCCACGCCGAACATAATCGTCGACTAGTTCTTGGAGAATCTTGATGGCACCACCATCACATTCCGTCATACCCCGCAGATCGATAATGAGGTAATGCAGCAAATTTTCATTGATCAGTCGTGGATGTGACGGATGAACACGCATAGAGCCATACTTTTCCAATCGCTTGAGCCTGTTTCTCAATGAACTGGTGTTGGCGAAAGTGAGAGGTTCCGGCACCTTGACAATGAGGCAGCCATCGACCGCCTCAAGGGCATTAGGATGGGTGTCAGCATTTTTGAAGATATTGGTGCCGGGTATTCTGCCAAGAATTTGAATTCTAGGTAATGTGGAGTGCCGAATGACCCGCATAAGAGAAAATCCAACCCCAGCTGCAATGCCAGTCTGGACAGACCACAGGACGGTGGCAGAAAGAGTGATAAGAAGAGTTATGAGTTCTTCATAGCCCCGGATCTTCCAGTAAAACATGAGATCTGCCCACACCCCTTCTAAAAGGGAGAATCCAACCAAGGAAATAACTGCACTCAAGACGCACTTAGGTAAATAATAAAAAAATGGCATTAAGTAGGCGATGCCAAGAATGGTGACAATTGCAAGGACAATTCCTGAAAAAGGTGTTCTAGCTCCAGAGCTATCATTAATCTTACTGCGGCCATAGCCACCAAAAGAAGGAAGAGCACATACAAAGCTGCCGGCAATGTTGGCGACTCCCAGAGCCACCAGTTCTCGATTGGCGGAGACATTGATATCATAAATGGATTCGAAGGACTTTGCAGCAATTGTAGACTCGAAAAAGCCCAGAATCCCCGCAAAAAACGCTGCGGAAAAGTTTGTTTTGAAGTCACGGAGCTTTCCAGCGGTGATTGGAAACTCTACCGTCAGTTTACCGGGCCTAATATCGCCTACAATCTCGAGCCCACGCTGATCAAAGTCCCAGTAGTCGCACACAACAGTAGATATAGCCACCACTATCAAAATCTCCGGCATAAATGTAAGAAAGTTGTACCTGGAGCGATAGAGAGATTTTCCAATCCGAAGCAACGCCATGGAAGAGAAGGCTGAAAGAGCAAACCTGGCCGTCAACCAATGAACACTATCAAAGTATTCCCACACAAACATAATTTTCCCAAAAGTAGACGGATGCGTGCCTGTTATTTCGTGCATGAGCTCGCTCAGGCCCAGCTGGGCTGGTATTTGATCAATGATCATGACAAAACCAACCGCACAGATAAACCCACGGAGCAGAGCATGAGAAAGTACCGAATCCAGGAATCCGAACCGTAATATACCTGCACCCAAAAGGACGCTACCTGCACCAGCCGAAATCAGTCCTGTGACCTCGGCAGGGCTCAGATCAGTTCTCGAGTGATCATGGCCCAAATGAGCTATGTATGGGGACACTGCCTGGCCAACAACCAGTGAAATGGCCGCTTCTGGTCCAACCACCATCTGTGGAACGCATCCCAACAGCGAATAAGCAATGGGAGGAATTACCAAGCCGTAAAGCCCGGATATAGTCGGCACCATGGCTAGAGAGGTAGCGTAGCCCATAACCACCGGGATCTGGAAGCTAGCCACTGTAATTCCGGCACATATGTCGCCAAACAGATACTCTCGTTTATATGAGGTAATCCACGATAAAAACGGCAGGTAATACGCTAAAAACGTCTTGGTTTCAGGTTTCAGCGAGCCATTGGCGGGTATTTGAGGGGTGCTAGTGCCTGAGTTTTGCCTGCTGAGCAGCGGTGGACGTCGGGTCAACCCACCTACAGTAGCTGATAGAAGAGGCGTCGTCTCACGAGTGGCGTCTGGTTCTACAGGCTTCGACATATTGGATATCAGCCGGCCGTGGGGGTGAGAGTTGAGGGGATTTGCAACAGGAAGAAGTCTATTCGTCGGGATACACTTAAAATGCTGACAAACTATACCGCATTTCGACAGGCCCTGATGGCCCCGCCCGCCCTGCTCGCACGTGCATCTTGGTGGGCAAAACGCAATCGAGAGGAGTTTATAAGTATTAGTGGGGGATTTTTCGGTAGCGAATTGGAAGGGGAGGTTCCGACTCGATTCTAGATGTTTTGCTTCTTTGACTGATGTGTTTCTGGTGACTATGGTGGACGGGAAATGTGACACTATATTGGATCTCTCGCTAAATTAATTTGCGGTGATTCCAATTGAGGAGCTGAACGACACCTACGAACCTGAGCCGATATGGCAATTTTTTTTCTTTTTTTTTTGGTATTATTAATGTATACTTTATACCGAGATTTTTTTTGCCAAATTTGTTAGCAAATTACAAGCTTATACAGCACAAATCTGCCGACGAGGCATGTCCGTGAGCTTAAAAGCCAATCACAATGCCAAATCAGCTGACTAATACTGCCATGTACGGAATATTATTTCAAGTAAAGATATATGCTAGATAGCCAGTTTATTCACGTCTATTTTACGCTAACAAGCACAGCGCCAATAATATGTACACCTATTTGCCGAGCTTGCTTGTGAGATCAGGCACAGCTTCAAATAAGTCGGCTACTAAGCCGAGGTCTGACACTTGGAATATAGGAGCCTCGGCATCCTTGTTAATAGCGACAATGGTTTTGGAGTCCTTCATACCTGCCAAGTGCTGAATAGCACCCGAGATACCCACAGCAACGTATAGTTCGGGGGCTACGACCTTGCCAGTCTGACCAACCTGAAGCGAGTTGTCAGCAAAGCCAGCATCGACTGCTGCTCGAGATGCTCCAACAGCAGCATTAAGGGAGTCCGCAAACGGGAACATAATCTTGTCAAAGTTCTCCTTATCCTTAAGGCCACGACCACCAGACACAACTCGCTGGGCTGTGGAAAGATCAGGACGTTCTGAAACGGTGAGATTCTCAGATACCCATTCGGCCAGAAGCTCGGCATTGGGATCTGCAACCTCTTCAATGGCAGCAGCACCATCGCCAGGTACGGCGGCATCAAAAGCTGAGCCTCTGATAGTGAATAGTTTGATGGGGTCATTGGATTTGGTGGTTAAAAGGGCATTTCCAGCGTAGATGGGTCGAACAAACGTGTCTTCAGACTCAATTTTGACAACATCACTAATGGGTTGAACATCCAGCAAAGCACCAGTTCGGGGAATGACATTTTTTCCAAATGCGCTACTAGCAGCCACAACATGCGTGAACCCATTGCTCTTGACGGTTTCGGCCAGCAGCACGGCCAGGTTCTCAGGAAGGCCTCTGTCATAGGCGGGATTTTCGGAAATGAGCACCTTTTCGACGCCAGGCACCTTGGCAAGTGTCTGAGCAGCAGTCTTAGATGAGCTTCCCGTGACCAGAATTGTTAAAGGTCCTCCCAATTGCTTGGCTGCGGTAATGGCATTGAAAGTACCAGGGTTGATACCGGTACCGGCGGTGTTTTCGGCAAGAGCTAATGTAGACAGAAGCTTTCGCAGTGCAAAGCTCGAGGCATATCCTCGTCTAACAGGACAGAAACCAGATCTTAGCATTTTCCCCTTATTATCCTCAATGGACAGAACTCAATTGTTATAAAATTAGAATAAACGTTTCCTTCCTCAACACACAACCTCTATTTTGTGAGCCTAGTCGTTTAGCACAGAAGGTGGGGAAGATTAATTAGTCGGTCCTCGCCCGGCTGGGAGTCAAAAAGCGGACTATGTTACCCGGCGATAGTCTGGGGAGAGATGGGATACATGCCGCATTATGTGCGGCTTATAGCATGAATGGCCCGGGTAACGGACCTCCGGAGGCCCAAATGCTGAAGGACAGGGTTGGTGTTTCGATTAGTAGGCAAGAAAACGGTTAAGGCACGTCGATGGACCGGACTTATTTATACCGAGAATTGGTGCGGAAGAGGCTAGAAGATCTGGGACAATATGGAGAGAGCATATATGAGAAGCCTGAACGGCAAGATGACAAGTTGACTAAGGAATGCCAGGATATTGTAGGTGCAGTGAATCAATAAGAAAAGTGCCCTGAAAGAAGCTAACACAATTACAGGACTCAAAAATAGAAAATTTGCATAAATATTTGCTGGAAATTCGGCCGTTGTACCTATCCAATACTCGGGCAACGTCGTTCAATAACTCTCTTACCGAAAAGCAGAGAGATGAAATTGACTACGAAACGCGGATGATTCTGCAAACCCAAGCGGGAAGAATCAGGCAGCTGGAGGCATTGGAGAAAGCCAGGGTAGAAAAGAGGGAGTCTCAATCTGCTTTTGCAAAGCTACTGAAGGACCTAAAACAGGAAGGTAGTAGTAAGACAATTGGATTGCACAGAATTGGAATGTTCTGGTATCTAAACAATGAGCTGAAAACCGTGTCTGATCTGCATGCATCTCAACAGGAAATCAGACTTGCTAGACAGCTGGAGAAGTCGAAAAGTAATATCCATGCGCCAATTGTGTCGAATCTTCCGCCAGCTGTTCTGGACGATTTCCAGCAGGAGCAGGCATCTTCTACCGAAATGGCTCTTTCCGCAGAACAGATCCAAGAGCTCGAGCAGGAGAGTAATGCACTGTTGGAAGAGCTTGAGCTTACCCATGACAAGGTAAAAAACGCTCAGAAATCTATGCAAGAAATTTCCGAACTGCAGACAAACCTAGCGACCCATTTGAGTACACAGACTGATAGAATTCAGAGTTTGTTGGATGATGCATTTCAGACGCAAATTGATATCAGTGCTGCTAATGAACAGTTGTCGTCTGCAAAAACCAGGAACAGGAGAGCTAGTAAGTTTATCATATGGGCAAGCTTGATTATAGCCCTGGTATTGTTAATCAATGATGCGATGCTTTAATAAAGTAATTTACAAGACTTTAGTTGTAGGAAGCTTTCCTCATCGTTGGACTAGTATGTTGCTTGGCTAATATGTCTCTTCGCATTGTAATGCAGTGGACTATGTGCTTTGGATCGTCGAACTTAGTTATGTACGAGCCACTAGCCACTATTAAAAATATTTATTCAACATTATCCTTTCTGCCAGACTATATCGGTGAATAAGCGTCTGAGCTAATATAGCATACAAGACAAAGGATTGTTTGCTACGGGATTTACCGACCTTCGGGCTGTAAATGGGGTACGAATAACCAACGAAATCGAGCCATTGAATCAACTCGTTAGCCCGAATGCTCCTATCTGAGGTTATATCACCTGAGTATCAGAGACATAGAATGGGGCCGAATATATTTATATCATAACATGGTCTATTCATCGCCTCCAAATTTATCCACAACACCTGCTGCCAATGTAACTCCAGTATTCCTCAGTACAAATCGGCCCAAGCTCTTATTATCCTTGAACTTTTCCAAAGGAATCATCTTCCCTTCCTCCAAAATAATCTCCACCTCTGCTGCCTGGCCGCTGATCAAGTGGCGCGGCTTCCTTTTGACTATTTCGCCTGTAGATTTATCAATGCTAGCCAGAATCCTACTGATCTTGCATGGCACGTTAGTTCTGCCTCTATGCAAGTTCATTTTAGAGCCCTGGAGTATGGGCCTCTTCAAATCAAATATGATTATTCTACTGGTGAACTTATTGACTCCCTGTACAGGAGCTTCTAAGTTGCACAAAACATCCCCAACCGCGACCTCTTCTAGAGCTAGGTCGGCCAATAGAAGGCCAACGTTTTCCCCGGCAATCGCATAGTCTTTAGTCTCATCTGTACCTCCTTGATTCAGTTCAGTGATGATACTCTTAACACGTGAGGGAACGCCAGATGGCATTACTACGACTGTTTCGCCAACCTGCACTGCGCCTGAGTCAACTTTTCCTTTAACAACAACACCACCAGTGAACTCTCCAGAATAGGCATCACCAATAATCAATCGCAGATTGCCACTTACATTAGAATTCTTACCAGAGTTCCTTTCTAGCTGCTCCAACAGAGTGCTACCTGAATACCATTTCGTTAGCTTTGCTTCCGTAGGCTTCTTAACAACATTTTCTCCACTTAGACCACTAGTGGGGATAAATGATATACTCTTGGCGGAAAACCCCACTTTGGATATTAAATATTCGGAAAGTTCCTCCTTGATCTGATCATATCTGCTCTTTGCCCAGTCAACAGTATCTAATTTGTTAACGGCGATAATAATATTCTCCACTCCAAGACTTCGGACCAAGATCGCATGTTCCTTGGTTTGGCCATCTAGGTGGAAACCTGCTTCAAAAGCATTGGTTGCAGAGTCAACCACCAGCACAGCGTAATCAGCCTGGGCAGAACCGGCAATCATATTGGGCACAAAGTCTCTGTGACCGGGGGCATCAACTACGGTAAAATGTGCCTTCTTCGTATCGAAACTCTGAACGCAGATATCAATGGTAACTCCTCGTTTTCTCTCTTCTTCAGTTTGGTCGAAAGCCCATGCAAATGCAAACGAACTTTTTCCAGCAGAAGCACTGTCCTTTTTGTACTTATTGATAGTATGCTCATTGATATCACCACTATCGTAAAGCAACCTTCCCATCAACGTGCTTTTACCGGCATCAACATGACCAATTACTATAAAGGAGATGTTGGGTTTAGAGTAAGCTGCCTTTTTATATTCTTCTGTTTTAACGTCAAGTTTTCTAGCACTCTTCAAAGAAGAAAGATCCGGTAATGGTGCAACGCTCGAAATAGTGGTTTTCTTGAGCTGGGTAGAAAGTTCTAGGTCCTCTTCGTTCTGAGGTTCTGTCGTTGCATCTTTGGACGACGCTATGGGCTTTTTGGCCACAGAGGGTTTGCCAAACCCCCGCTCTTGAGCTTTCAGCACAACATCGTCAGGACTGGGAGCCGAAAACGCTTGTTTAACCTTATTTTGATCAGCTGGTAAATAAATAGTATTAGCAATGCTCTGTGATATAAGCTTGTGCGTGCCAAAGATGTGACCAAGCTCCGTGCTTGGC
This sequence comes from Zygoascus flipseniorum, assembly GCA_030565365.1. Taxonomy (NCBI): domain Eukaryota; kingdom Fungi; phylum Ascomycota; class Dipodascomycetes; order Dipodascales; family Trichomonascaceae; genus Zygoascus; species Zygoascus flipseniorum. Next base: position 181,758 of record JAJMBR010000013.1, read on the forward strand.
ACCTCTAGATCTGCTGCTTTCCCGCCAAAATCGATGAATGGAAACAGTCTAACTTTCCTCTTCGGTTTAGTGGGCTCGGCCGGAGGTTTTGGCTTTTGAGGAAAATGTGGCCTAGTAAGACGTGAGAGTAGATTGCTTTCTTTGGGCGAGTCACCAGAAGCACCAGCACCATTGCTCTTGAGAGCAGCAAGCTTCCCAAGAGCATTTTCAGCTCTTAAACTAGTTGAAGAAGTGGCTGGCAAACTGGGGTTATTTGTGGACGTCTTTTTGATTTTGTTCAGGAGGTCAACCGACTTAAGAGAAGATGTAGAATTGACAGACGTCGCAGAGCAATTTGCTCCCTGTTTCAAAGTTGCCAGTCCTGACAGACCACTTTTGCCTCGCGAGTTGGTTTGCGCCTTTTCCTTTTCCATTTCCTTTTGTTTTGCCCTTGCTTGTGCCAGAAAAGCCAGCTTGGAAAGCTTTGGTGCGGGTTGGTGCTCTTCGTCTGTCCCATCATCTTGCGTTAAGACACAGTCCGGCAGCACATCCTGTGAAGTATACGTACCTTTCTGTTTAATAGCTTTGGCTATTTTGGTTTTGAGAGATTTGGCTGCTTTTTCCAGATCGTAGTCGGCTTTTTCTAAGGCTTGCTTGATATCATCGTCAGTTAATTCCTTCGATCCGGCACCAACAAGTCCCCGGACGTCTAAGATATCGGCTGCAAGTTCTGTTATAATGTTAATCCAATTCATTTCAACAACTAATCTAATCGGTACGAGGCTGGATTGTGGAGCAAATTCTGCACTTTTTTCACCGGTGCCACTGTTGCATACCTTCTTCGTCATCTGCAGTCAGTAAGAAAATCGGCTCAAACAAATATAGCAAAAATGATATTATAGTAGTACATACAGTAATCACTGCCGTCATTCGCATAATCGACCAAATCGTCGTCGTCGTAATCGTCGTACGGCATAGTGCAGTTTGCGGTGCAAGTCGAGAAATGTTCAAGGCAAAAGTTGGCGGTTGGTGTCAAATTCCCCACGTACTGAAATCTTGATCTTGATCTTGATCTCGGTTCTCCTCTTCTCTTCTAGTGCAACATGACGGAAAAAATCGAATCAGTGCTATTCAGCACTAATGATGCAGTTATTATAGGAATACCTCCGCTTAAAACAAATAAAGGTAGAAAAGCCTCGGAATGGGACGTAAGTCAACCATTATGGCAGGGCCGACTACGAGTGCTGGAAGTTGAGGACGAAACGCAGAACCTATTATGCGAAATCCGGTTGGAAGACTCCAGTAGTGGTGATTTATTTGCTGTCGCTCCTTATAGTTCTACAGGAATCGGGGTTGAGCCGGTGCTGGACTCTTCCCGGTATTTTGCAATCACGCTGGTCGACGGCCCAAGACATGCAGTAATGGGCTTGGGACTCCCCGATAGATCGGTGGCTTTTGAATTCAATATTGCCTTGCAGGATTATCAGAAACACGCTCAACCTGCCAGTAGCCTTTCGAACCATGTCCGGGAATATGCTTTAAAAGACGGCGAGAACATCCATATAGACATGAGCAAACACAAGGTGCAAGTAGTCCAAGAAGACCATCATCAGTCAGAAGACAATGCTTCTATTCCTAGTCTTCTTCCTCCACCGCCATCGGGACGACGGTCTAGGTCGGATTACTTTAGTCAAGCACCATCAGTTGGTGAGAAAGCAGCTGAGTCGCCATTTGACGATGATTTCGGTGATTTCCAAGGCTAAACGGTTGAAAACAAACCTATTCTAGCTTCCACCAAGCTGCCCCTATTTATATCATAATATGTACAAATGCATTTATCCGTGAGTTATATGTCTAGTTGTTATATACATATGACTCTTCTACTGATGTTCGTTAACTGGTAGCCAATTAATAGCCATCTCTCTTCCAAATCTCCTGTCTTCTTTTTCGGTCTTTTCTAGCCTTTAGTCTCGCGGGGGACCAAATCCCCTTTATGATATCGAGTCGTTTATTCATTTCTGCCACTCTTTCAGGTGCAGGTTTGGAAGCGATGGAAACCATCAACTGAGAACATTCAAATTTCTCGGCCAATGCTTTCTTGGTCCACTTTTGGGGGTCTTCCAATCTCAGCTTTTGGATCTCGATAACGTCTTTCTCAGCAAGATGGTATTTTTTGTCGGTTGTCGGAGTGAGTTCAGGCATGTATTGGACGGGATACTCCTGTGTCTCGTGTCGGACGCTACGTTTATCGCTCTCCGGCAGGAAAATAGCAGCGGTATCATAGGCTGACAAAGCAGAAGGTGCAGGATTGTAAACAAGGCCCTTGGGAAGCTTTATATGGGGCCTGGAAGCAGATCGGACTGGGTTGAAAATCGTGGGGAATCGAGTGGGATATGCAGCTCTGCCGGGATTGGTCAGTTTCTGAGTAATACCGGATTTCGTAGATGCCATTCGGGTGAATGCACGTGGCCCAATGTTCTGCTGAGCCAAAGCTGATTTGAACATGTTGGTTGATCTTGTTAAGTTGCAAAATTTGAAATTTGTCGGGTCAAATCAAAAAGTGTGAGAAATCTGGCACGTGATCCCACTCTCGATGGAATATCTAATGAAGAAGCATTAGTCATACAGCCATATCAAGCAATGTGATTGACCTGTTAGTCAGACCCGTGCAAGATGCGAGTAGTGGATAAGTAGGATAAACTTCGATTGACTTTGAAAAATATATGGAGAGAAGGGATATCGGATGAAATGCTCAATAAAGATACTTAATCTAAGATGGTGGAATCTCAAGTTCTGAAGTTTTACATAAGCGAATATAAAAAACATATGAATAGATGAGCCGATTATAGGAGTGGATAGAACACTATTGTTCGTGGTCTAAAAAACAGAATTATGTAGTAAGGTAGATAGTACCGCATTCAGGTATATGATACTATACGTGTCCGTCATATATAATTGCATCCGTCGATTCCATTATCCCAATCCGGCATTCGGCCATCCCACTAATGTGAGGATTCTCACGTAACATTGTCCTTAGTAATTCACCCTATTTGAGTAACAGATGTCCGAGGTATAATTATCGGTTATCCTGGACGATCAGAAGAACGCCCTATGGAAGATACCTAACCTACGTTTAGAGCATGGGACCACCGAGGACATTCCGAGGAGTCTTTACTATATAAACACCGTGTAGACCTTCAAAATAAGAACATGAGTTTTAACAGTTTCTACAGAGTCCCCCGATTCCGTAGCCGCCCTAACTGCCCAATTCGGAAGTCTTACAAAAAGCTGACGTTACCAATCTGGCACCAAAATGAAAAACCAAGCATTGGTTAAACCCATCATCACCAGCGGCAGCTAGCAAAATGGCCTACGACAATGAGTATATAGCTCGTATAAGCAGACATGTGGCTAAGCAGTTGAATCGCGATTCGGTTAATCCAGCGCTGGTCAAATCTATGCTTGGAATAGCCGAGCGAAACTCCAGCGTGGACGGTTTTGTAGCAGCATGTAGTACATTTGGCAAATTCGACGGCGAGTTTCTGCAGAATTTCTACTTCCAAAGGCCAAATGATACAGGCAATGAACTGGTTTCAGTGAAGACCGAGGATATTCCGGTGAAAGTGGAGGCTGAGCTCATACAACAAGTGGCCGTCAAACAGGAGAAGCCGGCCGTCAAAAAGAACCTTTTCAAGAGGAAGATTAAGCCTGTGTTGAAATACGAAGACGAGGATCAGCCCACTTCGTTGATTCAAAAACGTGGTACTGGTGACATCAAGAGTGCTGTCAAAGAAGAGCCTCTAAATGAAGAACAAGTCGGGAAGCTGGATGCCGGCGAAGAAGGAGGGATAAAGGTGCGAAAACCGGTAGCAACATCGGTGAAACGGTCACGAGACAGTGACCTTTCTTCTTTATCAGAATCTGCAAGGGAGAAGCTTGCCAGAATAAGGCAGGAGCGTTTGGATAAAGCTGATCAACTGACGGTTCCCGTTCGATCTGATCAACCCAGTGCAAGCTTCGCCTTTTCGCCGCCGTCAAAAAAATCAAGAGCTGGTCATGACTATGACTATGCTCGTTCGGATCATAATAGCGTCTCGTCTTACAAAAAAAATAATCAGCAGCAGCAGAATGAGCAGCAGGGATATTCAATTGACTCCGACTCTGAACGATTTCTAGACAGAGAATGGTATACCTCTGAAGAGTTCAATGGCACTGCTGGAGATACCGAACATAACCCTTTTTATGACAATTCATACGATCCCGAGAGTGAAAAGCGGATGGAAAATAAAATGAGAACTCGGATCACTGCTCGGGCTGCTCAACGAAAGAAGGAGAGCGATCAGTGGGAACAAAACCGCATGAGAACTGGAGGTGTACTACCACGCTCTCAATTCGACAATGATTTTGATAACGAGGAGGAGTCGCGTGTACACGTGTTTATTCACAGTATTGCACCGCCGTTTTTGGACGGAAAGCAAATCTTCACTCGGCTGAAGGATCCGGTCAGCGCTGTCAAGGACCCGCAGAGCAATCTAGCTGTATTTGCCAAGAAAGGCAGCTTCTTAGTGAAAGAGAGGAGGAAGCAACGGGAGCGGCAAAGACAGGCGAAAGAATCTGCAAGTCTAGCAGGAACTGCCCTCGGAAATGTGCTTGGGGTAGAGCAGCGGGATAAGGACGTTGATCTTGGTATAAAAACCGACGAATTCCCTTCTGATAAAAGAAACGTCGCTAATTCGCATTTCAGCCGAAACAAATCTTTGAAGGAACAGCGGCAATCTCTTCCAGCCTTTGCTGTTCGTGACCAACTGCTGAAAATCATACGAGATAATCAGGTAGTGGTAGTAATCGGTGAAACTGGTTCGGGTAAGACGACCCAGTTGACTCAGTTTCTTTATGAAGAGGGATATGGAAGTCGTGGAATGATTGGCTGCACTCAACCCAGAAGGGTGGCTGCTATGAGTGTAGCAAGACGTGTTTCCGAGGAGATGGATGTCAGACTGAGCGAAGAAGTTGGCTACGCTATTCGATTCGAAGACCATACTTCATCCAAAACGAAGATCAAATATATGACTGAAGGTGTTTTACTACGAGAATCACTTGCCGATCCTAATCTGGAGAAATACTCATGTATCATAATGGATGAGGCTCACGAGCGTGCGTTGAACACCGATGTCTTGATGGGCTTATTCAAAAATATCCTTGTCAGGAGAAGGGATATAAAGTTGATTGTGACTTCTGCGACGCTCAATGCTGAACGGTTTAGTCGATTTTACGGAGGCACTCCTCAGTTTACCATTCCAGGGCGAACCTTCCCTGTGGAAGTCTTGAATTCTCAGGCTCCGGTGGAAGATTACGTGGACGCGGCTGTAAAGCAAGTGTTATCTATTCATCTTCAAAACGGTCCGGGTGACGTCCTGGTGTTTATGACTGGTCAGGAAGATATAGATGCTACGTGCGAGGTTCTGAAAGAAAAGCTCCTTCTGTTGGACAAGCCGGAACCCTTGGAAATCTTGCCAATTTATTCTCAAATGCCAGCAGATTTGCAGGCCAAAATATTTGAGCCTGCGGCTAAAGGAACAAGAAAAGTTATAGTGGCTACTAATATTGCAGAAACGTCACTTACTGTTGATGGTATATCTTTTGTCGTTGACACAGGCTATGCTAAGATTAAAGTGTATAACCCCAAAATGGGCATGGATTCCCTTCAAATTGCTCCTATCAGTCGAGCCAATGCTAATCAGCGATCTGGACGTGCGGGTAGAACTGGAAAAGGCATGGCCTACAGACTTTATACGGAGAAGTCAGAGAGAGACGAAATGTACGCGCAAACAATTCCTGAAATTCAAAGAACAAACTTGAGCAACACTCTACTACTGCTCAAAAGCCTTGGAGTAAACGATCTTCTTCAGTTCGATTTTATGGATCCTCCACCTAGTGAGACGATTACGGCCAGTTTGTACGATTTGTGGGCTTTAGGCGCGCTGGATAATATCGGTCAGCTCACCACTATTGGCTCACAAATGTCGTCATTCCCTATGGATCCTTCACTGTCGAAGCTGTTAATTATGAGTGTGCGGTATGGCTGTGTAGAGGAAATGCTGACTATTGTTTCAATGCTCAGTGTGCCGACTGTTTTCTACCGGCCCAAGGAAAGACAGGAGGAATCTGACGCTGCCAGAGAAAAGTTCTTTGTTCCTGAAAGTGATCACCTCACATTATTACATGTTTACAATTTGTGGAGAAATAACGGCTATTCGGACGGCTGGTGCGTTAAACATTTCTTGCATGCTAGATCTTTAGCACGAGCACGAGAAGTCAGAGAACAGCTATTGACTATTTTACAAGGCAACATGAAGGCTCAAATATCATCCTGTAAAGGGGACTGGGATGTTATAAGGAAATGTATTTGCAGTGGATACTTCCACCAGGCCGCAAAAGTCAGGGGACTGACTGACTACGTAAATATACGAACGTCGGTGACAATGCAGCTGCATCCGACTTCTGCATTGTATGGTCTTGGATATCTGCCGGAGTATATCGTTTATCATGAACTTGTTCTTACCTCTAAGCAATACATGTCGTGCGTGACAGCGGTTGACCCTTACTGGCTGAGCGAGTTTGGCGGCGTATTTTACTCGGTACAGGAAAGGAACCGCGATGGCCAAATGGTAAAGCAAGATGAGAACCATCAGGCAGTTGAGGAAGGTATTGAACGAGATCGTGTAAAGTATCAGGAGATGATGCAAGAGAAAAATGGAGGTAACGGGACGGTTAGAACTGTACAATCTGCAGTTGTTCTTCCAGGCTCAAGGAATACGAGAAAGGCTAGGGGATGGTAAAATCAGCCGCTCTCTATTTATACATATATACATATTTATTTATTGCATTTTCGCATTTTTCTATCTTCATGCATCGTTTGGCGGCGGTAGTTGAATTGTTAGTAGCATTGGTGTATCTCCAGTTCATCAGATTGCCTATGCATGAGTATTAGTTAGCTCTATTATCTAGATGATCCAAACACAAGCTAGTCCAGCAGTATGTTATCGATTATTCGAGTGTTTGTTCCTGCTCTGTTAAGCACCTTGATTGCAGCAGAATAGATTGCACCCGTTCCGGGGGTTACTTCATCAAGGTCCCTCAAAGATTCCTTGTCAGATAATGCGATGTACTCTATTTCAATGCCGAAATCCTTATGGGAGAACGAAAACTCACTGAGGACTGCCTTGGACGCTTCTATGATAGTAGCAGAATTAGTAGTTCCCTTGTTGTACAGCAATTGTCCAGCATGCAGAGCCCGATACAAAACCGCCGCTTCTGTTCTGCCCTCTTCACTGAGATATTCATTCCTTGAACTCATGGCAAGGTTAGTAACTTCTCTGGCAGTTGGGCAGACGACAATCTCCGTTGACATTAGAAGATCCTTCACCATCCTCTTAATAACAACAGTCTGCTGGATATCTTTCTGGCCAAAATAAGCTCTCGTTGGTGTTGTCACATTGAGAAGCTTGCAGACCACAGTAGCGACCCCTCGGAAAAAATGGGGCCGGATCGCACCCTCAAGCTGCTCAGAAAGACCCTTGACCGAAACGAAAGCGCCAACTTGCTCGGAAACCTCAAGGGTAACACCGGAAGGATATATTTCCTTGACCGACGGAACAAATAGCATGAGTTGTTTCGAAGGAAAGTCGGCCAGCACCCCTTTGATTTTTTCAACGTCAGAGTCCAAAGTCCGAGGATATTGATCGAGATCTTCTGTAGGAGCAAACTGCGCAGGATTTACAAAGATAGAAACAATAGTGGAATCATTTTCCTCGAGTGAGCGTCTGACCAATCCCAGATGACCTTGGTGAAGGGCACCCATGGTAGGCACGAAGCCGACCGAGCGGTTCTGGAGAATCTGATCTCGGCGCCATGCTCGGACATCGGCAATTTTAGTAATAGTTTTCAGTGGCGCAACGGCCGAGCTGAACAGACGGGAAAAAGGCCGCAACATGTTGTACAATGTATTTTAAAACTTGTTGCTACCGAGGCCCGGAGTACGTTTTATTTTCAGGCTTTTCCTGCCGAAGTTCCCCGCCTAGGTTGATACTTCGCTACTCCGCAATTTACACCAAGTTGGGTTTTGTGTGTGCACTGGGAGAGAACAAACTGGAGAATGTTAGAAATTTTTAAAAAGTTATAGGGAGTAAAATAGTTTTGAGCCGAGCTCAAACGGCTGGTGAAAACTAAGAAAATCAAAAAATTTAAGAAAAACCAAAATCAAAATCAAAAGTAAGCCCGCCGCAACAGACTCAACCCCAGCCTAACCTCCCAATACTACGCGTTTACCATCACAACGCGCGACGACCAGAAGCAAGCCATGGCTGATCCGTTCTACCAACCGACGTTGAGTAGACGCCCCAATGGAAACACCGTGGCAAACCTTCGAGTTTCTGGATCAGACGTCGCCATGACTCCAGCTGATCACACTGCTCGATTGAGAAAGCCTTCTTTCCGGCCGAGTATCGCACCGCCGCAGACCACTTCTAGTTCTAGACTTTCCATGGCTCCTACCAGCAGGTTGAGCATGCTGCCCAGACAGAGCTTGCTTCCATCTCAAAGTTTGCAGCCTTCTGGAATTATACCTAATAGAGGTCCGTCTGGCCTGAGTGCTCCGACTCCGATGAGACAAGCTCGCAAGAGTATGGCTCCTGCTGGGATGCCGTCCTTGAATGCGCAATCTTCTTCTTCGCGTGATCCGCGCCCTTTACGAGACAAGAATTTCCAGAATCATATGATACAGCAAGTTCAGGAATATCTTGTTTCCAATAATTTTGAGATCGAGATGAAGCACCCTTTTACTCCGAAAACTCTCAGAAGTCCTACCCAGAAAGACTTTGTTCTAATATTTCAATGGCTTTATCATAGACTGGATCCCGGTTACCGGTTCACGAAATCTATAGACAATGAAGTGTATTCACTGTTGCGCATACTAGGATACCCCTACTTTGACAGTATAAACAAATCGCAGCTTGCGGCTGTGGGTGGGCAGACGTGGTTCACTATTCTCGGTATGCTGTTCTGGATGGTGGAGCTGAATCAGACTCTTGAGAGATACGATCTAGGACAGGAAACTGGAGAAAAGACCGACGAGGACGTGCTCAACGATATTCTTGAACGATACTCGTCTAATTGCTATCGCGCATTTCTTCAAAATGAACAAGATTTCAGCGAATATCGCAGTGAAACTGAACACGAAATTGAGCAGTTTAGCCAGAGCATGACAAACAGTATTACTGAGGCAGAGGGGGAAATCAAGGATGTACGCAGGAGGTATGAGCAGCTCTCCAGAGAAAGTGAGAGTATGAATCTGTTGGAGAGAAAACGTGCAGCACTGGAAAGCGATCTAGAGAAGTTCAAGGAGTACGTGGGCAATCTCGAAAGGCGCAAGGGCAAATGGATTAGTGCCTTGGATATTATTCACGAAGAGCTCGCCGAGACTGTACAGCAGCATGAAGACTTACAACGAGAATACGCTGATTTACAGGAGCAGCTGAAAAACAGGGGAATTTCCCCCCAAGATATCGACCACATTTGGAGTGAACGAGAACAGCTCTCTAAATCTTTGGATGCCCTTACTTCTCGTCAAGAGTCGGCGAGTAGCTCTGTTAGTGAAAAGCTGGCCAGTGCAGGTCAGATGGTCAAGGAGCTGGAAAATGCGCTTCAGCATTACAATGCGTCGCTCTACAATATAGGGCTTACCAGCGATAGTCTACAATTGCATTTGACGGACCCGCTCCAAGAAAGTAATCTAGGGAAATCAGCATTAGACTTGCTCTCTGGCAAAAATATCCAAAGGACTATTCGGGCCGGCCTCGTCTCCTATAGACATGAATCGTCTACTCGTCTCCACGAAGTGCAGAATCGGTGTATACAGCTGCAAGAACTCATAGACCGAGCGAATGAAAACTTGTCAGAGAAGCAAGAAACCGTAGAGACTCTACAAGCCCGACTCAATTCTGACAAGATTATTTATGATGAGCTATATGAGACAATGAACTCTGACGCTGCAGCCTCTAATGCCAAGATTGAGCGAATGGATCGTGATATCCACGCAATGCGTGTGACGGCCCAGCAAGGCTCACTACAGCTGGAACAACAGTGTAATACGATTGACGTTACGTACGACCAGCTGAAGGCGGCACTGGAGAGTAGTCGCATGCACATGAATAGTCAGCTGACCGATATGATAAACACCATTGTTAGTTTCAAGCTAAACATCCAAGAGAGTTTGGAGGAGCATGAGGCAGCCTTGCCTGTGGAACAGTGAATATGATAACCTGGTACACAAAACCAACTGTATATTAAATTATTCTCTATAATATTTATTACATAATTATGACTCTTTTAATAATGATAAGCTTTTGATGCTGGTTTAATTCGTCGCTTAATACTGCGATCGGTAATGGCGAGGCTATCGTCTGTGCGGCTGAGATTGAAAAAATATTTTTTCTAGGCTGAATTATATTTGATTTCACATTTGCATTACCGGCTTTATTATGGGTAAAAGCAAGAGTGAAAAGAAGGATAAAAAGGTAGCGGTGACTTCTAGACCTGCAAGTAAGAGCGAGGAGAAAGAACTGCTGAATTATGTTTACAAGTACTTGTTGGAGCGAAAGCTAGACAAGTCAGCCAAGCAGCTGGTGAAAGAAGCAGCTAAGAAAACTGGACTCCGAAAGGATGATTTAATTCCAAGTGTTGACGATTCTTTGGATAATATATTCTACGAGTGGAAGAACCAGAGTAAGTCTGAGTCTGAAGAAGAGAGCGATTCGGAATCGTCTGACTCCAGCAGTTCTGAGTCTGAAGAAGAGTCTGAGAGTGAAAGTGAAAGTGAAAGCGAAAGTAAAAAGTCTGAAAAGCCTACAAAGTCTAAACTGCAGACGAAACAGGAGAGTAGCTCTGAGTCAGAGTCTGAATCTGAGGACAGTTCCTCTGATAGAACCTCAGGTGACGTGAAAGCTGCTAACGACGTATCCAAGGATACTAAGACATCCGCATCAGAATCGTCTAGCGATAGTAAGCGATCATCCGAAGAGTATGAGGAACAAGAGTATGAGGATCAGGATATTCGTCCGAAGAAGAAGCAGAGAGAGTATTTTTCACGAATCGATCGATCCAAGATCTCCTTTGAAGCTCAAGCCCTACAGGACAATACCTATCAGGGGGCTGCAGGCACCTGGGGTGAATTGGCCAACGATAAGCTGGGTCGAGTCAGAGGCAAAGATTTCACCAAGAATAAAAATAAGATGAAGAAGGGCAGCTACCGGGGTGGATCGATCACAATGGCCAGTGGATCATACAAGTTCACCGACTAATGGGTGAGCGTCCTTGGCTTGTCGGGTACGCATTTGATGTCGTGTGGAGTAGATTCGAAATATAGAATAGTCCTTTGCTACAGGATCAATATGAATTTAATTTAATTGCATCTTATCTAATGCATATTTCTGCGATATTTCTCTTATATTATAGCTATAAACAAATATGCGGGAGCGAGCCGCAGCTTCTCTCTGCTGTTTGATTATGGAACGGCTGATGGTAATCTCAGAAACCCTGGTTATTGGCGGGACAAAACGCATCTGTGATAAGAACCGATAATCGAGCAGAATAATGCCGTCACTGGGTTGAAACGTAATCGTAGCCACCTATCGAAAACTGGCATGCGGTAGTTAGAAACGATCCATGGCTATCCGACTTCTCCACTATCAAAATGATGTCGTTTCTATACCATCCGATCAATTTCTTCTATGTAGCTCGGGGGGTTGTATTTTTGGACGGACAGTTTCGCCGTTACGGCTACAGAGGGATCTGCGTTAGAAAAATATAAAATGCCGACAATATTCGCATTAAATATGCTAAAAATCTCCATATCCACCCTCTATAATTGAATATCATCATTCTCAATCACAATGCATATTTTTGTCACTGGAGCTTCCGGATTTGTGGGAACTTTCTTAACCAAAGAGCTCATCGCTAATGGCCATACCGTTATAGGACTGGCACGATCAGATGCCTCTGCTGAAAAACTGGAAATCCTTGGTGCAAAGGCCCTGCGTGGAGGTCTTGAAGACTTGGATATTCTCAAGAAGGGAGCTGGCGAGGCCGATGGCGTCGCTCATCTTGGATATATTCACGATTTCGTTACACCTGGGGCATCTGCTAAAGCACAAGACGTTGATCGAGAGGCAGTTCTTGCCATGCTAGCGGCACTTGAAGGCACCAATAAGCCGTTTGTTTTCACTGGAGGAACACCTATGTTGTCTGATCAGATGCCTCGAAACAAAAGAATTGCGACTGGCAAAATCGTGATGTCTACCGAATGGGCTGACAAGGGAGTCAGAGGAATGGCGGTTTTGCTGTCTCCTACTGCTCATGGGCCCTATGATAGGGGATTCATTACCATGCTCATTGAGCATGCAAAGGAGAACGGTGAGTCCATTTACATTGGAGAGGGTGCCAATGAATGGCCATCTGTTCATGCAGCAGATGCTGCTAAGCTCTACAGGCTAGTTCTTGAAAAAGGTAAAGGTGGTAAATATTACAGAGCCGTCGGTGATAAAGGCATTCCTACTAAGGTAATTGCTACTCTGATTGGCAAGAAGCTCAATGTGCCTGTCAGGTCTGTCAGCCAAGATGAAGCGTTCAAGCTGATTGGGTTTCTTGGCTCATTCTTTGGATGGAGCCTCACCAGTTCGGCTGAAGAGTCTGAGGAGCTTGGATGGGCTCCAAACGAGTGCTCCCTTTTGGAGGACATGGAGCATGGAACGTATTTCAGATAAGAAGCTACAAGACTTTAGTGTTAGGATGGTAGTTAGGTCACCATATATACATTCTTGGCTCTGACTGTGTTTCTGAATCAAATTGAGCCCTTTTGACTTGATAGTCGAATAACATCTCGTGTTAACGAAAACAACTTTGGTACTTAACCGTCTTTCTCGCCTTGAATCCGTCCTATACATACACTTTCGGGCCATCCATCTACCATCACCAGGAAACCTGAATCTTCTTGTTTGTTTTTGCCATATCCTATGTCTCTAATAATAGAAATTATGGAAATAATAAATCAACGCTTATCCTGCAGCTACCCCGGAATGATTTGCACATGCTAGTGAATCACAGGGTTAGGGTGGGGGGCATTGTCACGATATCTATTATCAACGCTTGATCGTAGCGGAAACAATCCAAGTATACAAGTATATTAATTAGATACTAATCTGAGATGAGATCTGATTCATAATATCTATCATGTGATAATTACTGTAGCTAGCATGCTACCCGCACCGGCAGGGCATAGGAGAGGGCCGAGAATCAGGTTGCTTTATCTACGCCGCACCGTGAAGATCTGACGACATATCGGCTGTACAGAAGATATTTCCACAACTGGGCCTCAGCTAAGAATACGACATAGCTTGGATAAGTAAATCATTGAGCTTCCTGCTTTCAATTTCTATTGGTAACCTTTTGCGCAGTGAGCACGAAATGTGGTCAACAAGACCCGCAATATTGTTAGTCACGTATGGCACGGCTGTCGCATTGGTGGCTATGCCTTGGAACGTTGCGTCCCACCTAGAAACCTTCCCTCCGCTATAATGCCTTATCACAGTAGGTAGCTGGTGAAAAGTACAACTACATGTACATGATATATCTGACCGCAGTCCCTCTAGTAGCCGTGGCCGGTCTGGCTATCGGTCTTGGTGCAGCCGTATATTCCAACCGAGAGGAAATCAAGGCTTTTTTCGAAAAGAAGCAGCTGCAGTGGCGCCTCGAGCACGAGGCTCGGCGACGCCGAAGAAGACTTCAACAGCAGCCCGCGCAGCCAGTTGCTTCTGAACCAAGGGATGCTGACACTTTTTCTTTGTACGAGCTGAACCATGACGAATATCGTGAAGAGGACGAAGATCGCACTGATCGGGAGAGCATTGACACTGCCGACTTTCTGTCCCAAGGCATAACCAACTATTACTCTACGGGCCACACTTCGTCGGCGAATACCGATTCTGCTGGATCATACCAGGAGCCACGTGAGTTTTATAGCTCTACAACATCGCATTTTACTCGTGACGGAGAGTTTCTGGTGCGAAGACGAGGTGGACAGGGCCCAGTTGCGTCGTTCACTAATGCCCACGCTCCTCCTCCGTCGTACGGACCACCTGCCAGTGCTTCGTCATATGGCGGTGGACAAGCATTTTCTCTGCAGAATCTCAACCATGATCCATTTGCTTCAGATACTCCGTCTGAAGCAGACGTTTCGCTAAATTTCCCCTCGCGGTCGAATTCATTTGTCTCTGATGCTTCATGGATCATGTCCTCAACTACTGAAGACACTTATTCTGAGCTTAACACCCCCACCGCATCTGAACACGAGTTCACCGATGACGAGAGACACAGAATCATAATAGGCCAACCTTTCAATGGTAATCAGACGCATCCATTCAACGGCTAGGCCAGCATTCTGTGAATATATGGACAGTTTTGTGCATTTCATCCTCTAATTGATGATAAATCCTCTCTTACATTCATTTCTTTGCCTCTTATACGGAAAGCATACCAGGTTATATAGGTTAAAAACACGGCGCTATAGTAAAATTACATGTCCTTTTCTCTGCTTGCCCTGATTTCACCCGTCCTTCGGCTGTCCTTAGTTTGACTCATGCTTGGAGATGAACCGAGATCTCCGAGTGTACGAACACAGCCGGTGCAAAAATAGAATCGATCCTATCCAGTTACAAGAAGGCAACAAATGATTTTAAATTATAATAAAAATAGAATAGATCGATTCATAGTAGCATTTAAATAGTGAAGGTTATTCCGGGGTTGTATCTCAGATAACATCAACTATAATGGATTATATCGACGTACTGCTGATTATTCTCTGTTTCATTATGCCTCCGATTTCGGTCGCCATTAAAGACCGTCTTTGTGGACCCCATTTCTGGATTAGCATACTGCTCTTATGTTTGCTGATTGTTCCTTCTATAATTCATGGCATTTACATTGTATGCTCGCGACCGAGCATAACCGACAAAAAGGCCAGAGCCATATTTGTAGCAGAGAATCAGCCTCGAGGGAAAGTACTCTATCCATCAGATCAGCTGCCTACTTCTGTATCTCCCCAGAATATTGAGCTGAATTCTTTGCCAGATCGGCGCCGACCAGAAGGTATCTCGTCCCTTTCTCGCCAGGCAACGCTTCCAGTTCCACCCCTTCAGTATACACCACCGATTGTGGCTCGCCCTCCTCCTCCTCCTCCTCCAAGGCCTACTGCAAGGACAAGGACCCTGAATCAGATTGGGCTTTATCCTGCTCTCCCGATATCACCTCCGCGAACTCGTAAAGATCGTTATCTAGATGAAGAGCGGGATATGAACTGGGAAATAGGTTCACAACAAGCTTCTTCCTCTTCAGCCCCTCCTCCTGCATATGAGTATCCTCATAGAGATACTTCTTAACGAAATCTAGACCACGACTCTTCTGTCCACTTTTCCTGCATCTCTCGTTCATGCATTCCCAGTGCCTCGCTATATCACGTCATATCCACGTTTTTATCTTTCAAGTAAATATTACAAAAAAAAATATATATATCCGCTCGCTAGTAACACAAAATCACCCCTCCTTTTTCGGTTGTAAAGCTTTATAAATATATGCCAGAGATTGCCTACAACAGTTTTCTGTTTATCCTAATCGCGAAATGAATACGAATCAGGCATTTTTTGAGAAAAAATTTCAAACCTTTTTTTTCTTATAATAAAGCTTGTTGATGAGACTGTGATGGCCCTTTAGCTCTTTGTTCTTGTTCTTATTGTACTCCACATAAGCCATATCTTCACCACCAGCCAAAGATGCCAATGATCCCACTGTTCTCTTCGCTTTATTGGGAGCCATCTTGTGCTTCTTGAATACGTCGGTGTTGCTACGACCAACGAAATTCTCAGCATCGTCACCTGCTTCAATACCAGCTGCGTCTTCATTTTGTAACAAGACCATCTGTAACAGTTCACGCCTTTCACTCAGAGTGGAATAGGGTAAATCAGGGATGCTTTCCATTCCATGCAAATGCGTGATCACTTTGAATGCATAGCCTTGATCAACAAGGAATGCTTGTCTCTTGGTTGAATAATACATTTCTTGAGTATCTTTCGAGACAAGAGAATAGAAAAATGCATTGAATCCCTCGTCATTTCTTCGCTTGGCCCGCAGAATTCGGCCCAGTCGCTGTGCTTCTTGTCTTCGCGAACCATAGTGTGATGATATCTGGATTAAACAAGTCGCCTCGGGAAGATCAATAGAAGTATCACCTACCTTAGAGAGGAAAATTGTATTTATCTCGTCGTTGTACTGGAAATTTTTCAGAATTTTCATTCTTTCTTGCTGAGGAGTGCCACCGAAAATAAACGGCTTCTTCAATTTCAGGGCATAAGCCTGTAAAGCATAGACATTATCACTAAAAACAATGATCTTGTCTCCTCTTCTTTCATGATATTCAATCAAGAATTGACACGCTTGGAACTTGGTAGGATTCATGATGTACAATAACATTCGCTTTCGTGCATTGGCCAGTAGATACTCTTGATAAAACTCTGAAGTCATCGGGCACCAAACTTCTGCACATTGGACATTAGCAATATGACCCTTCTGAGCCAAATCCATCCAATTGGCTTCATAAAGCTTCGGACCAATCAGAAAGTTCAAATCATCAATCTTGTCATCCTCTCGCACCAACGTAGCCGTGAGTCCAAGCTTCGTATGAGCAGCAATGGTGGTCACCACCCTTCTAAACATCGCGGCAGGTACAACATGTACTTCATCAAGAATGATGAAACCCCATTCCCGAGAAGTCAAAAAATCCATCATCTTCTGCGAATCGTGCGATCGGTTTCTCGTATTAGCAACCATGGAGTAGGTAGAGATAACTAAACCAGCATCTCCTTGGAATTTTTCCTTATTTTCAGACGTGAAGACAGCTACGCTCTCTGGCTGAATTGTACTCCACTGCAAAAACTGCTGCCTCCATTGCATTACAGATACAGATGAAGTGCACAGAACAATGGCGGACTTTCGAATGGTGCATGCAGCTGTAATACCAACCAAGGTCTTGCCGGCACCGCAGGGTAGAACGATAATTCCACTCCTTGCTCTTCCATTACCAAACATTTTACTGAGGGATTTCTCTTGATAAGGACGGATTTGCGTCGAAGGCTTTAAGTCGATATCCAGATTTGGGTTTCTAAGATCATTTCTGAAATCGTACTCTTCCAAAACTGGATAATCAATTTCTTGACACCTCTTCTTAACTGTCTCAACGGAATCGCTTGAAATTTCAAATGCATGAACTGCATCGTCATCTTCATCTGCAGCTTCTGTGGCTTCTCCGACAATAGTAGAAAACATATCTCCAGTGTCTCCAGAATTGCCGGTATCATCAGCCGATTTCTGCGCAACTCCTGGAATGACCAGATCATCTGCGACTGGCTTTTTCTCCGTGATCAGCCCATCAGCAGTCTCTATGGTTTCTGAGGCAGCTAGACGTAGTGGACCTAGCTCAGAGTCTCTTAGCAGCATTTGCAAAATATCAGCATTAGACGACTCCACAAAGTATCTATTATGCTTCAATACAAGTTTTACCTTGCCATATGAGACGGTACAGCTCTGTATAAAGCTCACAATGCTCTTCGGTATGGGTACCTTAGACAACCGATTCAGCACAGATATGATATCGTTAGTCTCCAAACCCACAGAAACAGCTGCATACAACGAATAAGTGGTAATTCGATATTCGTGAATATGACTGGGTCTGCTAATGGGCTCAGCAATTGTGATCAAGAAATCTTGCGCCTGTTCCGCCACCGGTGAGAAGCTTTCAAGGATGATTCTTCCATCCTCAGGGTTGATCCAAAGCGGCCTACTGCCATGATCAGGCTTCAAACGAAGATATGAAAAATCCGCTTTTCCAAAGATTGCGCTCACGCTGTCGGGAGTGAAATCCGACTGAGCTACCGCAGTTTCAGCTACTGGATCCTTCGGTCCTATCCGTAGGTGCACCTTTGGCAGCGGAGGCAGGTTGGCTTCATCCTCCTCGTCTTCTTCGTAACTGGTATTATCATGAGAATCCGAATCTGAGTACTCTTCCGGATCGCCTTGGTAAATTCGTTTCTGACCGGCTATCGAAGACATGACGGCAAGCAGGTAAATTGAGAATGGGTGGGAGCACAAGGTTTTGTAAGCCATACAGAGATGACTGGTGGAAAACGCTTATTATTGTACACAGGAAAAATGGCAATAAACCGAGAAAATTCAAGATGAGCTTTTCATCCTACTAGACGGCCATTAAATTCTACTGCAAGTTATATGTGGTCCAAATGCCGTCGCTATGGAGGAGTGGGGGATACCCTTCAGGAAACGGAGTTCCGCGTGCGGAGTTTCCTATTAAGGAGGATCTGAACCCTCAAGGTTGAACCAGTATTGCCCTTTACTGCGACGACGGCAGCAGCTGGAGACCGCATATGCAAGGGAATGAGTTGATCTGATAGGTTCAATTTTAGTAGGCTACGTGCTCACTAAAACGAGCTACCGTTTTGATCAAAGATCGGCATAGCTCGATGTTTTTCTTCTCCCTTTTGTCTGATAGCCCACCATCACCAAAACACATCAGGTCCAGAAATCTGCAGTTTCTTAATGGCTCAAAATATCAGCACAGTGGCAGCTGCTGTAGCCACTGCCGTTCCGGAAAGCAGTGCTGCTCCATTTAGGCTCATGCGGAGATCGTCTTTCATGCTCACAGACAGCGCTGTTGGTTCGGTTAAAATGCCTACCAAAGGGGGATCATTGAGGAAAAGAAGCTTCAAACAAGGACTTAGTCCTATATTAAAAGGATTTGAGTCAATTCGAGGGACCTATGAACCAACGTTCCCATCAATATCTTCACAGGACCACAATACTAGTGCAATTGATGAAACAACGACGCTATTGGGAAGTCCTGCAGTACTTCGGCGGCCAGGATGCGGGTCATCACGGAGTTTGAAGGACCGTTTTAATTCTGTTGTGGTATTCTTGGGCAGTCAACAAGCTAAAAATGTCCTGAAATCATCTCTTGCTTATGCAATTGCCTCTTTGGCTGTATATACCCCCATTGGTCGATACCTTTACGGTCATTCCGATAATAAGCACCTGATAGCCACTGTGGTTGTTTATTTCCACCCGGCACGTACTGGCGGCAGCATGGCCGAAGCCATTATATTTGTGACGATTAGCTTGTTATACTCGCTAGTCACTGCCAGTATGTGCATGGTCGTCAGTGCATTATTCATCAGCTGGAACCTGCGGTGGTTGAGTTACGTGGTGGATCTCTTGGTATTCTGCGGATTTGGACTGGGAATAATCGCATTTTTCAAAAGGAAGGTTAATCTTGCTACTTTTAATACAGCGTGCTCTTTGGCATCTATTTTTTTGGCCTCAATTCTTGTCAGCGAGGGAAAGGTTCAAGCCGGACAGGTAAGCTGGACCAAGCTGCTCCAGAGCTATATGCTAGTTGTCACGGGCTGCATTATATCTACAATGGTTTGCTACTTTGTATGGCCGCAGAGTGCTGTTCTAGAACTTAAAAAGACGTTGAATGAAAGTCTGGACTTTGATAGTGAACTGCTGGAATACATTTCCGAGAAGTTCTTGGACGGGGATGACGTAGAGACTGTAGAGTTTGAGACTCTGCAAAAGGAAAGCTCTGCTCGGTTTGCTAAATTGGATAAACATTTGAAGGATTCCCAAAAAGAGCTTTATCTACAAGGGTGGGAGGAAGAATATGCCATTCTGAGGCGGCTGGTATTATCTGACCATCAACTGGCTCTTCATCTAGGGGGGCTAACGTCTTCTGCCAAGATCCAATGGCACTTACTGAGTGAGGAGGAGGATGATGATGATGATGGAGATTCTGTTGACTTTTACGAAGATGAACTGGCTGAGTCGCTGCACGCGGGACCGTCAGATGAAGCACCTGAGCATTCAGAGCCTATGGAGTTATTCCAGCTATTTGCGAGCCACTTGGGTCCCCCTACTCGGTCATTCTACATAACACTACGGTCAATTTTGGACAAGGTTCCATTTGGTGCTAATCCTCCTTATGCTGTATGTGATCTGGGGGACCTACGTACCAGACTATCGTTAGCAACCGATTTCTATTCTCAGGCCAGAGAGAAGGCTCTGAAAAAACTATATGATCAGGATAGCTTTAAAGCGGAACAAAAGGATTTCGAGAGCTCGGCCAATGCTGAAGGAATTGCTGCTAGCTGTGGCAATTTTTCGTACGTTCTAGAAGACTATGCGAAGGAGCTCCAGGTATTCCTGGAAGCATTGGCTCATTATGAGCAATTGGTGACTATCAGTCCCCCACCGAAGAGAACCTTCTCCTGGATGAAGGTGTTTTCTCATAAGAGAGTTTTTAAGAACCGAGACGATGTGGAAAACAGTGTGGTTAGATTTATGGGGAGGGTCGACACTAGTTCTCTACAAAAATCACCAGAGCCTAACCTTGGTTTGAGGATCTGGAGGTCACTCAGAGCGTTTAGGAGAACGGACATACAGTTTGGTATCAAAGTTGGAGTAGGTGCTGTTTTATTTGCTGTTCCTGCATACCTTGAGTCTACTCGGCCCACTTTTACTCTTTGGCGGGGAGAATGGGGGCTTACTGTGTACTGCCTAATTATGAATAAAAGTGTTGGAGGCACTTCAACTACGATAGGAATCCGATTTCTGGGGACATTTCTTGGAGCTGCGGTGGCCTCCCTTTCTTGGACGTTGTTTCCTGAGAATCCTTATGCTCTGGCGATAATAGGTTGGATTATGGCACTCCTATGCTTTTGGATAATTCTCAACTGGAAAGAAAAGAATCCTTTTGGAAGGTTTATATTATTGACTTTCAATCTTGTTGCAATGTATTCTTATTCACTGTCTGTGTCAGATGATGACAATGACGATGACGAAGGAGGAATGACCCCAATTGTTGGAGATATTGCATTCCATCGATTCGTGTCGGTGGTTGCTGGAGTTGTGTGGGCACTCTTCATATCAACTTGCATCTGGCCAAATAGTGCTAGAAAACGTCTTAGACGTATCCTAAGTACTTTATGGCTCCGAATGGGCCTGGTATGGAAGGCAGACGCATTCCGTACCAGTCCAGTATCCGCTCAGCCAAATGGAGTGCGGTTCTCGGGAATTCCTGGAGAAACAGAGCTTCATAGCGCGATGATCGAGCTTCAATCTCTGTTAAAAGATGCGCCCAATGAGTTTAGGATGAAAGGTGCGTTTCCGGTGGATGAGTATAAGCAGGTACTGACCAGTACTCAGGCTATTCTGGATGCCTATCAGAATATCAGTGTTTTGATTAGCAGATATCCAAACCCAACATCGCGAGAGCTAGAACTGATCAATTATACGGCGTCGGAAAGACAAGAACTATGTAGTCGCATATTTCTCTTCTTCTACCTTGTGTCTTCAGCCATGAGACTGGGATTTCCACTTCCTGATAAGCTGCCGAGTACTGAGCATGCTCTTGATCGTATGCTGGCTAAGCTGAACAATTATCGATCTGAATGTATCCGACAGCGCGCAACGAGCAACGAGCCGATCGACGAAGAGGACTTTGTGTTATTTTACACTTATATTTTGGTTACAGTTACAATCACGGAAGAGCTAAGTAAAATAAGCCAGGTGGTTCAAAACCTATTTGGAATTATAGAGGAGGAAATGCTGGAAGCGAGCTAAGCTCATTATTCCTGCAATGCGATTGGAAGTCTCTATTTCTGCCGACAATAATCATGTCAGGATTATTTATCTATAAACGTTCAATAGACAACCGTTTAGAACTTGTTTACCCCCATGTGCTAACTAAATTGAAGCCGCAGTTTAAACCTCATTGTGGCACTTTGGTTAGTGACGAGTTACCGCCGCACGATTTAATTGTGCCAATTTTCACAACAAACCACAAACTATTTTTCTTGATCCAACGCCATCATGAGCAAATTCGATCCCGAGAGCCAAGAGGGCAAACTGCTGGAACAGGTGGTTGAGAAACACATTGTGGGATTAGGACTGGATGAGTCGCCCGACTTCGTTGCCAGCTATATTGTTGCGATGATCTGCAACAACAAGCCTTCGGGTGAGATAGCAGTAGAACTCAAGGAGCTTTTCGGAGACAAGTTTCCAAATGGCTTTGCAGAATGGGCATACGAGGTGACGGAGAGCATTGCAAGAGGCGAATATAATGAACAACAGGCCGAAGAAGCCGCTGAGGCCGAGAAAAGCAAGCCCAGTGTCAGTTTCACCCCAGAGCAGCCACTCAAGGCCGGCGGGCTGTTTGCTCGAATAGATAAGAACAAGATTGGTGGTGGTATCGGAAAAGGAACTGCAAAGCAGCAGGGTGCTGGTGTGAATAAGAATTCAAAGTTGGGTTCGAGACTGGGCAAAAATCTCAGTGCACAAAGGGCCGACGAGGTGTTCAACATAATTCAGGAGGACCAAGACCAGAATATGGAAGGTGAAGATGATCAACAGGAACCCCAACAGAGTGGAGAAATTCTTATAAGAGTGCATAACAAGGTCAGGTGTCGAAACTGGCCCAACTGCCGCATGAAAGGTTGTCGATTTGGCCATCCCACTGCTCCCTGTCGGTACGGTCTGCAATGCCAGATGGCCAAAGGCACCTGCCCCTATCTGCATGAGGAAGATATCGCCAACGGATATATTCCTAAACATATGAGAAGCGGTTTCAATCAGTTTATGAACACTATGCCCATGCCTCCAATGCCCAATATGCCCAATATGCCCAATATGCCCAATATGCCATTTCCGCTGATGCCTAATATGCCCATGCCGGATATGAATATGAGTTTCCAACAGGGAAAGGGACAGGGTCACTTTACTCCTCGCCAGCCCGATATCTCTCTGTGCAAGTTCAAGGAGAAATGTGCCAACAAGGAGTGCAAGTTTGGTCATCCCACTCCTGCAAATGAGAACTCTGCTGTGACCGATCTGTCCTGGTGCGATGACAAGGAAAATTGCCAGAACGGTGAGTGCCCCAAGGCACACCCTTCTGCATCTCTGGTCAGAGAACCGGTACCTGTTAATACTGCTAATTATTTGGAAACATGCAAATTCGGCAACCGATGTACCAATACTAGATGCAAATTCAGACATCCTCTAAGCAATGTAATCTGCCGAAATGGCGCCGATTGTACCAGACCAGACTGCTCTTTTAGTCATCCTGTTAAGGAGCCTTGCAAATTCGGCAATAACTGTACTAATCCTCACTGTTTGTATCAGCACAGTCAGGAGAGGGACCAGATCTTGGCCCAAGGTGGCCCAAGGATGACTTGGCGAAGAGATGACAACCAGGCTCATCAGCAGGAGCAATCCGAAACTCCTCAGCAGGCATTTGCTGCTGTTGAAAATGGGGCCTAGTTTGTCAATGATTTTATCGTGGTTTTTATTGGTAAGCAGCTCCTTTGTTGCAATATTTAATCTGTCTGGTTTTGCCATGCTCATGTTTATATAGATTATGTATGCTAATACTATTCTAAGGTTCTAATTGTTAAGCATATTTGTCTTTTTGAAGGTAAATCAACAGTTTTTGAGAGGGGGTTGGCCCCATCGTAGAACTTTTAGTGTCTTTTTTTCATATGCGATTCTATGCTATATGTGTAGCATATATAAAGATAGATATTCCGCTAGGTTATTATGCTTCACATAATGACCACCACTCATCTTCGGGCCGTACCTTTACAATCTCGTCAGGCATGACGTTCAACTGCATGAGCATACCAGCAGAAGTATGCCATAGTATATGGCAGTGGAATGTCCAAATACCAGGGTTATCAGCCACAAACCGAATCAATGACCATCCAAATCCTTTCACTTGTACAACATCTCGTCTGATAGGATTGGTGGTATCTATTGTATCGTACATGCTCCTTTTGAAATATCCTGACCCAGAAGCAAGAACCCAGAATTGATATCCGTGTAAATGGAAAGGATGGCCACCATCATCATAGTTGTTGATGAGGATGTCAACGACCACAGGCTTGTTAATATTAACCACCATGTTATTCCTTGCCCATTCGGGAGTTGAGGTTGAATTGTCCAATACAATCTGGTCATTATTATCGAGGTGGTCAAACACTTGGTACAAAGTTGAGGTATTACCTAGTGGCTCATAAGTACTCATATTGAAGAACCCTTTTGAGATCTGGTGTGCACCGATAAAGAAAGATGCATCCAGTGATATAAGAAAGTCTGGTTCAGGTGCAGCCATTGCTATTCTGGGAACCAGTAGGGTAGAATTAAGTTCAATGCAGTCCACATTACCATCAAGCTGGTGAGACTTGGTAGAGGTCGGCTTTCGGGGCAAACTTATCGCTGATGATCCCATAGAGATGGCTTTGGTGGCTCCTTCAGAAATACCGTTTTGATCATGATCCTCTGTCTCATCAATTAAATATGTCGGAGTACTGAGGATACTATTATGCAAATTAGCAAGATAGACCTCTTTGGTAAAGTTGGGATACGCTAGGATAGCTTTGAGATCTGAGTCAAGGTGATGGTTAGATCCATCGTAGCAGTACGTTTGGAGAGTAGCACGCATCCAGAAAGAATCAGCAGAATCGTATTGATCGGCGCTAAGCAAAAGAGAATAGCGCTGGCCATTAGCTATTCTGACGACTTCGGTTCGTAAAGGTTCAGTATTGGTTCCGTCAGCCTCCATGACGGTTAGAACATGCTGATCGACGGAGAAATCAAACTCTGAAAATCCAGCAGCATTGATAACTCGAAGACGGTAGTTTTTATCCTTTGCAACTGGAATAACAGGTTCAGAAGAATCTCCACATTCGTAATGATCCAGCCAGTATCGCTTTTCATCGTCGTCCGCTTCATAGTCTAGTCTTTTACAGTCGAAATAATTCATCCCCTGCATCAAACCACTATCAGGAATTGGTTCCTGGTTCTCCACATTGGGTGCAATATAATCCTTTAGCAGATCATATGTGTTCTTGAAGTAGGTCTCCTGGAGAAAGACCACTACATCCTCGTCATACTCGTAGCCCAAAGCATCTTCCTCTTTGGAGTGAATCACCATTGGACCCGCAACGCCTTCCAAGTATTGTGTGGAATAATGCGAATGATACCAGTAGGTACCCCACTGGTCGTCAACAGTGAAATTGTAGGTAAAAGACTTGCCTGGAGCAATTCCACACTGGGTTATGCCATGAACACCGTCCATATGATTAGTACCGTTCATATGCATTCCATGAAAATGCAAAGAGGATGACACCTCAGCTTGGTTGTGGTAATGAACAATAATTCTATCACCTTCATTGGCTTCAATGACAGGGCCAGGAAACTTGCCATTAATCACCGTCATGTTCTGTTTCACTCCAGCAGGAGATGCACCAACTATCTGACTGATATTGAAATGATATTCGCGAACAGTAGCTTCCTGATCGGTTTTCCACTTTCCACTTTTGCTCAAATGATACTCTCGAGAGGTATCCAGCTGCCATGGCGCCAGCGAAGAGCCGTAGACACTCAGATCGGTCAGATCATCTACTTCGTTACTCTGCAGATCAAACAAATCTGAATATAATCCCCGATACGATGCCAGGCGTCCCGTGCCAAATGACTGAATTGTATGCAAAAAAATCACCGGAACGGCAAACAGTAGCACAGCAATACCGATAAGCGAAGCTGTATAGGCGCTGGAGTACCTTTTGCGCAGCTCGGGGATCGGCTCGAGTGAACTGGGCATATTTTATGCGATTGCTTCACGGCTGTGTCTAAGTAGTAGGACAGATAAATATGAAAAAAGATGCCAGGGTATTACCAAATCTCAAAGGTTTCCAGTAGCAGCAGCGTGGCTCCGTTCGATAATTCAGGGTGCGGCGTACTCAGCTAATGTGGCACGTGCAAACAATGTTCCTTGAGAACTTCCCCGCCTGTACAAAAAAGGTGGTATTTCACTGCGTAGCGTAGTGAGTGCACGGGAAATGAATGATTTGAGGTGAAGATTGATTGAGATCAGTGTCATCTGGTGGTACGCCAAAACCGAATCGGCAGGCAGGGCGGGGCCTTTGTATTTTTTAACTTTGGTGTTTCCGCAGTAGTGCAATTTCTCCGGTACCAAAAAACTTAAAGCGGCGGCACGGCAACAAAAAGCAGCTGCTGTATCAAAAAACTTACGATACAAATTCTTTTTGCGTTTGGTGCACGGCTGAAATAATAATACGGATATAGCACTGATTAGATTGGTTAAGTTCACTACAGACTAGTGATTTATATTGGCTTGCAATCTTAACTTTTTGACATGATAGATGATTACGGGTAATACAGATAAACGGTAAACAAATAATACAGCAACAACAAATACCTTCATTGAAATAAAAATAAACAATCGATGGTGCCATGCTTTATTATACAGATTTCATAGAGTAAACTCGATTGAAAGGAAAAAACCCCCGCTCGCTGGCATCCAAAGATATTTATTCTTCTTTTCTCATTATTTCCCCCGTAGTAATGCCGCCGAAAGAGCTTCCAAATCCGCAAGACTCTCAGGCTCTTCAACCTCCAATAGATTGCTCTTTCTGTCCTTCCTGTCTTCCTTTTGGAACCACTTGGGCTTCTTAGATAGTGGTTCTTCCGGCTCTTCGTCGCTCGCGTCACTGTAACCATCTTCATCGCCTCCACCAAGTACTACCTGGATTTCTTCGTCATCACTGCCATCTATTGCTCTCTCTTTCTCCTTCCTCCTTCGTTTCTTCTCCTCTCGCTTTTCCTTTGCCAATTGGATGTCCTGCTTGTCAAGATCAGCCATGATATCAGTCTCCTTGGCAATGTATTCCTGTTTCTGTTTAGAAGCATCACCAGCGGCATGGAAATGCTCCTCATCCTCTAGTTCATAAATAGCATGTGCATTTCCATCATCATCAAACACAAGTTTCTGGGAGTTACCTTTACTTTTTGCTGATAGCTTTTTCGACAGTGCCTTCTTGGCTTGTCTCTTACTCGATGGCGCGCTCAGATCCGGTATTTCCCCATCTTCAATTGTATGGTCTTGTCGTTTCACGGCCATGAAATCATCATTATCTTCGTCGTCATGCTCTGCACCTACTCCGGTAAGCTGCCTGTAGTGCTCCGACAGAACATTTTGATTTTGCCGCTCGAACATTCGGTCATACTTGGTTCGAACCTTTTTCTCCGTCTCATCATCGCTGTCGTCCTTGAGCAATGCTCTAGGTGCATTTTTTCTCTCTCTAGCCTTGTCATTTGCCGCCTTGTTGAACTTCACTTTTGGCGCACCAGGCAAACCGAGGCTCTTCGCAAACTCCTCTAAAGGGAGATCTTCCATGCTGAAGACCTCTTTGTCCTTTTGTATATAAATGCTCTTAACATAAGAAATAAAAGCCTTTTGTCCCAGATACTTTATCTCAGGCTCCTTAAAGCATAGAGCTTGAAGATCCTGCTGAATACTCTTTTTCTTACTATCCTTAATGACCAGTTTATTCACCGGCACCTTTTTGTCAGTCAGCCGTTGAATCATGCCAGCTTCTTCGGGCTCAGTGAGAAACAAGAGGGCTCTTCCCGTCTTATCAAATCTTGCAGATCGACCAACTCGGTGGATATATGTAGCGGCATCTTCTGGAGCATCCACCTGAATTACCCAATCAATAAACGGGAAATCTATACCTCGAGCGACAATATCTGTAGCAAATAAGCACGAGTTCTGAGATGAAGAAAACTTCTGAGTAATGTCAATTCGAGCCTGCTGCTTCTGCTTGCCGTGAAGATGCATCAGCGGAAT
This sequence comes from Zygoascus flipseniorum, assembly GCA_030565365.1. Taxonomy (NCBI): domain Eukaryota; kingdom Fungi; phylum Ascomycota; class Dipodascomycetes; order Dipodascales; family Trichomonascaceae; genus Zygoascus; species Zygoascus flipseniorum. The sequence goes on from JAJMBR010000013.1 coordinate 209,614, forward strand.
ACCAGGCTGCATTCGTCGGAACGTTTCATAAGCAAACCGAACCTCTTTTGATGAAGAAAAAAAAACAAGGATTTTGGCCTTGAGGTGTGACTTAATGAAACCCCACAGAGTATCGAGCTTTTGCTCCAAAGGTACACAGATATAGAACTGCTCGAGGCCCTTGGGTGTTGAGTTGGTACTTTCCTCATGAACGGAGATGTACTTGGGTTCACTCAAGGATAACCGAGCCAGATCTCCCACACTCTTGGTTTGAGTTGCTGAGAATAGCAAGGTCTGCCGTGCCTGATTTAGAGACTCTACAATAGCATCCACAGTTCGCTTGAACCCCATATCGAGAATCCTATCGGCTTCATCCAGCACCAACATTTGAAGATTTGAAACATCAAACCCAGCTGTCTGATCCAAGTGTTGTAATATTCGTCCGGGAGTTCCGATCAGAATATTTAATTTCGACATGCGTTCACTTTCGGCATGGACGTCCTTTCCTCCAATCACCAAACCTGCCGAGAAAGAATGATCTCTACCGATTTTTCTCAGCACCTGAAAGATCTGTATGGCAAGCTCACGTGTAGGGGATATGATAAGAGCGCCTAGTCCGTCATACTGGTTCCATTTCTTTCTGTACAAATTCTCTAAGATGGGAATCAGAAATGCCAGGGTCTTTCCAGAACCGGTTCGAGCTGCTCCCAGTATATCGTGACCCTGCAGAGCTGGAATCAGAGTCTGGCGCTGGATGTCAGTGGTATCAGCAAAATGTGATGATCTCAACCCAGACAAAGTCGGGGCACTTAGAGGGAAGTCAGTGAACTTGGCTTCGCTGGGCAAAGACGACTGTTCAAAATCATGGACTTTCGCCTCGAGATCAATTATGAGTTTATTTTCATCTTTTTGTTTGATTTTCCTAACACTAGTTTTTGCTGGCCTTTCTTTCTGCTGCCTTTTTTTGGGCATTGATGCAAATTTGGTGTTTGGTGAATCTACTTTTTCACCTTTTTCAACGAACCAAATTTTTTTTTTTTGGCAAAACTCAGCCGTACCACGCATCTATAGTTTACATTTGTAACCATAGACGCCCCTTTGACTTCTCAGGCTGGGGCTTATTAGCTGTAGAATACATGTCATCTAAATACGAGGACCTTCGTGATTCATGGAAAAGGGACAAAAGGCAGGGAGATTGGACTGAAAGACCTAGGCGCAGCAGGGCCGATCAAGGCTCTGGTGATCGCGGGAGCGGGGATCACAGCAATAGAGATGATGGCTCCGGACAGGAACAACGGCAAAAAGGCCGATATAGTACAAGATATGATAGTGCTGAGAGTCATCCACCATCTAGGGGCCGTGAAGAAGGTCGCCGCCGGCGTAGTAGATCACCGGTGCACGGTAGGAGAGACGGATCCTCTCTACCTGAATCGGAACATGCGGAAGAACTTGAGAAGCCTAATTACAAGCAGTCTGGTCTGTTAGCTCGAGAATCCAAGAAAAACTCAGCTGGAAAAGTCGTCAAGTATTTTGAGCCAGAAGACTCAACTATTCCACCAAAAAAGCCTCAATATCGTCTTTATGTGTTCTCCAAAACCGATAAAGATGATATAGCCGATACCTTCAAATTAGACCAGCGCTCGTGGTATCTTCTTGGCCGCGACGAATCACTCGCTCATATACCTCTTGTAAATGCAAAAGCCGCTTCCAGCCAGCATGCAGCCCTGCAATTCAGGTCAATAATCAAAACCAACCGATACGGCGAAAAGTCGGAGAAGACCAAACTGTATATCATTGATCTGGAAAGCACAAACGGAACAATGCTTAATGGAGACAAGGTACCCGCTTCACACTATGTGGAAATAAAAGATAGAGATGTCCTCAACTTTGGCGACTCTGAGGATTTTGTACTTATGGTATCGGACTAGGTCGTCAACCTGTCGCCTATTTATCCTATACATTTTGTTAAATTAGCATACTTATTATTACTAGACTATATGTATATGCTACAGTATGCTGTTATGCAAACCCAGGTCTCACCTCCCGGGACTATTTCTTCCATCCCTCTTGAACAATCTCCCAAATCGCTCATTCAACTTGATATTACTAGCATCATGGGCAAACTTTCCAAAGCCTTTCTCCAATCCTTCTTTCAGGCCGCTGTTTCCCGCGCTTCTCAGACTCGGTGAGGAGATTAATGGATCGCCTGAAGCTCTAATAGCGGCAGAGCCAGCCAGCTCACCGGTGCTATTATTCTGAGTCAAGCTCACCAGACTCAGGATAGGCGAAGACTCCTGTAGATTATCGTGTGCTCGCATGTGGGTGTTGAACAGCTCCAGAAACCTATTTTGCCCTCGGCCAGCAATAATTCCCTTGAGCTCCAAAATTTTGGTAAAATTCTCCGGATTCTTATCTCCAATCAAATAGAAATAGTTCTGAACTAGTCCTTCCGGAGGCTCACTCTGTGTGAGAATAACCTTAAGTACTGTCTCTACTTTGCTGAGAGAATTCGTGACATGTCTGGTAAAAGCTGCCGCTACAGGTTTTTCCTCTTGGTTATCTGATACACCCAGATTGGGCAGGCTCAGTAGTATGCCTTTAAGAACATAAAGATCTAAAAGCATTTGCTCCGCAGAAACTTCGGAAATTGGTCTACACTTTATAGCAGTCGTGAAGAAACTGTTTGTAATCATGTCAACAATCCTATCGCAGATCATTCTCTTGTGAAGATCCTTTGTGACCTCAAGTAAAATCGGGGCAGCTTCTGTGTTCAATCCATGTTTTATATCCGAGACATAAAGACTTTGATCACCGACGCTTTGCAGCTTGCCCCAGTTTGTGTTAATCATTCCTCTCCAAGCGTGGTCACAAGCTTTATCGACCTTCCCAGCCAGCATTCCAATGGTAATGTTGACGATTTCCAAAAATTTGTCTTTACTATTCTCAAAATCAATTTTCGACTTGAATTTCGGATCTATAGTCTCAGCCATTCGGGTCTCCAATTGACCGATGGTCGTCGAGCAGTAATCACTGGTGTTAAGAATAATGCATGCACTTTTCACTTGGTCTGCAGTATTAAGCTGAGAAGGAATAAATGACCGGAGGACCTGATATGAGTAAATTGCGAGCCATTTTTTGAACAGTTCATGCATATCTAACAAAGGCTTTCCGATGGATAGCTTTGCAGTTTGGGCCAGCATAGATCGGTAAACAACAAACAAATCGGCCGAAGAAGGAAGAACTGACGCTGGACCCTCCTCAGAGTTTTGATCTGATAATGGACCGGCCGTCTTATATTGCTGTATTTTGCTCTGAAGAAGTTTGTCTTGATGCTCGATCCAGATATCGAGATGCTGATGGAACACTGACGAAATGGAACTGGTGAAGGAAAGAGGAGAATTATCCTCCCCTGGCTCGGCGTTATGAGCGAATTTCTTGGTAAGAAATTGTTCAAATTCCAGGGTGTCCTGCAGAGCAGTGAGCAATAGTTGCACGTCAATGTTTCGGGGAGAGAGCAGAAGCTGAATATCTTCTTTGGTGATATTACAGAAAGCCTCACAGAGATGCTCCTCAACGTTCCACTGAGGAGCAAAATAGCGAGCAATCTCATCATGATGGCGTTTTAGAAGCCGCTTGAGATAGGCATATCTTCTTGAAGAGTTTTCTAGAGAGCCTGCCTCATCTGAAGGCTTAAATATTGATCTATATTCCTTGAGCTGGACCTGACAGTACCAGGTGATCAATTGCTCTTTTGAATTTCCTGGTAGACTTTCAAGAACAAGGCACGCATCTGCGAGATTTGAAGCGTTAGGACCCGTAGAACTCAAGCTGGGAGAAGCAGTAAGGGTAGGCTGACGGTCGAGGATTTGAGTGAAATCATCCATAATCTGATCAGATAATTTCGTCTGCAGTTCCCCAATCTGTCTACTTAGCTCTGCTACCTGATTGATAGACCGATAAGGTTTGAAATGGCCAATCAGCTCCAAAACTGCTGGCAAAGTCTGAGCCATTTCCTTGTATTGTCGAGCCTTGATCTGGTTAGAAAGCTGGGAAAATGCTGTGGTAAGCATCTGAAGCCGCTTCAGTACTGTAATGCTCTGTATCAGATTATTCTTGGTATTATCCAATCTCTTAATGCCCGAAGTCATCTCCCTGATAGTCTCTTCGGCCGCTCTGCCCTTCTCCCTGAGCCCATCCACGTCCTGTTTCAGTGAAGCCAATTCTTCGGGGGCATTTTCGGCAGTTTTGAGGTATTTTCCATCTTCTTCCGATAGCTGGGTAGGCGGGGTGCTAAGTTTATAATCGAGATGAGCTTGGTATAGGCTCACGTGCTGTCGCAATGCTGTCAATTGTGTCAGTGCGGAGCTGTCCTTGAGAAGCTCGTTAAGGTGACGCACAGGGTCATAATCGGCTAGGTCGAGCGGGTCATCCAGTGACATCTCCGGCAACCAAGTGTGTTTTTGAAGTATAGGCAACAACGGGTGGAAGTTTGATGTGCTGTTGTCAGTTTGGCCCAAGAAACCCGCTTGGTGCTCTCATGTTGCTGAATTGCTTAACTAATCACAATGTCAGCATTTTTTTTTTTTGCACCACCACCCACTCCCATCCATCCACAGCTTAATTCTTCGCCTCGCTTCCACGGTTTCTCTTCTTCCATCACGACAATGAGCTTGAAACTTCCATCTGCGCCCAACGCCGGACTGTTCAAGCAGGGATACCAGAGCTATCAGTCTGAAGATGGTGCTGTGAATCGAAATATCACTGCTGTACGGGAAATTTCCTCCATGGTGCGGACTTCTATCGGACCGTCTGGCCGTAACAAGATCATTGTAAATCACTTGTCCAAAGTGTTTTTAACTTCGGACGCGGCTACCATTCTTCGGGAACTCGAGGTGGTACACCCGGCTGCCAAGTTAGTGGTAATGGCTTCTCAGCAGCAGGAAAGCGAGATGGGCGATGCTACCAATCTTGTACTGATCCTCGCTGGTGAGCTTCTTAACAAGGCCGAATGGCTGCTAAGGCTCGGTTTGTCTACTTCTGAGATCGCCCAGGGCTACGATATGGCTAAGAAGTATGCTCTGAAGCAGCTGGATGAACAGATTGTCGACAGGATTGTCGATCTGCAGGATCCTTTACAGCTCAAAAAAGCATTGTTTACCGCCATTGCGTCCAAACAATATGCCAATGGCGAGCTTCTATCTGGTTTAGTGGCCGAGGCAGTTGCCATGGTTCTTCCCAAGAACCCCCGATTCTTCAATGTCGATAACGTTCGTGTGGTTAAGATCATGGGTGCCTCGTTGGAATCGTCACAGGTAATCAAAGGTATGGTGTTTGGTAGAGAACCGGACGGAACTGTTCACAAGGTTAATGGAAGAACTAAGGTTGCCATCTTCACCTGTCCGGTCGATACCTCGGGTACTGAAACAAAAGGCACAGTACTTCTCCACAATGCCAAGGAGATGTTGGACTTCACCCGAGGTGAGGAAGAGCAAATCGAAGGAATCATTAAGGGTCTTGCTGACGCTGGTGTTCGTGTGATAATTGCTGGTGCTGGTATTGGTGAACTTGCACTGCATTACATGAACAGATTTGGCATTCTGGTCTTCAAAGTTGGATCCAAGTTTGATCTCCGACGATTGGCTAGAGTGTGCGGAGCTGCTCCGCTTGCCAGGTTGGGCACCCCAATGCCTGAAGAAATGGGCACTCTCGATGTTGTGGAAACTATAGAAATTGGAGGTGATCGAGTGACCGTCTTCCGGCAGCTTGATGACAGCGATACTCGAACGGCCACCATTATTGTTAGAGGTGCTACTCAAAATGCTCTTGATGATGTAGAAAGGGCCATTGACGACGGTGTAAATGCCATCAAGGCCCTCACCAAAGACCCTAGCTTGGTTGCCGGTGCTGGCTGTGCCGAGATTGAGCTTGCATCTAAGATTGTCCAATATGGCGAGAAGACCTCGGGTATTCTCCAGCATGCTATTAAGAGCTATGGTGAGGCTTTAGAAATTATTCCCTCAACTCTTGCTGAAAACGCTGGTTTAGATCCTACGGAAGTGCTGTCCAAGCTTTATAGTGCACACAACAACAACGAAAAGAGCAATATCGGAATCGATGTTGACGATAACGAAGGAACTGGTGTTTGTGATGTTGTTGCTGCTGGAATTTATGATATTCTTAGTGCTAAGAAGAGTGCTATTGATCTTGCCACTGACGCTGCTACTACTGTGTTGTCTGTAGATCAAATCATCATGGCTAAGAGAGCTGGTGGACCAGTAATGCCCAAGCAGCAAAGCACCGGTAACTGGGACCAGGATGATTAGAAATATGAAATTTCATACGAAAAACTCTTTGGATCATATGATCTACGTAAATAAATAATGCTTAGGAGGCGGTCCTGCTGGGTGTGTTCTCAAACTCAGGAAGATTTCAGTATGAGCGGTGGCTCGTAGTAATGACTGTACTAGCGTACTTTTCTCTTTTATATTAAGAAAATATATTATCATTAAGCTTCATATTTATGTGTAATATGCTCTATATGAAACTACTATATCACTGTATAGCTAATTGGCCCGCCCGCATTGCCGTGATGTTGCTGGCTCATGCCAAGGCGACTGTCTACACTTATTCCACGGTTATGTTGTCGGGTTGATGTCAAACCTGAAGCTGTTATTGGAAATCCAGAACCAGCCCTGAATTTTCGAGGTGCCCCCGGTCGTCCATCCTGGGGGGTTTGAATTGTCACAGCAGTTATTTTTGCTTCAATTTCGCGAAGCTCTTTTTCTCTGGCATTGAGTTCAGATCGCTTTTCCTCAATTTCACGCTGCACACGAACTTCAATCTCTCTAAATTTTGCATCGTCAATCGTCGTATTATCGACCTCAATGCCTGTGACGGCCGTAGCCGCTCCCTGGGTCAGGTCGTCTCTGAAAAAGTGCGAGTCTGATCGGGGTGGAGGAATGATCGGCTTGAAGTAACCCGAGCTATTACCTCTCAGCATTCCCAGTGACTTCGATGAAGTAGAACCACTAAATCCTCCAGAGCTGTGCGTCGATCGGTAATTGGCGCCTGGTGAATGCTGTCCAGGGCTGGGCACACCGCCGTCAGCAGGAGATGAAGGATTCTCCCGTAAGACACTGTTTCTGCTGAGCTTTTCAGTACGATAATTTTCGTATAGTATGTCGTGCGTAATCTCTTTCAAATCCCCGAGATGTGTACCAAGTAAAGCTTGCTTCAGGGCCATAAAGTCGCTATGAGCTGGATTCTCCACTTCCACGGTTCCCCAGGGATATTGGCGAACAAACCGACCATCGATAACGTCCGTAGAGCATGCCAATGCAAATGGTACCAAACTGCGGAGATCAGCGCTATAAGGCTCCAACCCATATTCGTCCGAGAGGTAGTCCCGGCCACCAACAAGCTCGTAGTCCTCTTCATCATCAGTAGGGAAGGTATAAATCGGTATATTATAGTAAATGATATCCTCCATGATCAAATTCTTATTATGTGCGAGTTCTGCTGAGGTGAGTTGGTCGGCATGGCCAATGACAGGAACGACATTCACCTTAGTAGCCAGTTTCGCCATAAATTCAACGTCAATTTGCTTCAGGCCATGGCTGGTCGGCTCAATAAAATAAATACAGCAATGAATTCTATTATCCTTGAATTTTGGATTACGCTTGATACGAGATTCCTCTGACAGAACGTCATCAAACTGTTTTTGTAGAAAATCCGCTATTCGATCAAATGCGGTGGTATTATCAAGTCCACATCCAAATCCTGGGGTATCAATAACAGTAAGATTGATTCTAGAGTCCTCATCGGCGTCTTCCAGTTCAACATTATGCAGTTCTATGCGAAGAGGATCGTCTGTTTCTCCCTCACTGCTCAAGTAGTGCATGCCATACTGCTCATCGTAGCGGCGAATGATACTGCTGTCTCCACAAAGACAATTGATAAAGGTAGAACGACCCGTGCCACTTAATCCGCACACCATCAAGGTGAATTGAGTTTTCTTGGTGGATTTTCGACGTCTTCGATTCTACCCCAGTCAGCTTAAGTCCATTGCGGACCGTAAATATATTGAAAAATAGTTCAAAAATCTTGCAAAATTTTCCATTTCCAAAAGAATTAACCTACCTGATACATTTTGCTGCAGAAGTTTCCGTGGTTGATCGGTGCGACCAGCAACCGCTCTTTATATTACCCCGGGCATTAATTTAAAGCGCATGATGGCGCCTCACCTAATCGCACATTGAAGCCAACATAACCTACCAAATGGGGAAGGAATCCGTTCGCACCCTAAATGACTTTTTCAGCAGTGACAGCTCGATTCAGAAGAAGGACGGTGGAAGTAGCAAAAAGGCCAAGATAAGTCGAGGGGAAGATGATGTGAAGATTGAAGCTGACAACGTCGGCAAAAATGGGGTCAAACAGAACAAAAACATTATCACTAGCCAATGGAGGCTTCATGGGAATATACTGAAGAAAAGATATAATGGAGAAAACCTTGAGGAGATACTTGGAGGCAAAACAGCAGACCTGGTGGTTGTTTCGTTTGACTTGGATTCTACTCTGGTAGTTACCAAGACTTCTGTTCCGCACCCTAGGAACGCAGATGACTGGAAATGGTTCAATGATAAAACAAAGGACAAACTACTTGAAGTCTCTAGAAAAGAGAACACAATTTTGGTGATATTTTCCAATCAGGGTGGAGTTGTGGAAGGGGGAAAGCGATTTGGAACATTTACTCAGCGGGTTGATAATATCTTGAACGATCTGGGTAGTGTGCCAGTATGGGTTTACGCAGCCATCAAGGATAAACTGGCGGCAAAGGAAGGAAGAAAGGATTTGAATCGTAAACCAGAAATAGGTATGTGGAAGGAATTCGAGATGGATTTGAAGGATTTGGTTGATCGAGGGATTGATATACCAGCCAGTGTGTTTGTTGGAGATGCGGCAGGAAGAAAGGGAGATCACAGTGATTCGGACAAGGTATTTGCACACAAAATTGGAATTGGAAGTGATGTTCCGGAAGAGTTCTTTAACTGAGAGTTTCCAAAGGTTTTTACGTTATTTAAGAGTGCGCCGATAAGCATATAAAAGACTCAGCCTTGTAATATTAATACAAACAAGTATATAATGTCATGCGTTACTTTTGGGTACGGATTTTTAGGGCAATGTGTAGTAGAACAGTAAGCTTACTCGTCTTCGACAATGTTGCCTCGCTCGGAGACGTAGATACCATCCAAAAACTTTCGGATATCCTTGTTTCGGACTCGGCAGATCTGCTGAATGTCGGCAGCGGTCTGGGAAACATTCTCAAGAGAGTTACCGGACAGAATCAGCTCGTCCTTCTGAGCAGTGGAGACCTCGACAGTGACACCCTCAAGGGCCTTGATGAGTCGGACCCTCTTTTCACCCAAAAAGTGTCGGATTTCCACCGTCTTTCCGCCGTCCAAAAGGTTGACGTTGATGGGGAAATGGGCGTAGACATATCTCATCTTGTATTTGTAGCCCTTGGTGACACCAGTGATAAGATTGGCAACGAGAGACTTGACAGTTCGCAGAGTAGCAACGTGCTTTCGGTCACCGTGGAAAACGGAGATTTTGATTTGACGGTCTGTGATCTTCTGGAAAACAACGTCGACGTGTCGAAGGTTCTTGGTGAGGGTTCCTCGAGGACCGGTGACGGTGATCTGTCGGGCCTTAATCTGGAGGTTGACACCCTCGGGGACCTCAAGGGTCTGTTCGGTGTTGATGTACTTCATTGTTGATGGGGGATGAAAGCTGAATGGAGGGCTTGCCAAAAACTGAAATTTTGGAAGGTAGTGTGTGTAAAGTTTGAGTGGTGACAAGACATACGCAGGGCGTGCGTATGTATCAGCACCAATCACAGCCGAGCGGTTTTTGCCCACCAACCAAGCCAACCCTACAACCTCCATCACCACTTTGAGATTTTGATTTTGCTTTCTTTATTACAACAACGCCCTCCTCTTCCCTGTCAAATTAATCACAATGCTTTCACGGGCAGGACTTCGAGTGCCGCGAGCGGTGCCCATGCTGACTCGGGGTATTACCTTTCTGAACAAGGACTATAAGGCAGATAAAGGGTTCAAGCTGTACAACAGCGATCTGGAACAGGCGATCAACCAGACGATCGAGAAGTTTCCTGCCAACTCTATTGCATTCCAGAATTCGGACGGAACCGCCAATGGCACATCCGGTACTGGAGACGACGAGAGTCTCAAGATCGCAGCCGTACTGGCCAAGCTGAGCAAGACTAAGCGGGTCAGCTGGCTGGACCAGCTCAAACTGACCAATGAGCAGAGGGACGTGTATAATGCCAATCAGTATCAGTTGGACGCTTACTATACGTCGGGTCGTCAGATTCTGGATAAAATTCCTTACGAGGATAGCGTTACTGGCGAGATTAAATGGGAAGTCATTCGAGAACACGATAAAGAAGGCTGGGAAAACATTATATATTACGGCTACGTGCCGGGTCTATTGATTGCATTGGCATTTGCGCTGTTCCACAACTCTAACACCATTGCCGACTGGGCGGTGGAGGAGTTGAGGTTGCGTTCTAGCGAGCGTTACAATGATACGCTGGAGGACGAGTCGACGTTGAGTCCTGAGGAGATCAAGAAGCGGGATGCTTTGATCATTGAGCGAATTATCAGTGGTGATTACGATCGTCTTGCCGGGCTCAAAAAGAGTCCTTCGGACCTCCCAGCGTCATTGTTGTAAAGTAGCAGCTAATAATAATAGATCCATAGATAATGTTTGTTAAATGTTCTGATAAACTATTGTCTGATAAAAATGAGAGTTGGTTGGTACTTTCGTATCCATAAAATAAATATTGGGCGGATCAGACGTCAATTCAATTCACAATTGGGTTATATCTGTCACTATTACCATTGTGGTTATTGTCATTGCCATTGACGGGTCAAATCATGAAGTGGTGATGGGGGGTTTCGCGTGTCATGAAAACCCCCTTCTTCTTTTGATCACATCACCAGTTGGGTTGTCGGGCTATTGAGTTGAGTTGAGTTGTTAGTTACTCTTTCCAAATCCATTCCAAACTATAATCGTTCAGTTATCGTTACCCCCATTCAGCCTGGTCACTGATAGATGAGCTACCATTGCCGCTTCAATCTTCAACCTGATCAATAGTCTTTCGATGATAACAGGTTAGCTACTGTTAACTCTTCGACCTTTCAATGGTAGTTTAGTTAAACCGTTAACTCTTCAACCTTTCAGTACTAGTCAAGTCACCGTTACCTATTCAACCCCTGAATAGCAATAGCTAAGTTACCGTTACCTCCTCACCTTGTGACGGTAAAAGTTAAGTTACCATTCCCTCTTCAACCCCTTGAAAATATGTTCTCACTCTCTCGCATTATCTCTCAACGGTATACCCCAGCTCTTCCATTACAAATATTCAGATTAATTTTAGGCTGACTCGCAAAGACTGTACATTGATTTCCCTAGATTGGTAGTATCAACCTTTTTTCTCCTCCTCCCCCTCCTCCTCTTCTTGTTCTTCTCCTTCTCCTTCTTCGGTCACAGTACTACCAAAACTCTCTCGTCGAAATTCTGGCGCTGGAATAAGATTTGTCGACGCAGCTTCATCGACACTCTGGGACAATGCCTGGGATGCTGAAGCCAGAATCCCCAATGCCGTCAACTCGCCTGCATTACCATTCTTGGCCCGAGCTTCCATGGCTTCGCGGTGTAGCCGTCCTTCTCGCAATCGCCGCCTCAGCCGTTCGATTTCCTCATCTTTCTCTCGGATAACCTGTGAGGCATCCCGCAGCTTGAGTTTGGCCTTGCGCAGTCGACGTCGATATGTCTGAGCAGCGGTTTCTTCATCCACATCACCCGCCTCTTCATCTAAACTGCCTCTCTGTGCGTTTTTTTCCATCAGAAGCCGGTCGACTTCTCTTTGCATGATGCTATTCTCCACCTCGTTTCGCTGGGCATTTTCATAGCTTTCAATTGTCAACAACTTGTTTTGCAGCTCATAGTGCGCCACCAGCGACTTGAGGCGGCTGATTTCGGTCGCAGCAGCTGCAAGCTCACTTGATTGATCGGCCTTATCAGGTTTGAGGCTATTCCACTTGGTGGTGTTGAGATGTTTGCTAACCGATCTTATCTGATCCCCATTGTTTGGAATACCATCATCATCAGCATTAGCACCATTATTGTCTTGAGTCCGTTCCGATGGACTGTCTATGGTTTCGACCAAGCCGGCTATCAGGCTAGAATGTTTAGGGCCTCCACTGGGCAGCGGAGACGGAAGCGCATCGCTTACTGCCGCCGGTGGTGTTTTCGGGTTGTCTATACTGCTCATGAAGTTGGTGGGTTGCAGGATGAGCACAAAGTAAATAAAGGTTGCCGGGGTAATTCCAGTGGGATTGGCCCAATTGGGACAGGCCGGTCCATTAAAAGACCACAAATCAAATCTACAAACACTGATCAAATCAGTGCAAAACTACCTAAACTAACGCTTGGGCTAGCTAACAAAAAATATTCACAATGTAACTGCTTTTTATTCATGACATTACTAATATACCGAAAGCATACACACTTATCGATAAGACTTTTGGTATCGGGCTCGGGCACCGGGACCGCCGAACTTCTTGGGCTCAGAGTGTCGAGAGTCAGCAATCAACAGAGTTCGGTCGTAGCTTAAATAGGCCTTCTTGAGCTCGTTCTTAGACTGCTCGTCAACGTACTTCTGGTAGAAAGCAACGAGGCCCTTGGCAATAGCCTGTCGGATGGCATACAACTGCGAAACGTGTCCACCACCGGAAACTCGCACTCGAATGTCGACATTGGCGAACTTGTCCAGTCCGACAATCAAAAGGGACTCGTAAACCTTGAATCGGAGGGTTGCGGGTTCAACCAGGGAGATGGGGGAGCCGTTGAGCTTGAGAAGGCCCTTTCCGGCCTTGACGTGGGCTACAGCGGTGGCAGTCTTCTTCTTACCGAAGGTCTAACATGTTAGTTTTCTCGTCTTAGCAGGTTCGATTCAACTAGTTCTATACGCACCTGTACACTGGCGACGGCTTTCTTCTCAGAATCCATGATGATTTTCAAATGTGTTGGAGGAGGATGAAAGAGACTTGTGGGACAAAACGTAAAAGAGTGGGTTGTGGGATCATGCGTGCGTATATTTGGGTCTGTTTAGGGCTTTAGGGCTTGATATACCCCTTCTCCCCAAACTGCCCTGGTCAGCTCCACCAAATCGAACAGTAGAAGAACAAAATAACAGCGTATAGCAGAATAATTGCCAGAGACGGTTGATGATATTATTTATGAAATGAACAGTGGTCCGTGGATATTGATAATTGGTCCAATAATGCTGTACGGTTGGAATATACGAAGGAGGATAGTGCGATTCTAACAATACACCACTGAACATTGTGTTAAGGAGGTACTTTTTTCATGAAGATTATGATGATATACGTAAATTTGGCCTGGCTCTACCTGATTTAGTCGAACAAGCCCATACCCATGTCGTCGTCGGATTCCTCCTTTTCTTCTTCAACTTCCTCCTCGACGGCAGCAGCTTCACCGGCAGCGGCACCAGCAGCGGGTGCAGCAGCGGAAGAAGGGCCGGAAGCACCAAAGTTGGCGAGGATCTCCTTGAGGTCCTTTCCTTCAACGGCCTTGGCGAAAACCTGAGCCCAGATCTAAAGCGTGTTAGCATGATTGTTGGCCAGGGCATTCCAGTCCGGTGATTTAATACTTACAGGCTCAACTTCGATGCCAGCAGCCTTGGTCAAAGCAAGGAGCTTGTCGGAGGTGATTTCGACATCAGAGTCGGCGAGAATCAAAGAGGCGTAAGAAACGGCAGCTTCAGACATTGTTGATGACGGATGTATGTAGTAGGGAGGAGGAAACAAGTGAAAAAGTCAATGTTGGAAATTGAGTGGTGGGCACCAACCATTGTACTGGGTGGAAATGTGAGGATTCTCACGTGATATTGTCCTGATGAGGACCCCTACGTTCAAGGACACAACACCTTCGTTTCAAGGAAATTACACCATCGTTTCAAGGAAATAACACCTTCATTCCTATTTATAATACTCCTCGGATTATAGATAGTCCGACGATTCCATATTCTATAGAGGAGTTAGTTTAACAGTGTCTACCGTAACCCCCGATCCCTTAGCCGCACTCACGGCCCAACTTGGAAGTCTTACACGAAAATCAACCACTGGCGAACAGTCAATTCGTAAGGTTCGGTTGCGTTATGAAAGTTTGATTGACTTACAGGGATTAGCTTGGTTTAATGTATATGTATACTGTTTTCTCGATTGCTTGTTTCTCGTTTTCTACTCAAGAATGGTTCAGCCAATCTCCATCACCAGAATAGATAGTTTCATCTTGGCTCTTATTAATACCTATTGCTACTTCACTATATTTTCACCAATTTTAGATTTCATCTAATTCACCGATGTACTCTTTAGGTGGTCGACATACTCCAATCGGTACTTGTTGTCGTCGGCAGGTCGGTTGTGCGGAATCCACTTGGGTTCGGTCTGGAAGAGACGCAACGCTTTAATGTAGTCCTTGGTACTTAGGATAAATCGGTGATAAATGCCTGCGGGCATAATCAACAGATCGCCTTTCTCAACCTTGATTCGGACCCATCGGTCTTCACCATCTCGAGCATCGAAAAAGCCCTCTCCATCCAGAATATATCGGATTTCTTCATCTTCATGCAAATGCTCCGTGAAAAAAGTCTTCAGCTTATCATCGTACACCTCCCGGCTGGGAAAACTAGTAGGAGAAATGGAGACTTCATCCCTGCACTCGTAGTTTCGTTCCTTAGCTATTTGATTAACTCCGTCAAGGTCGGTCCACCAGTAGTGCACTCCAAGCTTTTTCAGCTCGTCCAGGGAAACCTCCAGTCCAGAGTCATGATCCTCCCTTGGGTCACTACCTGTGTTATCGTAGAAATACGCTTTCATATTCCTAGCTTTCTGCTTGCTGAGTTGTAGGAAGAAACAAGTCGATTGTTCTCCGCTCGGCTCTGATATTGCGGGTCATTGCACGTGATGAGCCGCGCACGTTGTCGTTAGATTCGAGGACAATTACTAATCCATCGCGACATCGACAATAGCAAAGAGCTAAAGAAAAAAGGTTGATTTGAAAGAATGCCTGTTGTTTGGACATGAAATGCAAATTGTTCTTTGTGGCTCGTTTCGATCTTGGAGGTCGAGATTTTGTTTGCCAGGTATACACTGGAGAGAGCTACATTGATTCTAGATCTTCACAACCATCCTAGTTGCTGATCTGCAATTGGAAGAGTAAATACTCCTGTAGAAGTAAACGGATCAGAAAAACTGAACTTACGATGATAAACCGGTGCTCGTTTTGTATGTAGTATAGTTATGAGGCTATTTTAGCTATATATTTAGCAGTATGGCTATTCCGTTATAGCTGACTACAATCTGCGCTCAATTGCATTATTTGGCTTCCCTTCGAATGAGTTTCTTCCAATGATACGTAAATCCACGACGATCTGATTGCCTTTGCTGGTCTTTTCCCGGCTCAATTCCCTTTTCCATCAGTCGGTTATGCTTCGTTTGCTTCTTTGCAGTTAGCTGCTCTATCAGCTCGATACTTGGCAACCCCCCGCCCGTCCATTCGCACGCTAACTCTTCCAAATTGACCTCAACTTCAGTCTCCAAATTCAGAGGAAACTTCCAATCGTGTCTGGTGCTACTTTCAACAGCCAGCTGGGAAAAGTCAAGGGGCAGCGGGACATGGCCAAATACCATTGGCGTCTCTTGGTCTGGCGCGAGTTGCGATCCATGGTGCATTTGTGTCAGATCATGGCAATGGTCTACCGCACTAGATCCAGCCTGTTCGTCTCTGTTCTTGAGATCAATGCTTGAAACATCGGAGTTGCTGAACAGAGCGGCGGCGTCTATGTCTTCTGGCTCCGAATCTGGTTTCCCTTGGTTATCTGTAGACACCATTCGCAGAGGCGTACGACTACTTCTGGTGGACTTTTTGGTGGCTTCCCTCGAGGGGACTTCATGATGATATTCATTCATTGTTCCTATATCGTAAAGTGATAGAGTCAGCGTTTAGGCAAAAACGTACCGTCCATCTATGCTTACAAGCAATCTAATATCCCAGAAAATATCTCCTATAATCACCTCAATCCACTCAATGTCAAACGAATTGTTTCATCAGTATTCACACATGCAAAAGGCTCTGTTCTAGCGAGTCGGCTATACGGCCGTTGCCGATTCCTCCTTTGGTGTATCGTACAAACTCAGCCGGACGGCTTCCATCATCATCATTTCCTCCACTTCTCGAGCTACTGCTCGAGAAGCTCTCGGGTCTCTCGTATTCACATTAGAGAAACGCCTTGAGCTGCCAAATGACCCCCCATGGGTCGAAGATGCCGGTGATGAGTTCGTGCTGCTGTTGCCAGAAGAGCCCACGCTAAAACCCCTGAACCGTCCCTTCTTGCGGTCTTTCTTGGACGAGGAGCCAAGGTCAAGCAGAGACGAAGACGAAGATGAAGGAAGCAAAAATGCGGTTGCGTGCAACGCCGAAGCAGCTGCACTTTTCCGGGCAAGGTTGTGTCGAGCTGTGCTCAGCTTGAGGGCCCAGTCAGGTCGAATTAAGTCCGATGTTATCACATCAGGAGCAGTTGGGGGCACAGATCCCCGTCTCTTTGCCATCTCACTGGGATGGTGTGTGATGGGGACATCTGCAGCTGTGTTTGTGTTGATAACCGTGATGTTCAGCTCTGTGCCGGACCCTTTACCGAATAGTAGCGACTTGGTGTGACGACGCAGAGCGGCCGAAGAAGAGTTCACACCAGACGAACACACTCCACTTCGGAAGGGCGGAGCAAAATAAATTACTCCAAAGTCTGCAGCATTACAGTAAGGGCAATGAGCCGGCTCGCTGACCAGCAGAGATGTATCCTTGGGCGAGCTACTACTCTCAGCAGCACTGGAGGCATCATCATCATCATGATGAGGAAGATGGGGGTCAGGACGTTTGATCTGCACAAAGCATTCGGTACAGATGGGCTGGGCGCAGCATCTCGTATGGTTCACGTACTTGGGGTAGTACAAAAAGCAGATGGGGCATTCCAGGGCTCCTCGATACAACAAGACATCGATCGGTTTCTCGGGAGGAGCAGCAGAAGGCACAGGGCACAACACCTGGGAAGCCGTCTTCGACCGTGAGCGAGTTACGGGAAGAGGACGTGCCGTTGCTGTCGTAGCAGATGTGGCGGTAGAGGCAGTTACAGCGGTAGAATTGCTGGATAATGCGGGTGATGAGATATCCTCTATGTGAGCTGCGGCACTTTTAAGCATAAGAACATGACGGAGTAGATCGTCATCATCTGGAGAAGTGGCCATGGTGGAAACAGTCGAAGCAACACTATCATCGTCACTGTTAGTGGAAGTGGTCCGATGGCTATCAGATGAGGAAGGCGAAGGCTGAGCGGGAGGGAACTGTGGAAATTCGGTGATGGATGAGTTGTTTGGCAAAGAGGAAGACAGCGGAGGCAGTTCCGGAGTTATCGGCTGTTGTTCTTCTTCGGATCTCGTCACCCGATGTTCGTCCACCAAAGCAGACTGGGTTTCCGGCTCAAGCGCAGTAGATGCTTCCAATTCGTCGTCAGGAATGGGCATTCCACGTACTGCAGCAAGTAGCTGACGGTCAGACCAGTGATCTTCCACGTCAGGAAGACCCTTGAAGAATGGAGCCAGGCGGCGTTCAATCATAAGCTGGCGGACAATCTTATCCTTGTAGTCCTGAGGGCCGGAATATATTCCGTGAGCATGGAGATAACCTCCATCGACCATTTCTTCCAGAGTGAGTCCGCCGGCCGCAAGCCCAGACGTAACCGGCGGGCCTTTGCTGCCGGCGAATTCCGAATGCTTGGATTTGGACTTGGAAGAACCCGAGGAGCGGGTTCCCGGTTTGGAAGCTTTAGAAGACGAGCTTTGCTTGCCTTTCGAAGCATTTGACGACCTCCGGCTTGTGTTGGTGGACGCTGTGGTTGATCTGTTGGGTCCAGCCGCCGAACCCTCGGCACTGCCAGTGGCCTCTTTAGTTGAGACGTTACCCATGATACGGGGATAAAAACAGACTTAGTCTTTGTTATTTAGAAGCGGATTGGTATAACGAAGATATCAGGCTGAGAAGGATAAACAGGTTGTGAGTTGCCGGTAGTGAAGAGGACAAGTTTGTAACTTGCGCTTTGCGTTGCGCTAACGAGATTCCAAAAGCACGTTAGAAGATTTGGGCTTGTCTTATCGGTTGAGGGTTTGGTTGTTTTGCAGTGCAAGGTGCAGCAGTGCCTTGCTTAGCTAAGGCAAAACAAGGTGCCTAAACTATCGAGTGAGTTTGAAAAACTAAGTTTGTCCGTGCAAGTAACCGAGCGAGTAACAGGCGGCAAAATGGGGGGAGGTGGATGGAATGGACGGTTTTAGAAAAGCGGGGGATTGGTTTGGTCTGGTTTGGACTGCACTGCGTTTTGGTCAACTGTTGTTTGGCCTAATATCTCCTTACAGTCTGATAGGTAGTATATGCAAGTTTACCAGCCGGATATGTGGGGGGGGATTTCAAAGTGGGTGAAAAACCCGCTGAAAGAGCCCCGCTTGTAACTACACAAGGCACGGCCCGGAGAGCGCCAGGAAATAAAAAAGCGAATCGGCTGGGAAATAAGCATCAGTGGACTGGGTTAGAGCTGGCGCTGATGGCCGCAAATCCCTGGGAAACGGCATGATATACTAATAATACATGATCTACAGCAATCTACGGGGCGCGGGATACCGGTGCAACGCCCGCAGTTTTGTACAATAAATAAGGGGGGGACCATTGTTCGACAGAGTAGGCTGCTTATGTCAGCGCCGGATTGGGCAGGAGCAAATCTAGTTTTTTACTCAAATGGCAAGACGTGCCCTTGTTTATCATGAAATGTCAAAGGCAATAGTAATATTGCTTTGATTATTCAGACTTCAAAATGCTAAGGGCAGACTTGCGTAATGCTCGAAAGGTAGGAAAAGAAAAAAACCGCAGATTATTAGGTTTGGCTCTAAGTGCCCCAATGGTTGAACAGTGGAAGTGGATAACAGGTACCGGTCTGGGGTGGTTCAGGTACTAGAGAGACCCACTACCAATCCCACAATCAGACAGGCAATGACGATCACTGCACTGGCAGTAGCTAGCAATAGAGCTGCCTGTTTGATGCGCAAAGGAACAACGCCAACCACCTGATCAAACAGGCCCGTACCGAGAAGCAGCCAAAGCGGAGGAAACAGTACACACAAGCCAAGAAGCACCCGGCCCAGTAGCGGTGGGCACAAGTCGTATGGCGTACTGACAAGCAATGGCTGGGGCATGTGCTGCCATTGAATATCCCTTTGACTTTGAGACTCCACATCGTCTGCGTATAGCTGGGGCCGGTGAATAACGGTAGAAGCTGTGGGCAGTCTCGACTGGGCATGCGGCTGACCACCAGTGGAGCTGGCTGATCTGGGGGGATCCAGGTTTGTGAGACTAGGAGCAGAGCTGAATCGGCTGCTGGAAAATCTGCCTTTATGTGTGGTACGGTCCTGATCTGCATGGGGGATATCCGGCATGCTGGAGGTGGTTCTGGTGCTGGTGTTAGTGCTAGTGCTGGTACTGGTGCTGGTGCTGGTGATCAGAGTCGGAGCAGATGGGCCTGTTCGATCGTTGCGCTTCGGAATAGAAATATCTCCAGGTTTATATTGAGGTCCATGGTACTTGATGATAGGGGCATATCCTGTGAATCCCGTAATAGGTGTTTTTGAGGCATTGGTCGCAATTGATGGAAAGGAAGGCTTTGGGGCATTTGACTGAGACCCCAACTGGGCAGGAGCTGTGCTGATTCGACCAGGCATGGCTGGTGAAAGTCCAGTGAGGTTTGGAGTGTTGCTATTGGTACTCTCCGACCATATAGAAGGATTGGATATGCTAGGAGAGTACGTGGGTCCTGCCAACGTGCTATCCCTGAATCCTGGCTCCTCAGGGGATGGGATTGCCGACATGATCCCCGGTGCTATGAGGCTACCAGGGGTCAGAGAGTTTTTGTAGGGGAACTGGCCCAGCGAATCAATGTTTGGGGATGCGTAGATGGGCACTATACCCTTTGTTGGTCCAGAGCTGCTCAGCTCGGAGAAAAGTCTCTGCTGCTCAAAGTCCCCTAGTTCTCGAACAACCTGTTTCTGTAATGGAAGTTTGGGGTTTAAAGGGTGCTGGACATGCCAGTCGGACTCAAGACTGGTCTTGTCTATGACCAGAGGTTTGAATCGGTAGTGGTATGTATTGGTATTGGCATCGTAATGGGGGAAAGCCGGCTGAGAAGGGTGCCTTCTCTGTTGGCCCATTGAAGAGTTGTTCTCTTGTGATGCTTGTTCATAATGGCGTTCGTAATCTTCGTACTGCTGTTGATAATAGTCGTCTTGTTCTTGTTCGTGCCGTAGTTGCATGCTTGAATCGCGATGGTCGGTGGGTCCACGCGCACTGAGATCGACCCCCAGCCCGACCGGGTTCATACTGGGTACAGAGGAAAGTTAAAAGTCGTCGAGCTCCAGTAATGAGGTGGAAAGACAAGAGTTGAAGTTCACGATCAGTGGCTAACATTCCAAGATCATTTTCTTCCGAGTAGCACATTCCAGCCTGCCCGTTTAGGGTGCGGCGATCGAGGTTGCCGAGCCAAACAATGGGGGACGACGTGTATCTCGATAATTTGACTGCATTTCATGCAGCGAAGACGCCTGTGGTCAGCAGTTCGTCAGCAGGTCGATTTAGCTGGTTTGTGTTATGTTGGTAAAGACTGGGGGTTTTTGAGATTCAGCTTGTTTTGGCTTGGTTCGGCTCGGCTCGATTTTGGTTTTGGTCTTGGCTAGCCTATCTCAATCTAGATGTTTGATCAAACAACACCTGTCTCCGAAATAGGCAATTTTGTTGATACACCACCAGGCAGCTTCCATCAACATGAGACGGAAAATCGCAGCCTCGGCTGTGTTGTGCACGACTTAATGATGGCATTGGAGTTTGAGTAGCAAGTACTTGCGTTTCAGCCAATGTAGAAAACAGCTGCCTGAGTATTCTGTGCAGGAATGGCTGGGATCGTCGGGATCGGTGCATTCCATTCTCTGTACGTGAGAGGGTTGCCCCGCAACCGTCAAGTTGAAACAAACGCGACTCAGCAAAAATGATGCCGTTCCTGATAGCAGCAGAATAATTGCAAATATCGTAGTAATACCGTAACACAGCTGTAAATTGGTTTTAACTGCGAGACCTGCGGGAAACAAATGCAGTCAGCCCACTGCAAGAGGGCTTATCGAATGCAGCTTCGGGAACAGATAGTAGCCTCGAACATTATACGTAACGGCAGTACGCATGCAATCAGACCAACCTGATAATGGAAAACGCATATTTTGAAAATGGATGCTGCAATTCTGCTAATGCCGGCCATAGATCGAGTTTGTTCCATGGGCAAATAATTCAATGTCTTCAATATATCAATTTCTAGCAAACTCATATCTACCCAGGCGGCATCATCACAAAACGGACTCTTGTCTGGGGTGGTGCGGGCGATTAAATCATGCCTAATTGATACTTACTTGCTTGTTCGGGAAGGATTCTTTGAGTTCGTTCCATCGCTATGTTTAGAGGGTGGAAGATTAAGATTAGTGCAATCAGCTCATAGAAAGGAAAAATAGATATTATTACTACGCCGCCGCCCGCCCGCCCTAATGGGTTTGGGGGTGCCGCCATGAGCTAGTTATGGAGCGACATAGGCTCAATAAAAGTGATATTGGATCGCCTCACCGAGGTGCAAGGCCGATGTTAGTCTACGCTGCTGGACGGCAGAGCTTGAAGCCGACAGAATCACCGCTAGGGGTATACTGCCATAATCTAGGTACGGTGAAATGCTAAGCAGCATGGTCCTGATATGGTATAGATCTGGTGTGGTTAGTTGTTAGCCTTGTCGGCAGTCGTAAGCACGGCGGGCGTATTTTTCAGACTGGAAATTTCACTCACTCAAACTCTAACCCCAATAATACCCCTCTGCATGCAACCCTGTTGATCAGTGGTCCACCCGAAGAAAAGACGCGTAGGGGCCAGAAGGAAAAAAGCTGTACAACAATTGACTTTCGGAGGGGTCGAAAAATATTCAGCTTGTCTTGGAAGTTAATAGTAATATTCTCCCTTGTTTGCTGCTCGGCTCGGCTCCCTAATTCCACGCTTGATGCCCATGTGCTCGGCTCATTCTATCGGTGCCGTAAAATCCTAATCGAGAAAGCACAACCCACAGGGTTCCCCTTTGAATAGGCATGATCCCGCCCATAGTTGTGTAGATTGCAATCAGTTGTCGGCCCCAGTTTGCTGATCAGATTGAACTATAGATTAAAGAGCCTTTTGTGTCTAATCTCATCTGTGCTACATTCAATATATTGATTGGCATAGTACTCTAATGCCTATGCTTGTTTCAATCGTTGGGCCTTGAAACATTGGCTTTTTCACTCTCCTCCCCCAAAAGGAACCCACTATTAAAACTCTAAATGGCAACATCAGTAGTGAGTGGAAATAAACTGCTCCATGATCCACGCTCCACCAAACGTTAGGCGTACCTGCCCGAACCGGAATGTCCATGGACTGGGGTTGGCATTTAGCCTATACAGGGGCATTGGTTTGCTCCAGGCACTCGGAAATTGCAGCGTCCCAGTTCCAGTAGTCGCCTCGCAGTAAACCTAAGCACGGCTAATACGTGCTCACCAGCCTTGGATTTTTGAGGAGAGGTGGGCGGAACATGGAGCTTCATGTTCGTCAGTGACCACAGGGGGAGGTGCTATGATCCCCTTACTGAAACCGAGACCAAGGTGCAAAAGCCAGCCGGGCCAAATCACCGCCAAAAAAACCAAATGATCGTCTTCGAGGAACCTGCTCGAGCGCACAGGCGTTCAAGCGACCTCTGAGACGGTCTTCCAGATGAAACATCAGGTATATTAGCAGGATTGTAGAAGTCGGCGTTGCTTTTTCGGCCGTCTAAGCGTTGCTTTTTGGCTCCGCCAGTTTATGCAGCTCGTCCGGGTAACGCCCCTGATTGTGTTACATAAATAGCACGAGGTTTGCCCCTGTATCAATCCACCAACAATCTGCACCAATATGAGCGACTACGAAGAAGATGATATCATGTCCCCAGGAAGCCCGGGCAGCCCAGGCAGCCCCGGCAGTCCTGTTCAGATCACCACTACTACCGGTTCGGGCAACAATAAGCGGAAGGAGGTGATGACTTTACCCCTGCCTCCTGGCACTCTTCCTCCCCGAAAGCGGGCCAAAACAAAGGACGAGAAGGAGCAGCGACGTATCGAGCGTATCATGCGGAATCGTCAGGCTGCTCACGCTTCACGGGAGAAGAAGAGGAAGCATGTTGAAGAATTGGAGAAGAAGTGTGTTTCTCTGGAGGATGAGAATCGAGCTCTGAATGTCCGAGTTAAGTCGCTCAGTGCGGCCAAGGCCCAGGTTTTGGCCAAGAACAGCGAGGTTATTGACAGGATCAGTCAGTTGTTTAACGATATTCGATCGGGAAATGTGAGGAAGATAGATTCGTTTGATTTGAGCGAGATTTTGATCAAGGAGGAGGATTTGTCGACCGAGGTGGAGGTGCCAGAATTCGTTGAAAGCGACCACGAAGAGACTGTGGAAGAGGCTGAGAATCTGGTGGAGACTGATTCTGACGAAGTGATGGCCACTCCTACTCCGGATTCGCTTATTTTGAGCACTTTTACCGCTCCGTCGTTATCTTCGTCGGTGACATCCTCCCCCCTGGGATCTTCGGATTACGACGATTATGAGCATGGAAGCTCCCTTCCTCCTTCGGAGTTTGTGTCACTTTTTGAGACATCCAGCCTGACTCGAGCGCATCATCCAGCAGCGATGGTGTCTCTATTATTAGACCAGCAGCGTCGGTCAGTAGCGTGGATGGGATTTTCTTTAAGGACCCTGCTCCCAAGGATGTGGAGTTTATGCTAGGAGAGGCTGATTACGGCCAAATGTTTGATGAAAGTAGTATGGTTTCCCTGTATGGAGACTTTGACCAGTAGGCTATGAACCAGATTCCCCCCGCTCCCGGCCTGCGCCAAAGGGCTGCACGTGGAGGAGAGGGCTGTACGACCACAATTGGTTATTTGTTGAACGTTGAAAGTGCAAATGGCGCGCCCTCCAGCAGTGGTGGGCAGCGACTGGCCGATCCGTCCAAATAATCGAGGCGTATTTAGTCTTCTTCTTGGCCCAGCGCAAGTTTGAAGCGAGATTTGGGACGTGCCGAGAGTTATAAGGCTCTGTACGTTATTTATTGTATATAAAAAAAGCATCCTGTGCGCGGCCTAGAGCTGCGACGGACAGACGATTTATCGTCTACTAATTTATGGCATTGCCGAGTGAAGCAGTGAACAGAAGAAAAAGAGTACAAGCGTAGATGCAATATCCGTAGGCTCGAGTCACATCCATTTGTTTGCAAAAGGCATTAATCTTTGATTAGACAATCATTATTCTCTGTGGGTTAATTAAATGTTAATGACAGTAGAAGTGCCAAATTTAGGCTATATTTGCTGATCTTTTTTAACATGGCCCCATCGGTGGAAGACACGCCATTATGAAATTGGGGATCCAGAACTAATCTTCATTGCGGGCAGCTTCCTATAGCAAAGAATTCCTTCATGACAGTTTAAAGCTTGATTTTTATTGCCAGAGCACGGGATAATTAGGGCCAGGCCAGTGGACCCGATGTACTGGCAGTATGAGAATAGAAGAGAAGGAAACAAAGCAATAATCCAATCAAGAAGGGCCACTACGGAACATTTGCTTCAATAGACTGTTGTTTATTCTTACATAAATATTTTAGACAAGATATCTTTTATTTCAGCAGTAACTGTCGCTTGCTTAGATGTGCATAGCGATACGGTTCAATGCAGAAAGAGTAGCCAGCATGGAAGCCTTGGACACATCCTCATGAATACCGACTCCCCATTCAGTATAGCTTTTTTGATTCTCACCAGGAGGGGTGACGAGGAACTGCAAATATGTAGCAGCTTTGGTGCCAGTACCCTTACCAATAGCATGTTCATTGTACGTCTGGACTTCAAGATTGATGCCGAGAGCGCCCTTGATGGCATCTGCAAACGACGAGATGGGGCCATTACCTTTACCAGAAATCGCCATAGGCTTCTTGTCGTGGAGAATTGTAGCAGCGATTAGACGATTGTTTTTGTTTTCCTTGTCGGTGGAGATTTCGAAGTCTTCTAGAACATAAGGGTGGTTAGAAGTGTCTTCCTGAAGAAAGAATTCCGACTCGAACAGATCCACAAGCTCAGTAGATTTCAGCTCTCGGCCTTTGAACTCGGCCTGAGTCTGGACAATTCGTGAAAATGCCACCTGCAAACCTCTGGGGAGATCCAGATCGAGGGATCGCAGGATGATCCAGGCAGCACCACCTTTTCCAGATTGCGAGTTGACACGGATAACAGCTTCGTAGGTTCGGCCGATATCGGCAGGGTCCAAAGGCAGATAAGGCATACACCAGTGGGTCTCGGCAGCCTTGGTCTGTTCTACTTGAGAGTTTCGTCTCGAGAAGCCTTTTTTAATAGCGTCCTGATGCGAGCCTGAAAAGGCGCACACCACCAAAGAACCACCGTAGGGAGCCCTAGGGTGGACAGGGATCTTGTTACACCTCTCGACAACATCGACAATTGAGGTGATATCCGAAAAATCGACGTTGGGTGACACTCCCTGGGTGTAAAGGTTGAGGGCCAAAGTGACTAGATCAACATTACCAGTCCGCTCTCCATTACCAAACAGACAGCCTTCAACCCGATCAGCACCACCCATTTGGGCGAGCTCAGTGGCAGCAACAGCACAGCCCCGGTCATTGTGGGGATGCAGGGAAATACACACCTTTTCTCGCTCGGAAATATGGGTGCAGAAATATTCAATCTGGTCGGCATACACATTTGGAGTGCTCATTTCGACAGTAGCAGGAAGGTTGAAAATGATAGGAACCTGTTCAGAAGCGTTTCCCCAAGCCTGTTTGACGGCCTCGCAGATTTCAAGAGCAAAATCAATTGGGGTATCAGAAAACGTCTCGGGGGAGAACTCCACAGCCCACTGGGTACCAGCCTGAGCAGGATCGTCCACCGTCAGAGATCGAACTAGCTTAATGCTCTTGACAGCCAGCTGTTTTGCTTCCTGCTCGGTCATTCCAAAAATCACATCTCGGAAAAGAGGCGAGGTGGCCAGGTAGACGTGGATGATGGCTTTTTTGGCCCCACTGACCGACTCCACCGTTCGCTTGATGAGCTCTTCTCGGCACGGAGTCAGCACCTGGATCCATACATCGTCCGGGGCAGTTTGACAGGCAAACTGAGTAAAATCGAAATCTGTTTGCGAGGCCGACGGAAATGCAACCTCGATCTCCTTGTAGCCGATTTCGAGCAATTTGGCGAAATACTCCTTCTTTTCTTCAACGTTCATGGGATCAGGCAGAGACTGGTTACCATCCCGCAAGTCAGTCGACAGCCATCGAGGGGCCTTGTCAAGGGTCTTGGAAGGCCAAGTCCGCTGTGGGAAATTCAGAGGCTGGAACTTTTTGTATTTGGTAGAGGGGTCTTTGAGCATAGGCATTTTTTCAAAAAGTAGAAAGGGATTTTCAAAGTGCAGGGCAGCTGGGCTCCTTTATGAGTTGATGTTTTTCACCTTATGACTAAATGTCGGGGCTCGGTGCGGCTGATGTGCAATGGGGAGGGGCTCCGAACAGAGAAATGGCGGATTCCTTCCTCCTGCTACGTTGTTACTCCCGCCGCCGGTAGCCGAACGGGAAAAACGAAACGAAACGAAACAAATCAATAGAAATTGTACTATAGATATTACAGTACGCATACGTAGAGTGACATGGCGCCCCGTAGAGTGAAAAACGTGGCTATCACGCGTCCGATTGTGTACGGTAATATCGCGATCCCATTAACTGCTGAGGAAAAGGCCGATCCCAACAGCACCATTTCGCCGGATCACAGCCATAAATGGACGATATTTGTTAGGGATCCCACTGATCCTGATATGAAGTTGGATTACTTCATCAAAAAGGTGATTTTCAAGCTCCATGATACGTACCCACAGCCCTCAAGGTCAATTGAGCAGTCTCCTTTCGAAGTCACCGAGACAGGTTGGGGCGAGTTTGAAATCTCAATTCGCATTTTCTTTGCCACTCAAGCCGGTGAGAAGAACATTCTGTTATATCACAAGCTCAAACTACATCCGTATGATATGGTGCCAGGAGAAGAAGCCAAACCCCAAACCGTGGAGAGCTACCTGTACGACGAGCTGGTGTTCAACGAGCCCACCGAAGCTATGTTTGAGATACTTACCAGCAAACCTGGTTCATTATTACCAGCCAAAACTGACGATAATCATGCCTATAGCCAACAGGCCGAGAACGAGGAGCTGGATCGTCTCAGCAAAGCACTGGAAGGGGTGTTCCAGCAAGTACAGAAAACCAAGGAACGCATCAAGAAACTCGAAGGCAGTGCAGTAGAGTCTGAAAGTTGAATACTCTTGTCCAGGGATAACGGCGCATACCTTTTTCAAGAAAATCGTCAATACTGCCGCATTTTGGCACTGCCTGTGGTTGTGCACGAGCACCACCACCACCAAAGCCTATTTATTTTCAATATATGACGCTCATGTACATAGCAAAAAGACACATCCAACTTGGATAAAACTAGAAAATACTATAACTAATCTAGTCTACAGCTAATATCTCGATCTCCAGTTCAGAGCGGTTCAAATTCTGTTATTTTCAGCCCGGTTGCACCTTTTAGCACCACCCTATTGCTTGGGTATCTATCCAACCTTCACCACGATTTTTCACCATTCTCCCACCTGCCACCTCACCACCTCACCACCATCATGGACAAACTCAACGAAGCTACAGCTCGCGTCTCACACTACGCCAAATTATACCAGGTGTATCTGGACAAGTCTGTTCCACATGTAGCAGAGCGTTGGATTGGATTTGGCGTTCTCCTGGTGCTGTTTTTGTGCCGAATTGTACTGGCCGAAGGGTGGTACATCGTGTGCTACACGCTGGGAATCTATCTTCTCAATCTGTTTCTTGCTTTTTTGCAGCCTAAGTTTGACCCTTCGTTAGAGCAGGAGATCCGGGACCAAGATCTGGAGGAAGGAGAAAGTTTGCCTACCACGGAGGATGAGGACAAGGCCGAGGAATTCCGACCCTTCATTAGACGACTACCGGAATTCAAGTTCTGGCACTCGGCTACCCGAGCCACTGTGGCCGGACTGCTTGCCACTCTGTTCACGATATTTGACATACCCGTGTTCTGGCCCATCTTGCTCGTCTACTTTCTAATTCTATTCACCCTTACTATGCGACGACAAATCCAGCACATGGTCAAGTACAGATATCTCCCCTTCGATCTGGGGAAGGCTCGATATGGAAACCGGTCCTCATAAACAGTCGGCTGAATGGCATTGTAAAAAGAAACGATAACTAAGCTGTTAGTCAGTAGCAGTATGAAATAATACTTTGGATGGTGTGCAGATTCAATTTGAGTGTATCCATTAGTCCTCAAGTAGGGCGTCTTCCTTTTCCATTCCTACCTGGTGCTGTATTGCCTGTGTGTAAATTTGACGGTATTTGTAGGTGTATTTGCTGTGTTGACTGCCAGACTGAAAAGTATGAAGTGGTGAACTCGTAACGGTTATGTGGTTCTCGGTCTAATGACTTGGAGGCACTTTGATTGGACATTGATTTTTCTTATCTGAAAGGGCTTGCTTTGTTTCATCCGTTTTCTTTCATCTGTAGTCTTTTGAGTTATATTAGGAACTTTCTGGTTTGCACAGGTTCTGCCGGATCTACTGAGAAGAAGGCATCCATCTCTGCCACGAAGAACTTAAGTGCTGAAGCAGGACCGCTCATGCAAAAATGACTGCGATCAAAGTAGTTATAGAATACTGGCTTGCAGAGGGTCGAGGCTACTGAGTAATCTAGCCCCAGAGTCGATAGTCAACTGTCGATAGACCATATTTCAAAATCGTCCTTCACTCCGACCCGAGACGCTGCTCGTCGCATAGATATACGTTTGAAACCTGAATATTGGAGATGCGTAGAAAAAAGCTAAAAGTATCACGTGGATACTTTCATCGGATAGTAAGGAATTCAATGGACCTGGTCAGGTTAGAAATATACCTCTCAGCCACGGTCCTTTTTTGCGTCCATTCTCTACAGCTTAGCGTTGCATTTTAGTCCACCATTTCGAGGTCCATTCAAGAGCCTGAATTATTCTATCAGATAATATACTCAAACTTTTTCGATTGGATCCGTGTCAGAAATTCCTCCTAGGCGAGATCTCTTCAAGCAGTGGATTGGACCCTGAAGAGACTGTGGTATCAGTGGGTGGAAAAAGCAACGAGAGCTACGCATTGAACTCCCTCAGCTGTGCTGGCGACAAACTCTCCAACTAGCCAACTACATGTCAAAGCTCAGATCAATTTGTGATAAATCGAGAACTTCTTTATAAGCGAGATGGGAAGCGTAAATATTCGCAATTTTTTTCACTTCACTAAGCAAGGAATTGTTTCGGAATCATGGCTGAAATTGAGTAATAGTGCAATGAGCTGCGTATTATGGTCAACTCTATAGGAGGGTATCTAATATATGTCAAATAGTCTACAAAGGAATGGAAGAAGAACAATTGGTTGTTTTTATCTAAAGCACTAAAGTTGCAATAGAGAAAATCATAGCGGCCAGTGCAACCCGTGTATTGCGGCTGGTGCTTGAAGCACTATTTACAACTGCCGTTTTACTTGAACTGGAACTTGAACTTGGGCCTGGACTTGATCCTGGACTTGAACCTGAACCTGAATCTGGACTTGAACCTGGACTTGAACCTGAACCTGAACCTGAACCTGAACCTGAACCCGAACCCGAACCCGAACCCGAACCCGAACCCGAACCCGAACCTGAACCTGAACCTGAACCTGGACTTGATCCTGATCCTGATCTTGATTCTGATTCTGATCCACCCGATACTGTAGCAGAGCTTGATTGTGGGCCGTCAGATCCTGAATTTGAGCTTGAGCTTGATCCTGAATAACTTGAGCCTGAACTAGCAGAGCCTGAACTGCTAGAGCCTGAAACTGAGGCCGATCTGCCTGATTCTGAGCTAGTTTCAGTACTAGGAGTTCGACCAGTTGGAGAGGCCATAACCGACTGGATCAGCACGGAACGGGTTTGGTATTGAGAAAGTGAAGCTCTGATCGATTTACTTGCCAGTGGATTTGTAGGATTGGCTTTGCTAGACTGTACTCCGGTGGAACTAGCAGAAGATTCAATAGGTGAGGCACTGTTGGAAGTGGCTTCAGTTGTGGCGGATGATTTTCCAGACGACCTAGAGTCATAAGGCGCTCCAGTTGAGGCAGCGGAGGGATTAGCGCTAGGCGAGGCAGTGCTAGAGGTCACTCTTCTTGAATAACGTCCAGACGAAGCTGAATAAGAAGTTACTGTATCAGAAAGAATTCCAGATACTGTTCTAGATCCAGCAAGTACTCTGGTTGAAAATAAAGAGGAGGCGGTGCTAAAACGTGCTCCAGTTGAATATCCAGAAGCATTTTCGGATGACGCAATCTCAGAAACTGCTCTACTAGGACTAGCACCCGATTCAACAGGCGAGATAGCGTCAGAAACTGGCCCAGTAGATGATACACCAGCAGTGGGAACGGGTAAAGCTATGTCAGTAGCTGCTCCAGTTGGCAGTGCTCCAGAAGAAGAACTACCAGATACTGCTACGGTTGATGTAACGCCAAAAGATATACTAGTTGAAGCTGCTCTGGAAGAATTCCAAAACGAGGTAGTATCAGAAGCTACTTCTGCTGATGATATTCCAGAATAATCACCAGAGGAGGCCGTGTTAGAAGCTGTTCCGACTGATGATGTTCCAGAAGAGCCACCAGATGAAGCCGTGTTGGAAACTGTTCCAGTTAACGGCGCTCCGGAAGAACTACCGGAGGAGACAGTTTCAGAAGCTGTACCAGTTGAAGAAATACCAGAAGTAGTACTAGCACCAGGCGAAGCTGTACCAGAAGGTACTTCTGTTGTAGCTGTTCCTGAAGGGCCACCAGTCAATGCAGTATCAGAGCTTACTCCAGTTGAAGAAGCTCCAGAAGTTGCGGCAGTCGGAACAGTGCTAGGAGCTGCTCCAGTTGAAGAAGTACTAGACGAAAATGTGTCAGACGTCACGGCAGCTGGAGCTGTGACGAAAGAAGCTCCGCTTGGAGCTGATGAACCTGGCCCGGAGGTACTAGTCGGTGAATCTATGTCAGAAGCTGCTTCAGTTGATGATGCTCCCGAAGAAGTACCGGGCGAAGCAGTTTCAGAAGCTACTCCGGAAGTTGCAACGGTCGAAACTGTGCTAAGGGCTGCTCCAGTTGAAGAAACACTAGACGAATATGTGTTAGAAGTTACGCCACTTGAAGCCGTGTCAGAGGATGCTCCAGTTGGGGATGCTCCGGAAAAACTACCGGAGGGGGCCGTGATAGAAGCTGTTCCGGTTGACAATGCTTCAGAAGAACCACCAGGCAAAGCCGCGTTAGAGGCTGTTCCAGTTGACGATATTCCAGAAGAACTACCGGGTGAAGCTGTATCAGAAGCTGCTCCAGTCGATAATATTCCAGTTGATGATATTCCGGCAGAACCACCAGGCGAAGCCGCGTTAGAGGCTATTCCAATTGATGATATTCCAGAAGTATTATCGGGTGAAGCTGTGTCAGAGGCTGTTCCAGTTGACAGTGCTCCAGAAGAGCCACCAGACGAGGCAGTGTTCGAAGCTGCTCCAGTTGGTGATGTTCCAGAAGAACCACCAGGCGGGACCGTGTTAGAGGCCGCTTCAGTCGGGAGTGCTCCAGAAGAACTACCAGGCGATGCCGTATCAGAAGCTGCTCCAGTTGACGATGTTCCAGAAGAACCACCAGGCGGGACCGTGTTAGAGGCCGCTTCAGTCGGGAGTGCTCCAGAAGAACTACCAGGCGATGCCGTATCAGAAGCTGCTCCAGTTGACGATGCTCCAGAAGAACTATCGGGTGAAGCTGTATTGGAAGCTGTTCCTGTTGATGATATTCCAGCAGAATCAACAGGCGTGGCCGCGTTAGAAACTGTTCCGGCTGACGATGCTCCAGAAGAACCACCGGACGTATTTGTATTAGAAGCTGTTCCAGTTGATGATATACCAGAAGAACTATCGGGTAAAGCTGTATCAGAAGCTGCGTCAGTTGATGATATCCCAGAAGAATCACCAGGCGACGCCGTGTTAGAAGCCGTTCCAGTTGACGACGCTCCAGAAGAACTATCGCGTGAAGCTGTATTAGAAGCTGTTCCAGTTGATGATATGCCAGAAGAACTGCCGGGTGAAGCTGTATCAGAAGCTGCTCCAGTTGAAGAAATACCAGAAGTAAGACTAGTACCAGACGAAGTTCCTCCAGATGATAGTGCTCCGGAAGAAGCTCCAGATGAACTTGTCTCGGAAGCAGTTCTAAAAGAGGAACTCGAAGAAGCTGCGTCAGAAGATGTGCCAGTGGAGGTGATGCCAAGTGGGACAGATGAGGCAGTGTTAGAAGTTACTGTGTCAGAGCTTGCTTCAGTTGGAGAACTGCCAGATACTGCTCCAGATGGTTCAATGCCAGAGGGAGTGCCAACTGAAACTGCTCCAGAAGAACCACTAGGAGACGTGGTATCAGAGCTCATTGCAGTTGAATATACGCCCGAAGAGCTTCCTGACGAAACTTCAGACGTAGTGGCAGGCGGTGCTGTGCTAGAAAGTTCCTTTGTAGACGAAGAGATTGCTACAGGCGATCCAATATCGGAAGATACTCCTGTCGAAGCTTCTCTAGAAGTAGTCACAGGTGAAGTAACATCGGATACATCAGAGGAAGCTGTATGCGAAGGCCTTCCAGTTGAGACTGCACTAGTAGTGGCACCACTAGGAGTAGTACCAGATGCGGAAGTCGAGGCTATTCCAGAAAGCGTACCATCAGATGATGCTGCAGAAGAACTAACAGGCGAGCCGATCACAGAAGTTGCCGTGGTAGATACTATGGCAGATACTGCTCCACTAGATTCAAGGCTGGAAGGCACTCCAGTTGAGGACACATCCGAACTAATACTGATATATGAAGCTGTATCAGATGGTGTTCCAGGTAAAGTTCCACCGGAAGTAGTCGATGCACTATCCGAGCTCGAAACAACGAAACTAATCTCCGATGAAGCTATACTAGAAGGTACTCCGGTTGAAAATGTTCCAGAAGATACTGCAGGTGAAACTGTGCCTGACGGTGAGTATGTGCCAGATGTAGAAATGGGCGAAATTGTGTCAGAAGGAGCACTGTTCGAAGATACTCCAGAGCTACCGGGTGAGGCAGTATCGGAACTTTCTCCTGTCAAAGTTACACCGGATGCTGTTCCAGTTGATATTGTGTCTGAGGGCCCATTGGTCGACGAAATAACGGGGCTCATGCTGGATGCAGAGGGCCCCTCGGTGGAACTAGCACTGGATGCTGTTCCTGTCCCAAGTTCTGTGCCAGAAGAACCGCCGGCTGAGGATACACCAGTACCGGATGACTCAGTAGCATTACTTAATCCAGTAGAGGCAACGTCCGAGGCTGTTCTAGATCCACTGTTAGATGGTGCTCCACTTGTAGCTCTGCTGGAAGTAGTATCTGCCGTTTCGGAGTCAGAGGTTGTGCCACTTGCAGAGGATCCGGAGGAAGTACCAGGTAGCACCGTGCTGGAAGGTGTTCCAGCTGAAGTCTGAACGGAAATACCGCTTGATGATGATGCTGGACCGGAGCTAACACTGACAGAGGTAATACCAGGTGCTATAGTGGAAGACACTCCTGAAAAAGTTCCGTACGAATCTGTCTGTGATGGTTCTCGAGTTGTGGATGGTCCTGGAGAAGTTGCGGGCGAGACTGCTTCACTTGTTGATGCCGCAGAAGAACCACCAGGCGGAGCCGTATCAGAAGCTGTTCCGGTTGACGATGCTCCAGATGAATTACCGGGTAAACCTGTATCAGAAGCTGGTCCGGTTGACGATATTCCAGAAGAACCAACAGGCGCAGCCGTATCAGAAGCTGCTCCAGTTGACGATGCTGTAGAAGAACCACTAGATGCAGCTGTATCAGAGGCTGTCCCAGTTGATGATACTCCAGAAGAACTATCGGGTGAAGTTGTATCAGAAGCTGCATCAGTCCATGATATTTCAGTTGACGATATTCCAGGCGTGGCCGTGTTAGAAGCCGTTCCAGTTGGCGTTGCTCCAGAAGAACTACCAGACGAATCTGTACCAGAAGTTGTTCCAGTTGATGATGATATTCCAGAAGCACTACCGGGTGAAGCCGTATCAGAAGCTACTCCAGTCGACGATGCTCCGGAAGAACTACCGAGCGAAACTGTATTAGAAGCTGTTCCAGTTAATGATATTTCAGAAGAACTACCGGGTGAAGCTGTATCAGAAGCTGCTCCAGTTGATAATATTCCAGTTGATGATATTCCAGAAGAATCACCAGGCGAGGCTGTGTTAGAAGCCGTTCCAGTTGACGATGCTCCAGAAGAGCTATCGGGCTGAGCGGTATCAGAAGCTACTCCAGTCGACGACATTCCGGAAGAACCACCAGGCGAGGCCGTGTTAGACGTGGCTCCAGTTGACATTGGTCCAGAAGAACCACCGGACAAATCTGTATTAGAAGCTGCTCCAGTTGATGATATGCCAGAAGAACCATCGGGCTGAGCGGTATCAGAAGGTACTCCAGTTGACGATATTCCGGAAGAACCACCAGGCGAGCCTGTATCAGAAGTTGCTCCGGTTGAAACCGAAGAGCCGCCGGAGGAGACGGCTTCAGAGGCTGTTCCAGTTGACAGTGCTCCAGAAGAGCCACCAGAAGAGGCGGTGCTCGAAGCTGCTCCAGTTGTTGATATTCCAGAACTAGCGGGGGAAGCTGTATCAGAAGCTGATTCAGTCGATGAAATTCCACTGGATGGTATTCCAGCGGAACCCCCCGGCGAGGCCGTGTTAGAAGCTGCTCCGGTTGATGATGTTCCAGAAGAACCACCGGGTGAAGCTGTATCAGAAGCTGCTCCAGTTGACGATATTCCAGTCGACGATATTCCAGTCGATGATATTCCAGAAGAATCGCCAGACGAGGCCGTGTTGGAAGCTATTCCGGTTGATGATACTCCAGAAGAACTATCGGGTGAAGCTGTATCAGAGGCTGCTCCAGTTGATGATATTCCGGAAGTACCGCCAGGTGGAGCCGTATCAGAAGCTACTCCCGTCGATGATATTTCAGATGACCCAGCGGATGAAACTGTATCAGAAGCTGCTCCATTTGAAACCACTCTGGAAGGAGCGCCAGAGGAGGCTGTGTTGATAGGTGCGGTAGAAGTTGCATCGGACGCAGCAGGTGGGACTGCATCTGAAGTCACTCCTGTTGCGATAACTCCGGAGGTAGCACTAGATGAAGCTTTGTCGGAAGACGCCGTGGTGTCAGTAGCACTGGATACCGTTCCAGATGATCCAATGTCTGACGACACTCTAGTTGAAGATGCTTCAGATATTATTTCGGAAAATGTGCTGGGTGAAGAAGATGGAACCCCTGCAGTTGAGCCAGTTGAAGAAATTATAGAAGCGCTTTTAGACTGTGAAGATGATACACTATCAGAAGCCAGTACAGTAGAAATACTAGAGGTCGAACTTGGCGGACTGTTAGCTGAAGACATCCCGGTTGAAGTTGCTCCAGGGCTAGTTACAGGCGGCACGGTATCAGAGGTCGCTTCAGTTAAAGATGTTACGGAATTAGTGCCACCAGACGAAGTAGTCACTGAAATTAAACCAGTTGTAGATGCTCCGGACGGTAATCCGGACGACGAAGTACCAGAAGTCACTTGACTTGAGTGGGATGCTATTACAGTTCCTGAAGGTAAAGTATTGGATGTTACTTTACTTGAAGGTGAGTCGGACGAGGAAGTACCTGAGGTTACTTCGTTTGAAGGTCCAGAAGATGTAATACCTGAGGTCGTCTCGGGGAATGATGCTGTTGCGGTTCCCGAAGATGAAGCGCGAGAGATTATTTGACTTGAGGAGGATCCAGACGACGAACCTGAAGCAACTTGGGGTGACGATACTGACACTGTTACAGAAGACGAAGTGCTTGAGGCAACTTTGCCTGAAGATGACCCGGCTGCTGTTCCGGACGATGTGGGTACAGAGGTTACTGCACTCGAAGAAGATACAGCAGACGACGTTATGCTTGAAGAGGATCCAAAAGATGTAGTAGTGGAAGACGACGACGAAGATGAAGGCGTCATACTAGAGGAAATGCCAGAAGAAGTGCTTGAGCTTGTCGTAGATGAGATTGTTGAGCTGGATTGACTACTTGAGGTAGTTTTCATTGTGCTAGAGGACGTAGAAAGAGCGGTGGTCGAGCTTGATGATGAGCTTGTTGATGAGCTCGTTGGGGCTGAAGTTGTACTCACTATTTTCACAGAACTCGAACTAGTTAGAATACTGGAAGTAAGGGTGGTCGAGCTGCTCTTTGACACCGCTGCTGTGGTCAAAGTTGTGGCCACAGATGTACTCTTGGTTGAAGAACATATAGCAGTAACACTGGGAGTCGAGACCTTGGTTTTGCAGTTTAAAACAAGATTGATAATGTCAAGTCCAAGATTTCCCTGAATAGTATTGTAAAAAGAGGCACAGAAAACGCACTGAGCCACTGCGTTCGTCCCACTATTTGCTAGATTGCAGATACATGTATTTCCGGGAATAAGAGAACAGCCAGAGAGTGTGATTTGTGAGATAGCTTTGGTACATGTTAACATACATTTTTCCAAAGTTCCAAATATGCCTGAGGCCGAACTGGAGGGAATGCATGACTGAGCGGAGACTGAAGTAGTCAATAGTATCCAAAATGGCAAGAAAATTCGCCGAAGCAACATAGTGGGAGCTTGGTACGAGTTTTGATACTCTTAGAGATAAACGAAGGTCATAATCGGGCTTGAATCCGTTATTTATAATTTCTTCTAGAAGGGCTGGAATATAGACATTTATGTCGTGGATCAACCGTGGGCGACGACCGAAAATCCTACCCATTTAGGACAGATATGGACCGGTAATTAAAAAGAAAGGCTTCATGTGACTGGGCAAACTACATAAAGGTTTCGAAAAGATTCAGTCTAGCCAAAGCCAATGAGCATTGTGCTACATGCTCGCTAATTTGGAGAACTGTATTGTTGGAAGGCAAGCTGGGCCAGAGCAGTGAACTACCATAATTTGAGATAACCTGAATTGCTTAGAATACTTGGCGAGCTTGATGAATTTTTTTCTGCATACTGTTGTGGGGATTGTAAAAGTTTAAAAGGGTCGTACGTTCAAGATATGCCCGGCGGCCTGAAAGCGAAACAGAGTTTTGGATGCATTACATTATTTTACGGCGAATACGTCTCGGACAAACTCAATATGTCAATGCCAAGCACGGTTTTCGTTTACGCCCATGTTTTTATTAGTAGCAAGTCTGGGGGACGGACAAAGCTGCTCGCGAGGATGTGCGGCTCAGTAAATAATGCATTAGGCTCTCTACTAGCCTCCCAGCGAATGGACCCTGCAGATGATTTTCAACATGAAGACATTGCAATATTTTCTGATCTCATTCAGTCAACAAATCAAGTAAGCTACGTCGTACATATACCTCACGCGGTATCATGTTGCTCATTAGATCGTATCTGGAGTCCCCTAGTCATTTAAACTTTCATTTTCAGGCTCTAACCGAGGGCGGTCTGCGCCCGTGCGTAAGAAAAAAAGAAAAAGTCTCGGGAAGTTGAAATCCAGTGAGAGCCGACAGCCCGGTGCAAAGCCAAGTGAGGCCAAATTCCGGATTAACGTGGCTCCCGTATAAAATTGAATCTGTAATAGACATTCGGTCGGGCAGCTCGGTACTGAGTGATTACCGGATAAAAATTTTGGTGTCCGCTGTACGTCAAGGCGGGCTTCAATAAGGGTGGGAATGCGGTTCACTCGAAGTCCTTCCACCACCTGTGTTCTCCGAGAAACAAACGAGTCTCAACACACAGATAAACATGAGCAGGGAACTCAGACTGGCTTTCCCGCCCGGCTAGCACTGCCCCCCGACCCCCTTTCTCTGATGAGCTACTTGAGTTCAATTTTCCTGTTCCCAATCTGTATAAAGGACTGACCCAGCCGCATCAGCAGATACGGAAGTGATCTACAGATATTATCGATTCTGCTAATTAGAGTACGATACGGTTCGTAGCGCTTTTTCAGGCAGAATTTTATTGGTTCACAGGACCAAATTTCATGATGGCGAGCGAATGACGCGAGTGGAGTCGAGGATGATTAAGAAAGGTGGATTAGACGAGGCTGGCAAGAAGTAAGTAAGGTTACGGCAATCGGCAGGTAGCGATGGACAGCTATATCTGGGCAGATGATTATTTGGGCGTTGTTAGAAGCCCACAGCGGCATTTTCGATCTTTCGATAATCGCATACGAGATGTTGCGCCCTCACAGTGTAGTCGCATACAAGACGTTGAGTTTAACTGTTTTTGTCGCATACGAGATGTTGAGTTCCACCGTGTAGGCTTGCTTAGTTGAGAAAATCTCGCCAGCTCGCCGCAAAGAAGACCAACGGAGAGCTTGCAGTGAAAGCAAGCATAGATGACCACTCCGATCTGGTCTTTGCCTGCGCAGCAACATTAGCCATATGACAAGTTCCGGTACATAATTCTACATTGGCGGACGTATGGGTCAAAGGTACCTCGTCGGACGGGCTCAGAGGTCGGTTCTGGACGCAAATGGACCATGTCGGGCCGTCTCGGTTTTGTCTGATGATCTTAAATCCGGACCTCCGTTGCAGTTTATCCCCGCAAAATAAGGTTTTGCAGCGTAAAAGTCCACTCCGCAACGCAGATAGTTGGAGCTCGGGGTCCGCAAGCGGCAGGCCACTGTGGTGGAAGGCCGCTAGAGCGGACATTAGAGCAGCGGACTTGGCTACAGGGGCGGAGCTGCGGACATTGCATGTTTTCTTACAAGAAAATGATCGGATTTAATTAGTGATCCCGACGAGAGTGTTAAGTTAATTGTAGATTCTAAGTTTATTTGCCTGCTAGTCAAAAACGGCCAGTGGATATTCCTCGGCTCCTCCGTCCGGTTAACAGAGAGTAAATCCGTCCGGATCGGTGAAAATTTATTGCTGTCGGCCCGAACTACCCAACCGAGACAGTAGCAAACCGCCTACAAGCTTGAGCAATCCCGACAAGGAATATACGTGATTTCAATCCATAAGTTTTCATTACTATGTACAAAATAAAATAAATAATCAGCTAAGCAGGATTAATGGGGTGAACTGATGAAGATATGCAAGCGGAGAAAGAGGGAGGTGGTCGGAGCTAAGCGTTCGTTTTCAGGCTGTTATAGCCACTCTGGTGGTTGAGCCCAAGTAATCATGCTCGTCTTCATCTTCAACAGCTGCAGCCGTAATGGTAATATCGTCATACGAGATTCCAGAAGATGCGCTCTTCTCCTCCTCCTCGATTGCAGGCATGGGGTTGAAATAATGGTGCAGAGATGTGACTTCGTAGAACTCGTCCCGGATACCGGCAGCGTCTTCGGAAACTTCGTCCAAATCCACCGATCCATCGGAATCGGAATCGGAATCTGAGTCGTACTCCTCGATAGCTCCGTAATCGTAGTCTTCATCGTCGGAATAGTCATCTGCATATTCAACATTGTCGTTGTACACAGCGGGAGATGCAACAGGCGTCTGCTGTCGAGCAGGAAGAGAGAAAGTCACCTTGGTAGCGGCAGCCTTAGACTTCTGTTCCTGTCGATGAGTAGCCAGCGAGTCCATGAGATTATCCAACAGGTTGGCATGCGAAACCAGAATTCGCAGATTGTGGTCCGGCCTTGAGGCCTCTCGGGTCAACTTGGACCGCGCCCGTGCAGCAAGAATATAGGTATCAGCAAGATTGGTAGAGGAAAGCATGATAACGAAGACGGAGATGAAGTCAGGTTTATTGATAGAAACACTAGTCTTGATAAGGGGCTAATACTGTTTTAAGGTATTAGACCAGTTCGGTTCGGTTCAGTTTGAGTTGATAGCAAAATATTCGTGGCGATGGGCCGGATATATATATGTGTTCGGAGATGGCGATGACTAAACTTGGGGCGATGACAAACACCGGATCCACCAAAACCGTTGGAACACCAACGCAAAAAGCACCGCTTAATAATCGGAGTTTAGCCCACACTGCGGAGACGCAAGTCCGTCCACCCCGGGCATACAAACAGAGCCTCCCGGCAATAAAGAAAAAATCGGTTGCTGGCCCCCCTGATGGTATGGCTCTTCGGGAACAGTTGACCAGAATGGATATATAGACCATCATCGCAGATATCGACATGCTGTATATTCCAAGTGAGGAGTTGTTTTTTTCCTCGGGGTCGATTCCGGCCGGGAGTCCGGCAGCTCTTTTGATGTGGCCCGGGTAGTTTGTCCCTCATTAAGCAAATAGCCTCACCACGGCGTGTTCCAACTCCGGGTGGGTTATCAGGGTCCCGCTTGGGTAAGCGGGCATGCGTTTGGCCGGACTCGGACTAGGTTTATCACTTCCGAGTCGGACGGAATTCACCCCTCGACAGGGGAAAAACTGCCAACTGTGCAATTCGGGCAAAAAAAGCAGGTAGGATTTCTCGCCTTGCCTGGCCTTGCCTGGTTTGTTGGGCTGCTTGGCTTCTTGGCTTCTTGGCTTCTTGGCTTCTTGGCTGCTTACATTTTGGTGGAGGTCCGTTCTTGTAAGTTCGGTGCCTCGCCCAAAAAGACAAAGGCCAGCCGCTCGGCCGTTGAGTCCCCGATTTGTGAGCAATGAGCAATGAGCAGCCATTGCTGATAGCCTCACTTCATTAGATTATGCACGCATGAGTGATTTCCCCTTGTATCTCCGTCATGAGCCCGATTATGGCACGTTTGGCGTCATAATGAGTTCATCTAGATATTTGGTATGATTGGTTTTGTCGATTTGGTTTTGACTGGTCTGGTTTGGTTGGTTCAGTGTGGTTTGGCTCCCTATCAATGGATGATGGATTTGCGTTTTTGCTTAGTGAGCCATGCTGACAAACCGTCTCAACTACACTCAATTCAACTCAACTGTCTCACTCATTCCCTTTCTCAGACAAAACAATATTTCCCCCCCCCCTTTTGGGATTGCCTATAGCACCATATCCGCATTTCCGCAATCCGCATTTCCGCAGGTTTGGAATTGGAATTTAGAAATATCATTGTGCGGAATTACTGCCACTTTGCATCCATCAGTGGAAGGAAATTGTGGAGTATTTCTGACAGAATTGCGGGTCCTGGCTTGGCTTGGCTTGGCTTGGCGTGATGCTCCACCAATTTTTAATTAATAGTCAATTAAAGTTTTTTTGCGGTGGTTCGCAATTGCGGCGGACATTAGTAACTAACTAACTTGGATGGTATTCGCGTACGCAAGCGTTGCTGATAAGGGGAATAGGTTTTGGAATATTGTGTATTTTTGGTTATCTATAATTTTCATGTACGGTACGATGATACCAATGCTTGGGGTCGTGGTAGTTCATGCAGCCACGGACCTCCTGGTTCACGGTAATCGGACCATTATTCTGGAAGGGGAGAGTAGCTCTGGCCTGATACCAAGATCCCCACAACAATCCTATAGTAAGATATAGCTTGGCACGTTAGCATATCGCAAAATTGTGTGATTTTCGCTAATGATTCCAAGATTTGAAGCAAGCTGTTTAGATTTGTATACCAGTTCGGACCG
Organism: Zygoascus flipseniorum; assembly: GCA_030565365.1. Taxonomy (NCBI): domain Eukaryota; kingdom Fungi; phylum Ascomycota; class Dipodascomycetes; order Dipodascales; family Trichomonascaceae; genus Zygoascus; species Zygoascus flipseniorum. The sequence continues at coordinate 251,552 of JAJMBR010000013.1, forward strand.
AGTAGGTTTGGGGGCCTCGAGAGTACTGAATAAGGTGCGTGTCTCAGCCCTACGGTACTTGGACGACATTGTACGAACGCATTGCAAATCTAGGCAAATCTGTGGGCAAATCTATCAGTTTATTCGGATGCTCTACTTGGGTTTAATTGGACAGCTCTAGTATTTGCCTTTGCGTTTGCGTTTACGTCTTCGTTTTCTTCTCATTTATTTTCATTTATTTTCATTTTTATTTTCCAACCAGCAGCAGTTACACTGCTTTACCATTTGGCTGCACGGCTTATCTAGGGATATACTGGGAAGCTGCGCCAGCCTTTGAGCCCTGAATGCAGATTGGCTCTCCTCCACGGCTCGGAATGCAGCCTTGCCAAAAAGTGTGTCTCTCGACAAATGCGCAATTGGCTTCATGTCATGCCACAGCTTTAACAGCTCGGGCTCGGACTCGGCCTTTCAATCCTAATGGGAGATCAAAGGCGGAGATGTGAAAAGTGGCAGGGGGTTCTTATTCTCTGTCGGTAGATCTGTGGTTAATTACGCAGCTCCGCTTATTTGAGTGCATTTGTAAGCGGGGTTCCACCCTGGTGTGGTTTAGCGTCAGCCGCACCTTATTCATTTTTGGCAGCGTAATCCGGCTCAACACTGCCTAACTGCTAGGCCCATGGATTTCCTTGAAATGTCGTTTCTACATCTTCGGAAATGGTATTCCGAGGGGTTCAGTTCTCAGCATTGACGTGAATGAGCCGCACAATCCGCAAGGGAACGGCAGCGCAAACACAAGGCACAATATTGTACAAGCACCGTCGGAGCACGAGGGCCGAGCAGTTATGATGAAGTGAAATGAAATGACATAATTATTAACTGGCAAAATTTTTAAAGAAAAATTTATTGAAATTAATTTGGCCGGCAAAATCTCTCCGCTGGTTGGGTTTTGTTCGTGTTTACGTTGATGTTTATTTATAAAACCGCAGCCCAGTTGACTAGGCACGGACAGGCAAAACCCCCCTCACTCCTCGGGTGGGGTTCTCAGGGGGAGCTTGTTTTGTACGGTTCGAATCCAGAAAAGTACAATGACGATATCGTGACTGGCAAATTATGCGCAGTTTTTAAAGTGCATGTACTGATTAACTTAATTCACCGGAATCCAAATCAGGCACATTCCGGCTAGCTGGTGTTGGTGTTGGTGGTATTTGTTTTTGTTCTTGTTTGGATTCAAGATTGGCAGGAAATTTATTTTGTCAAGCCCCGTTGCCTAAGCAACTCTAACAACAAACAAACAGTTGATACCATTGTAAGCATTTTGCAGGTTTGACTCTCTTCTCTTCTCTTCACATCCCACCAGCATGGCCAGCATAAACGACGAAAACTATCGGTCGAGGATCCAGCAGGCTCAGAAGGTCAAGCAGTCTGCAATTGCAGCAGCAGCTTCTGCTATGGGCGCGCGGCCAGCCCAAAGGAGGGCATTTCAGAACATCACCAATACTGCCCGGGAAATGAAGGATTCCAAACAGATCAAGGTGGGCAAAAAGCCCATGGTGTACCAAGAAGTAGTCGAGGAGGTCCGGCCTTCAGTCGACCAAAAGAGAAGTAGTGTAGAATTGTCCTCTTCTCCGAAATTGGACTCAAATGACGATGAAACCGAAGAGGAAATGTTGGAGGACGAAGATGAACTGGAAGATGACCAGGAATTGGAACTGGGCGACGAGTTGGACGAATACGAACATGACCACAAGGAAGATGAGGCTCCGTTTTGGGCCGCTACGGCCCAGGATACCTCGGAGATGGCACTGGTGGTGTCGGAGTATTCTTGCAAGCCGGGAATCTGGGACGAGGATGACGAAGACACTTATGATATTTCCATGGTAGCCGAGTATGGACCGGAGATATTCGAATACATGAGGCATTTGGAGATGATTATGCTTCCCGATGGCAACTACATGGAACGGCATGACGAAATCCACTGGGGAATGCGAAAGGTGCTTTTAGACTGGATCGTTCAAGTCCACGGACGGTTCCACCTGCTACCGGAGACCTTATTTCTGGCGGTAAACTACATGGATCGGTTTTTGACCATCAAGTCCAATGTTTCTACCAATAAGCTGCAGCTGGTTGGCGCAGTGGCCCTATTTATCGCAGCCAAATACGAGGAAATCAACTGCCCCTCGGTCCAGGAAATGGTCTACATGGTGGAGAATCTTTTTTCTGCCGAGCAGATTCTCAAGGCTGAGCAATATATGATCAACCTTCTGGACTTCAAGCTGGGTTATCCCGGACCCATGTCGTTTCTGCGCCGAACTTCCAAGGCCGACGACTACGAGCTGGAGATCAGAACGCTGGCGAAATATCTCCTTGAAATCACCATTATGGACCAAGAATTCGTGGCTTGTCCCCCATCGTATCTGGCCGCCTCTGCCCACTGCATGTCGAGAATTATGCTCGAACGGGCCCCGGCCTGGTCTGATGCTCACGTTTTCTTCGCCGGATACACTTTCAGCCAGCTCAAGCCGGGTCTGCGCATTCTGTGGGACTGCTGCAAGCGTCCTGAACAGCACCATAAGGCGATTTTTCAGAAGTACCAGGACCGTCGATTCCGTAGAGCCAGTCTCTATGTGTCGCAGTACATGACTAGCACAGACTATGAGCTTCCGGCTGTTCTGTCTTGACCCACCAAACCTGATTTTACACTAGCGCGCATCGAGATTTTCTAATACCTAATACGGTCTGGCTATTCTGGAACACCAGTCGTATCTATATCTGACTCTACTTTCAGAGATTTCTATATAAAAAACCACATTCCCCTGGGAGGAGGGGGTCGATCTCATCTCTCCATATAATGAAATGCCCCGAGGTAATCCCCTTCTGTCATGTAGAGCTGATACTTTTGAACATGCTTTGTTTTTGTTTATTGCACACCACGATCTTCCGTAAGACTGTCCTCCATAGCTCAGACGGGCAAATCATGGCTGTTGTTGGTCTTTCCTAGCAGGCGGATTTCCTGTTTTGGATCGTTAATTCTTGGTGGGTGCTTTGTTTATCCATTTTAGTCGGCGCCGCATCGATGTGCGGCCTATAACTGTTAAATTCTTCAGTGGCATGTACGTAATGAATGGGGATACTTTGCACTCGAGGTTTACGTCCTCTGAATACTCCGTAGCCCCATGTTTGAAGTTTTTCCGTAGGCCATTGGAAAAGTCCTGGTATTTTCAAATCGTGGTATCTTTTGAGCTATCTCTCGCGGTTTGGTATGCTTGCATGACCTGTCCGTGACGAAAGTCGTCTGCTACTCTGCTTTGCATTCTGAATGCCAGCAGTCGACCAAAAATTTATCTATCCAGGTACTTTCGCGTTTTACGGGGTTTTTGGGTCTCAACCAACCAAATCGGCATGCCCTGGATTGAGGTGCTCTGGCAACGGAAGTAGGTTATTTCGCCGCATGATATGAGGCGCAAACTCAAACTGGAACAGATCCTCCATATATCATCAATGACATCCGGCTCGGTGGTCTGCATGCCAAGCCAAGACCCGTGCTGTAAGTGACGTCACGGTTCATTTAGTTAGTGGTTTGTTAACGGCTCACTACGCCTGAGTTAAACAACTCAGGCGATGAGAGTCTCCTGATATTTTGGGTTTGCTTAACAATACTGCTCGATGGGGTATTGCTGAAAGTTCCCGAAAGTGCCAGAACAAAAAACTCAAACCTTAAATATGCCTATATTAAAATATTCCGGACCATGTGCTCGGACCTATCAATCCCGAAAAGAACCGAATCTTCAGAAAGTCAGTGATCCTCTGCAATTTGCAGTGCTAATGGAATCAATTAACAGCGTATACCTGCAAATCATGTGCAGAATCAACTGGTACGTATGGGACTCTCAGGCGTGGAGAGCATTCCGAGAGCTGACGCTGGAACCAGGATTTGAGCAAAACAATCTTAATACTGGAACAATTCTTGCCAGTGTGGACGGTCGAACTAGGCAAAAATTTTTGAGAGAGCTGCATAAATATGGCGTGGGTATTGGAGACGGTCCGGAGTTTTTCGATCTGATTTGGCTGAAAGATACCAGGCTCGTACTCGGCGAGAGGGTGGGCAGATCAAGTCAAAAGAACATCAAGGTCAACGGGAAACAAATCTCTCTAGGAAGTGCTTACCTCAGAAAAGACTGTATGAATTTCGGCTTCTGGCTAGATTGGATCCGGAAGGAACTCGGTGGTGTAGGAATAGTCATAGCACCCGATCTATGCTTATATGAAATTTCGGAAGAAAGGCAAGAACTAGATGGACGCACTGATCAGCAGGTGACTAATCTGATAAAGTCGTCCTTGTCTCAGGGATTTGCCTTGCCGTTCTGCGACGTGGATAATCCTGGTGATATGCTAAGAGCGTTTCGTCGGAAATTGGCACATCGGCAGCCTCACGAGATAGTCAAGTATATTGACGAGCAAATTCGCAGTCGACTGTTAAGACATCCTCAAGATTATCATGCTCTCAGAGAACTGCACAGCTTAGTTCATGAAATGGAGGCAAATCATCCATCGATGGTTCTGTTAATGACATATCTGCGATTCAAGCAAAACGGTCGGGAACAACAGTGAGGGTGTAATTAGCAGACTGAATGGGATAAAATGGGATAAAAATAGGTTTAAAATTGTAGGGAAACGTAGGAATGGTAAGAACGGCATAAATGGGATCTGAACGGAGTCTGAGTGGGATTTGAATGGGATCCAGATGAACAACACAAAAGTACGAAAGGGTTCTGAAGGGATCTTGAATGGAATCTGAATGGTAAGCATGCTAGAATAAAGTACGAATAGCAAAAGTAGTATAAATATTGGCATGGACAATAAGATTGGTATGAACAATGAGATTGGTATGAATAGGACAAGGATAAGTAATATCAGGACATGATCAACATTGAAATAGAACAACCGTAGCTCAGATCAACATAAGATCTATAGAAGAATAAAACAAGCGTATGTAACAGCAAAAAGTGCTGAAAATGAGTGGAAAATTTAAAAATCTTTAGGAAGTACAGTATATTTTATGTCTAATTGGGCAGAACTCAATCTATTGCTGGATCGGTCAGGTCCAATCGTTGGTCGCCGGTTTCAACTGGCTCCTTTATGACAGATAATACTCTATACATTACATTATCAAATCAAAAACCAAATCCAAACATCCCCATTGCTATTTGGCTTGGTTTCCATTCCTTTAACTCTGGTGTATTGTTGGCTTACGTCTCTTTCCTAATTGGGACGGTGCACAATAAAATTTGTAGACGAGCCATCGCAGGCACAAAACACATTTCTTCCTCTTCATCACATCATCAATGTTTCGACGAGGTTTGCTTCGATTAACCCCCCTCGTGGGCAAAACCGCCATTCGAGCAGGTATTCCTGTTGTTCGTGCTACTCCGTTTGCTGCTCGTGCTTTCAGTGTTTATCAGCCGGTGTTTAAGAGTGCTCTGAATGCAGCGGATTCTCAGCTGATTGGCGCTTTGAAAACGGAAATTGAGATTGAGACATCGGATGCCAATGAAGAAGCGCTGGCCAAACCCGCAGGATTCGACAAGTTTCTTGCTGATACTGGATTTGAGATTGTTGAAAAGGATAGCGTTGACGATGTTGAGCTGGTCAAGAAGAATGGCGGCGAGACGGTCCATGTTTATTTCAGTGTTTCTGATGTGACCAACAATGAGATTGAATCCCCTGAATTCGAAGAAGAAGAAGGCGCTGCTGCTACTGAAGAAACCCACGATGATTTGACAGGAGAGGCGGTGATCCGATTGAATATTGTCATTGAAAAGCCCAATGGAAAGGCCCTTGGGGTTGAGGCCATTGCCCAGGACGATTTCATCTTGGTAGAATCGGTGGTTCCCTATGAAAGTTCCGAGCTTGCTCTGTCTGAAGCTGCTGAAGCTGATTACAAGCGACGAGCTCTTTACCAGGGTCCTCCTTTTGCGTTTTTGGACGAAAGTGTGCAGACTGCTGTGGATGCCTATCTTGAGGCTCGAGATATCAACGATGATTTGGCCCATTTCATTATTGAGTATGCCAGTTACAGAGAAAACCAGGAGTATATCCGATGGTTGGAGAGAATCAAGAATGTTGTTGAGCAGTAGAGAAAGCGTAAGTTATGCGATCTGATCGTTTAGTATGTACATAGTTTAAATTTGAATAATATGAAATGTTATGGAACGAACCAAGAAACTCATTTATCAGTGTGAAACGGCATGGACGGACGAATAAGCTCATGATATAAGCGAAAATTTGCATTGCCATGCATGCATGGATCCTCTTGTTTAAACTGCAAAGCTGCAAAATGTGACGAAATGTTCCAGTGTTTCACTTATAGAACCACGACAATATGCCTATTACATTAATCTTTATTACCAACAAATTATGTATAGCGAGCCTAGCTGGAACGGGCTACTTTTCTCGTCACAATGGCCTGCTTTCGATGGCTAGGTATTCACTGCTTCTTCTTGGTCTTCTTCAAATGGTGCTCAGGAATCCAGCTTTCATCGTATGACTTTCCGTCGGTCTTGGTATTGGATTTGGACTTTTCCCCGGTAGGAGTGGGAGAAGAAGCCTTTTTGGCAGGGAACTTCTTCTCAATGTTAGGCAAAAGAAGCCGTTTGGAAGCAAAAATACCACCAGCAATGGCAGTAACTCCCAGAATCACTTGCACAAGCAGTAGCTTGGGATCCAGGTTGGATACAGCCGGATCATTGACGTTGATGGGAGTTTTGGACAGAGTGACGGTCAACAGCTCATCATTGAAAGAAAAGTACAGAGTGAAGGCCAAATCAAAGTCCTTGGGCGGCAAAGCCACTCTAATTGACTGGGTGATGTCCTGGGTCTCGCCAGCAGCAATCTCGACCGGAGAAATGGAGGTGGTGGTCAGATTGGTATATGGCTTGGACTCCTTCTTGTCATAAATGGCTCCGCCAAACGCAGCCAACACCAAAGGAGTGGATTCTCCGTTGGTGATACGGAACGCAATGGGGGTTTCTTCTTCGTTGATCAATGAAAACGAGCCATCGGGCGTAGAAAACGCATCGGGGAACGACAGCTGAACGTCCAGGTTGTTAATGGGCGAAGAGTCCTGAGCCAGAACAGAGGCAGCCAAGGTCAGCAGGCCGGCAGCAATATTTAAGAGCTTCATTTCTGCAGTGGAAAATGGCAGATGATAAGTTTTGGAAAGGGGTGATAGAGATCAATTCCTTAATCAGTGCTGGTGATAAGTCAAACTTGTTCGCAATTGTTGCATCGAAATACGTGGAAAGAGTGCCGCACGTACGGCTGGGGTGGTTATCGGTCCACAAACTACGCAGGGGGTTGGGGGTGGAATTTCAACTGAAATAAATCGAATCAAAGTCAAATCAAATATAATTGTATCAGCCTTTGAACCTCCGATGAAATTCGCAGTCGAGTTTTCTGGAGGCCTCGAGACTTACTTTGGAGGCCAGAAATACAGGGATATTCATTTGGACGATGGAGCTACGGTGCAGATTCTGTTGGATGTGCTCAGCCAGCAATGCTCTAAGCCGGAGATGTTTCTGCTAGATGGATTGGTTCGCCCGGGGGTTTTAGTTCTTATTAATGATCAAGACTGGGAGCTGTTGGATGAGGAAAGTTATGGAATCCAGGCCGGAGACAGAATTCTCTTTGCTAGTACGCTCCATGGAGGTTAACAAAGTCTGCGCCTGCTATGGTCAAGATCTCCAAGCGAAGCTGCCAAAACCAAACGAATCTCATTTGGCTGTGTGGATTTTTTGCCAAATCGACGTAGAATGCATCTTACTGTCGATCAAATCCAAATCGTATCCTTTAGCAGTGATATTTGATATTGTGAACAGATCTGTATCTGTAACCATGAAATGCATCTTAATGACGATCGAATTGAAATCTCATGAAATACGTCCTAACATCAGCCTAATTGAAATCCCAAAACACTTTTCAATATCGATCAAATTAAAATCTCACAAATACTTCTCAATATCCATCGAATCGAGATTTCGTTCATCCATTATCTTTACACTTGATATCGATCGAATTGAAATCTCATGAAATAAATCTTTATATCGATCGAATATCGAAATATACATAAAATACTTCTCATAATCGATCAGATCCGAATCGCATAAGATTTATCTTATTCACCTATTATTGTTAGACTTGATACCGGTCGACTCGAAATATCATATAGTAGTACTTCTCAATTTTGAACGGATCTTGTTGAACTTTATATCAATCAAATCCACCTCATAGAATTCATCTTATTCACCCATCATTTGTAGACTTACTATGATTATCTCTTTTATCGCATTCTGAGAATTAAAATGCTCTTGCTAATAGACGATTCTGATAAATCGATAGAGTGGTCCTCTAATGTCAGACACTATCAGCCTAGATGCGCCCTCCATCACTTTTATATGGCCATTTATAGTGGTACAACATGAGCTCCAAGTGCTCCTCGTCCTCCCCAGTTCGTGTTTGGCCGCAGCTGTAGAGCCCTTACTCCCTCTACTAGATCGTCGTCCTTGACCAGGATCTCAATCAGTGGTTCATCTCTGACGACTGTGGCCAATTTCGTGAGATTATCATGATTTGCAGCATTTGCCGACCCAAATTTGACAATGGTATCACCGTCTCTGAGACCAGCTTCGCTGGCAGGCGAATTGTCAAATACTTGTTTGACAACCGCAAATGCAACAGGGATCGTTTTGGCACTGCCATTGACAGCATGCCCGTTGGCGGCATCGGCCTGTCGACGAGCAAACTCTGCTTTTACCTGTGTTTCTATGTCTTGCATTACGGCTTTGAGATCGTTTGTCAGTCTAATGACGTCTCTGCGGATGGTTCTGATCTGCGCCACGTCGATGTCGCTGCGTGGGAAGCCGTCCTCGGTGGTCAGCCGGGTGTTCATATCTGCTCCCTGGGATTCCAGGGCTTCTACGAGACTGTAGAGTTGGCTTTCCAGCTCCCGTCGAGTGCTAACTAGGTTGTCCATTTGCAAAGTGAACAGGAGATGCTGAGATGATGAGATGGTGATGATGGGATGATGGCAGAGTGTGTACATTACCTTAAAATTATTCAAATATTCAGTTTAGTTTTCTTCAACATACTTCAATGCTCCATTGAAGCTATCTTCGGGCTTGACCCCTACTTTTACCACTACTAATTTGCCGTCCTTGACAATCCAGTGGCTTCGAATAAGCCCACCAGCCGCAGTCTTCTTGGCTCCCAGAGGGCCGATCAGGTTATAAGCTGGGTCGCTAAGCAGCTGATAGGGCAGATTCTGTTTGGTTTGGAACGTCTTCTGGGCTTTTACCGGGTCTGCACTGAGTCCGAATACTCGCGCTCCTTTTTGTTCGTACTTGGGGAACAGATCTCGGAACCCGCAAGCCTGTCGGGTGCATCCCGGGGTGCTAGCACGTGGGTAGGCAAAAATTACGGTGATTCCGTCCTGGGCCAGCTTAGAAATATCCACTTCTTGTCCTTCTTGGTCGAGAAGAGTGATATTGTCTGGAAAAGCATCTCCGACTGTTAGTTCAGCGGCAGAAGGAGCCTTAGGCTGGGGGACTTTCTTGGAAACCGGGCTTTTAGGGGTTTTGGCGACTTTGGCGACTTTGGCTCCGTCCACTGCGGGCTCCAGCGTGTCAGCAGACTTGCTGCGTAGTCTTGATGATTTTCTGAGTTCAGCCATTGGATTGCTAATGGTAGGTTTGCAGAATATCTGACGAAAGCACGCCGCCGAAGGGGTAGCTTAGCTTTCCCCGGGCGCCGCATGTAGGAACAGCCGTGCCTTGGCTGAAAATGGGTAGAAAATTAACCATCCGAGGTGAATCGGGCGCTCAACTCGTATGCCCAGCAGTGATTATATTTGTTTCTGGCCCTTGCTGATACTTGGCAGTGGATGCTTTTGTTCGTTGCCTCATCTGGGTGCTGTCATTAGTGTTCATGTGGTTTCTATTTCCTGTTGTAGGCTTGGTATATAGGGTGCATAGTTTGACATCATGAAAAATTTCCAATCACTGGAGTAGAAATATATAGGATTAGTAGCCATGAGTGAGGTAGAAAACAAACAAGAATCGCATGATCAGGAATCAGAGCCTACTGAAAAACCCAGATCGGACCCTACACCCCCTGTTCCCGAGGGAATGAGTAAAAATGCATGGAAAAGGCAGCTCAAGAAGGAAAAGCACGAGCAACAGCGAGAAGAATGGGTCGCGATCAGAAGAGACAAACGCAAGCAACAGAAGGTCAAAAAAAGGGCCAAGGACAAGGAAATCAGACAACAGCGGCAATATTTGCCCGGAGACGAGGTAAAGAAACCCGTGCTACAGGATCAACAGCACAGTGAGGTGGGAGTATACTTAGACTGCTCGTTCGACAGCATGATGAAAGAGGGAGAAGTGATATCGCTGTCACAGCAGATAATCCGATGCTATGCAGAGAACAAAAGAGCAGTTCGCCCGGTAGACCTGCACATATATGGAGTGGATGGAGATCTTCGCAAGAGATTCGAGGGTCCTATAAGGAGCCAGCATCTTACATGGCACAAGTCCAAACCCAAAAGGATTTCATTCCACAACGAGGGATATGGGCTGGAAAATGCCCAAAATCTGTTATATCTGAGTAGTGATTCGGACAAGGTGATTGAGAAATTGGAAGCTGGCAAGACGTATATCATTGGAGGCATTGTCGACAAGGGACGATACAAGAACCTGTGCAACAGCAAGGCCAAAGAGCAGGGGCTACAGACAGCAAGACTACCAATCGACGAGTACGTCAAGATTTCCGGTAGAAAAGTGCTCACCTGCAACCATGTATTTGAGATTCTGCTCAAGTTTCTCGAGGTCGGGGACTGGAAACAGGCGTTTGAAGCGGTTCTTCCCCTGCGAAAGATTGGTACCAGTACTGAGAAGGATGCGGAGATAGACCAAGACGAGGACGTATCAGCGCAAGCAATTGAATAAAAAGGCGATAGATGCGGAGATGCCAGACCGAGGATACACCTGTGCAAGTAAATGAACAACCTGCCAGTAGAGGCGAAGATACTAGATCGAGGATGGACCTGCCAGGAATTGAACAACAAACTAGCAGATGCCGATACGCCAGGCTGAGAATAGACCTTTGCAAGTTGGCGAACAAGGCTGGAGAAACGCAGATACCAGGCCCGAGTTGAATCGACTAAACGGGTTGTAGATGCGGAGATAGCAAAGCCCGCATTTACATCATCTGGACCATCTGCAACATTTCTGCAATTTTTTTCGCGAAGTTTACTAGCTACATAATAATCGCATCTAAAATTAAAAGCCCAGTTCAGCGAATACTAAAAAAACTTGTCCAACCCCCTTTTTGTGACGCCGCCTGCTAAAGTCAGCTCAGGGATGGGGAAGAAGAAACAAAACCCCACCAACGGCCGGCATACCTGTCAATCAATCGAATCAAGCAGAGCCAGCCAGCTAGGACGAGCATCAAGCAAACCTGTTGGCCGGAATTAAATTGATATACATTGCTTGGGGCCTGTGACCACCACACTGTGCAGCACTATGCGCCACAGATAAGATATACCCATGTGGAGTGATGCAAACCTTGTTTTACATGGCTGTGAATGGGTGGTATGGAGCGAAATTCGCTAATCCCGCTTGCCGTGACATAGCTGGAGTAGCGACCCATCACATGGAAGTAGAGAGCATATAAATACCCCATCACACAGACTAACAGTTCTTAGCAACTTGCCAATAACATCTACTGAAAAATTAAAAGCCCCTTTTGTACAACCCGTAGCAATGGCATTGTTCGGTGCTTGTAATTAGTTAAGTTGGTCAAGTCAATTAGTTAGTTGTAGGTTAGTTGCCCTTCCCTATTGTGTGTCGCTCCATGCCCCTTTCAGCTTTTCACTGTTGCACCCTCTAACTTCCACCAACCAACTTTTCGGGAGCTGGCATAAAACAACCACGCCACGCCACGCCCATGGAGCCCCACGACCATCGCACAGGTGCTGATGGTGCCATGCCTCCATCGCAGCGCAAGTCGTCGATGCATAAGCGTAGTGTAGACGCCAGAAGGGCCTCAGATCGGACGGTTTCAGCCGCCTCGAGCTCTCCAGAGCCTCGCCCGCGGCCATCTGAGAAGACCAGGCGCTCCCACGACCAGAGACCAATATCAACCGGACCTATTGACCTACAATCTAGACGGACGTCTACTCAGGACCTGCGTCGGCTGTCCCAGGAGAATGCTGCAGCCACGGCCGTTGTCCAGCAGGAAATGAACAATGTCCAGGCGCTCAAACGACTCAGTATCGGTGCTCTGTCATCGCTGGATCCTGACTTGCCCAGTTACACGTTTGATGCCGGCTCTGTTGACGCCGAAAGACCGGATATTCAAGGCCCATCGTCCCCTTCCAACGAGCAAAATGACCTGAGCTCCACTCAGATCTCTCCCAGCCAAGCTTCTCAGCTACTGTGGGTCCCTGCAAATGTCCACCCCGAGCTGGCTCCACAGGAATGGAGATCGTTTGTTCAGAAGAAGGTGGCCGAAATCAAGGCAGGAGTGGAGAATCAACGCAAACCTTCTGCTCGAAGAGTATCCAGTGGCCCTCCATCCGCATCAGGCCCTTCATCAGTTGCATTGCCCGAACGGTCTAAAAGCTCTCCGTCTGCTCCCAGTTCCAACTTATCTCGCAGAAACTCTCGACTGTCGAGGCAGATTCGCAGCCAGGATGAGTACACTGACGGGTCAGAAATCCTGCAACGCCAGATTCCGGAAGGGCCCAAGCCTGTAGTCCAACATGCAGTACCAGGAGACAATCTGCAGAGCATATCATCTTTGTCACAGCATTTGTCGACGCTAGGAGAGCTGGAGTCACTTGCGGCAGACCCATTCCAGCTGGCTCGGTCTCTGTCTGGTAACAAGGGCTACTACAATCCGGGGATTTCGACCCAAGCATCCCCCAATAACGAAATTACGAACAACACACACGAAGACCACAATGAAATTGCATTAGCCAACGATAGCGACGAACCAATTCTGCCTGGAGGATCGGGCTCGCTACGCAGGGCCACCAGAAACAGATACAGCAAGTCTTCGCAGAAGCACCCATCACTCAAGGGTCGGCGGGAACGGCCCAATTTCAGAATCGACGTCAAGCAGCAGGCTATGGAGAATGTAGTGGCAGAGGGCCCTTCATCTACTGGCCACTATGAACCGCAGCAGCAGCAGCAGCAGCAGCAGCAGCAGCAAGATGAGGATTTTGTCAAAGATTCTCAGTATGTGCTAGAACTGTCCCCCATATCACCACTGTCGCCTATCAAACTCGAAGCAAACGATGACCACTCGCCTCCTTTCTCATCGACTCCTCCGACCCCCCCCTCCAAGTCCCCTATCATGCCTTCTAGCCCGTCCCCCCCGCCCGTCCCTCCCAAGAGCCCTCAGACCACAGTGCAGACTGCTGAGGGCATCACCAAGTCCAAGTCCAAATCGAGAAAGGGATCTTGGAGGTGGTTTCAGCGTGACGAAGCTGGCTCCAAAGATGCAGCCCCTAAGGAACCACTCACTCAGGCCGCATACATTGAGCCAGCGTATAAGGAAGCAGCATCTACATCTTCAGTGTCTTCTCCGATACCCGACGCAGCCCCAGTCACGAATCCATACACGCTAATGACCTCTGCTCAGCAGCAACAGAAGCAGCAGCAGCATACTACCACCCCCTCTCTTGCATCTATTGCTCATGTCGATCTAAAACCCCAGGAACAGCAAAGCACGCGAGAATCGCAGTCTCCATCCCCAACGGAAGATAGACCGGCTGGCCCCTTAAAGGAGTCCAAGGACATCAAGGAAGGTAGCACTTCAAAGAGTATTAGCTCTTTCTTTTCTAAGATGATCAAGAAAGACAATTCGCTCGGGAGCTCTGAGCAGCCCCAGGGTGGCACCATCACACCGTCAAGCTCGACTGGCAGCTTGAGTTCTATTGGGAAAAAGTCGCCAGAAAAGACTAAGAAGAAGGCAGGCAAGAACCACTCCAGATATAGATCACGCAGCAGGGACATCAAAACTCACCCTACTACCGTGACACAGCAGGCTGTGGAACTGGAGAAGAAGCGACAGTCTAAGCAGTTTGAGCAGCAACAGCAGCAGATCCAGCAACAACAACAACAAGGTTATTTTATGCCGGCTAATCAGCAACAGCAGCAGCAAGATCAACAGGGCTATTTTTTACCGTCTGGTCAGCAACCGCAACAGCAGCAGTCTGCTCAAGATGCATATTACCAGCAACAGCAAGCTCGAGCACGGGCCCAGAATCAGACAGCCGCTATCCAGTTACCGTACGAGATCCCTCCTCACCAGATGAGCGATAAATCTTTGGCGATGATGTACCACCGATATCCTATTCATATCGAGCGTGCTATTTATCGGCTTTCTCATCTCAAACTGGCCAACCCGCGAAGACCACTAGTGCAGCAGGTATTGCTCTCCAACTTTATGTATGCCTATCTGAACCTGCTGAATCACGGATATCGCCTACAGCAACAGCAGTTGATGTTTGAGCAGCAACAACAGCAACAGTATGGTTATGACTACGAGGAAGGACAATATGTTGATGGACAGTACGAAACAGGTGGGCAGCTTGAAGCCGGAGCGCAATACGATACAGCCTCCAGTCCTTACGACAGCAGTAACCCTTATGATTACTATGAGGGATACGAGGAGCACGATGATCAGGGCCAGGCCCAGGCTGAGACGGAAAATGAGAAGTTCAATCCCAAGAAGAGCCCATCTGCTGAAAGCTCGTCGTCTTCGTCGTCGTCTTCGTCAGCCGGTGAAGACATGTGGCATGGAGAGGAAGACGAAGAGCACAACTCCAGCAATTCCGAGGCATTTAATGGTCGGCACCGCCGGGGACATCATAATCCGATGTACGGGGGTGCTTTAAGCGTGGAGCACAGTTAGATGCCAATGGAAAAAAAACTTTTGATCTCGTCCGCAGCAGCGGGATATGCATAGCATCTTTACATCTTGCATGGGATATGAATGTAGGTAGAATAGTAACAGATGATACAAACCAAAAAAGACAGCAAACATGCAGAATTGAAAAAAGTTGCGAAAACCCAGGTCCATGCTGATTCGCGATGATGGCTGACACGAGTCTCGAGCCCCACTAGTGAAGGTTGGATTCAAACCACCATCATCATGGCGTCTTCATCGAAAACAGCGGTGGCTAACAAGAGCACCAGCAGCACCGGGCTGGCTCTGCCATGGGTGGAAAAGTATCGACCGATGTATCTGGATGACGTGGTCGGAAATGAGGATACTATCGAGAGATTGAAGGTGATTGCACGCGATGGAAATATGCCGCACATGATTATATCAGGAACCCCCGGTATTGGCAAAACCACTGCAGTTCATTGTCTGGCCCGATCTTTGCTGGGAGAAAAGGGATATGCAGAAGCGGTTTTGGAACTGAATGCTTCAGACGAGCGTGGAATCGACGTTGTTCGAGGTCGGATCAAGGGATTTGCTCAAAAGACGGTCAATCTGCCACCAGGAAGGCATAAAATCATCATTCTGGATGAGGCCGATAGTATGACGCCTGGAGCCCAACAGGCGCTGCGACGGACCATGGAAATCTATTCCAATACTACGCGTTTTGCATTTGCATGCAACCAAAGCAACAAGATCATCGAACCGATCCAGAGCAGATGCGCCATTCTGCGGTTTGCTAGACTGACCGATCAGCAGATTCTCAAGAGACTGTTGGAAATCATCAAGGCTGAGAAGGTGGAGTACAGCGACGATGGGCTGAGTGCGCTGTTGTTTGCTGCTGACGGAGATATGCGCCAGGCCATTAACAATCTGCAAAGCACCTGGTCCGGATTTGACTTTGTCAGCGGAGATAACGTGTTTAAAGTGGTGGATTCACCGCATCCTGTGGCTGTACAGCGGATGCTGCGGGCCTGCAAGGGCAAGAACATTGACGGGGCTATTGATGAGCTAGATCAGCTATGGGATAAAGGATACAGTGCGGTGGACGTTATAAGCACCATGTTCCGGGTTACGAAGTCATTATCTGATCTGAATGACGAAGAGAAGCTGGACTTTATCAAGATCATCGGGTTCACGCATATGAGGATTCTGGATGGAGTGGGAACGTATTTACAGCTGGCAGGATGCCTGGCCAAATTGACAAAATAATTTAAGCAAAGAAATTCGACTTGATGACGGCAAGGGGATAAGAATTTGGCAAAAAGTAAGCAATAAATGAATTCTGCAAATAACCTTACTGTCTTCATCTTCTGCGAAAGAGATTAAAGTCTGTTTCGGCGAACAACTGGTGGAAACCATCTAGCAATGAATAGTAGATCAAACCCCCCTTTGTTGCAATGAACTAATTGAGACATGCAACAAGAAAAAAATGGAATTTACCTACAATAAAGAATTCTATTGAAGAGAAAAAACCACCGCGAACTAATGGAACCATCTTCTTAGTTCATTTGAACGGCCTATCAAAGGCAGGACGTAGATGAAACCACACAGTCCAGCAACTAACAAGCCTCGATAAAACAAAGTCTTCTTACGGGTATCGAGGGTCAATGGCGGCAAACCTAGTGAGTTGCAGAAAACGTGAACAGCAATACAGGCCCACACAGAGAAGGTCCGCACGAAGATGTAGGAAACGTACCAACCGAAGACGGTGGTATAGGTGAATTGCAGCACCGAAACAAGAATTACTCGTTTAGGGTGAGACTTGTCGTGCAGATAACTCTCGTAAGCGTGATGTAAGTGAGCTACTGCAAAATATAGCGGCGTAGCAAAGATTGTGGTGAGTTCAGAGCTGTTGGTGCTGATATATAGAGCCATGATGCACCCACGGAACACCAATTCCTCGGTAATGGGACCCACAATATAGTTTCGAACCCCGTGAATGCTCAGAGTATCGTCCTTGATTTCCTGGAATATTTCACTCCAGTTACAATCGTGCTCGAATACAACAAAATTCCACAATGGCCCTACGTACAGCACCGCCGTCACAAACAGCGCGGCAGAAGGAGCCACAATGAGCTCATAGATGCCCAATCCCAACCCAAGACTGCGCCAGGCGTATATCCAGCGGCTGTAGACGTTGTTGAATATGAAAATGCTGGGAACAACGATGAGAACTAGAGCGCATGTTAGCAGACTGATGGCATTCATACGGTTGTACACCACATGCGGATCGTCTCGCTGCTGAGTTTCTGATGGCCGTGTCTTAACCGACACATATAAGCAGCCTACATACGCGCAAGTCAGTGCTAATGAGTATATAATGGCTTCTCCAGTGGACAAGTGCTTGTCTATGATGTCCATTCTATAGTGGGGAACAAAAATGGTTTCTGCCGATGAGGCTCACAGTGCGTTACGCAGCCAGATCGGGGCGGACTGCCTAGTTTACCCCGATCTAAGTGATAGTATAAAAAAAAAATATCACTCAGATGGGCTATAACGGTTGAGTAATTACAAATTAGAATTTTTTTTTCATGTTCATAGGTAAAAAGTTAATAGATATGATGATTGATGAAGAGTCGGAGGTAGATAAGCTTACAAAGTAGAGAATAAATACCCCCCCCGACTGATGGAGCCAACATTCTAAGAATACTTCATTTTCAGTTTTGGCCTTTTAAACTCGATGCATGATTTTTTTATTCGCAATTTTTTTACTATTTATTTCAGCCAATTTCCTTTAGAAAGATTGTCCTTTCGCAGAAGGCGATAATCCTGCTGAATTATAGAGTGGTTGTTCTGGCAAGAATTTATTGGTTGAAGAATTGACAGTGAGTAACAATCAATGCTATAAGCCGATAACAATCAATGCTCCAAATGGGTTGCAAAAAGTATTATTTTAGATGGTGATTAAATAATGTTCGATGCCAAATATTAGCAAGAAACAAAATTCTTTGATGAGTCCCACGTAAGCATATCTCTCTTGCCAATATGATTGATGGTATTTACATTTCATTTTATGCTTTTCCGCAACTCCATCTTTACATCGATTTCATACATCACCACACTATACTTCCTCCCCTTCCACCTCAGGCCATGCTCAGTACTCAGCAGCCTGAACGGCAGCTGTCGAGACGGTCAATTTCAAGGCCACCGACTGGCTCGAAGGCAGCGCAATCGAACCCGATTACAAAACTCCACAACATTCTGGGAACTACCAATGGTGATCTGGGCCCTGGAGATCCGTCGGAGCTGGCTTTGAAGGAGTCGACCACCCTGGACAAGATTCTGGAGCATTCACGCCAAACAAGCACACCCGAGGGCCTGAATAATTACAAAGAGCACATGGAACATTTCTATGCACTTCACGAGGAAATTGGCACTGCTAGCGATACGCTGGAGGAGTACCATCGCAGCCTGGTATCGTTTCAGCATGAGATTGATCTGCTGAGTAGCGATATGGAGGCTCTGCAGACAAGGTCCCAGCGACTTACCGAGGATCTCACTAAACACAAGCATGTAGAAGAGCGCCTGGCACCGCTGCTGGAAGCTTTGGTGATCCCGCCGTCAATAATGAAACACATTGTTGATGGGGAGATCAATGCCCGGTGGAGAGCTTCGCTGGGTTACATCATGAAGCGAAAAAAGGAACTGGCTTTGCTAAAAAATCAGCAAGAATTTAATGCAATCAAGAGTGCAGAGCACCAGATAGACCTCATAATATCCAAGGCATGCGAGAAAATCCGCGACTTCATGGTTGCGCGAATCCGCCGACTGCGTATGGCTAGGGTGAACAGCCAGGCTATCCAGCAGAACCTTTTGGAAAACAAAGAGTTGTTCTCCTTTCTGTACCAAGCGCACCAGAAACTGGCCCTGGAGCTGCGACAGGCCTACGTGAACACCATGAGATGGTATTACAGCAGCTACTTCGGGCGTTATATAAAATTCCTAGAAAGACTTCCACTGACTACGGCTGATAAATCGGTACTGCTGGGGTCAGATGATACCGGAAGCAGGCGTATTTTAAGCGGAGTCACCCGATCAGTCGGTGCTGGTGGGCCCCAGGATTATATGAATCTTGGTGCTCGTGCTAACATTATTGCTTCAGAGGATCCGTCGGTGATTAGTGTTGCCGCATCAATCAACGGCATGACGTATTGGATGGAAATGGGCTACCGTAGTCTTAATGTGGCATTCTTGGACAATGCGACGGTGGAATATCGGTTTTTATCCGACTTCTTTGGTGCTGCTGGTCCCAGTACACCGGTGTTCAACGACATTTTCAAGCCTACCTTCGACCTTGGTAATACGTACCTCAGTACACTGACTACGGAAACGTACGATGCTTACGGTTTATTGATCTGCATCAGATTGGCCAAAAAGCTGGAATTCGAACTGCAGCACCGTAAGATACCAGTCATGGAAGATTATTTGAACGCACAGCTGCTTGTACTTTGGCCCAAGCTTCAATCAGTCATGGATATGCATTGTGAATCGCTTAGAAAAGCATCCACCAAGTCTTCTTCGTTTGCCATGACCGGCCAACATGCCGCTACTCTTGTTCCGCATCAGGTCACCCAACATTATGCCAGCTTCATTTCAGGTATCCTTTCTCTTTGCGAAGGCTACGATTCTGAAACAGAGCCGGTCTCCAATAGTTTACTAAGACTGCGAAATGATTTTGAATTCTTTTTAACAAAGACGTCGACAGTGCTGAATTCAGGCGGATCTTCTGCAAAACAAGAAACATTCTTGTACAATAACTACTTTCTTGTTTATACCATTCTTAGTGATGCCGAGGGAAAGCTGGCCGAGCAGGAAAAAGATCATTTCAAATTATTAACAGATGCATATGGTGGTGGTCATAGATAGCAAGCCTCCAATCAAAATACACTTTTTTATTCTATTATTATTCTTATCGTCCTCCTTGAAGCCAGCTTTTTCTCATTACAACTGTGATGAGACCAACACCTATAAGCCCGGTAACGAAAATGGCAGCAAATAAGGCTCCGTCTTCAATCAAGGCTCCTCTTTTGCGCTTCTCCTCTTGGCTATTTTCATGACGCTCCGGATTGTATTTTGGTGTCGCAGTGCCCGGGGCCGTAGCTGCCTCAGATAGTTGAACGAATAATTCGTTCAGCGAAGATGGCCATTGAACTGAAACATGAAGAGGAGCAGGCATATCCAGATTGCGAGTGTAAACGTCGGGCTGCTGATCGCTTCTCTGCTGCTGTCTATCGAGATCGGCTTTTAGTCCAACGAATACTGCAGGTAGGAAATCCAATCTGGGGTATTTTTGCCGCAGTTGAACAAGATATTGAAAGCTATCTGGATCAGAGGAGTCGTATGTGTAACACAGTATATCACATTCGTGAAGTCGGGTGGAGTTTTCGAGCACAGCTGGCTCCAATTCTCCAAGCTCTTCGAGAATCATGTAACACTGTTTTCCTCCGTGCATCTCTACACTGTTGACAACCGTTACGGGCTTGATTGTCGGCATGTATAAACTGCTGAAGGGTCGGTTAACAAAGGCATTCAAAAGAGAGGATTTCCCGGAGAAGTGGGATCCCAGGACGAAGCAGTTTAAGACGTTTCGGTCCACAACGGAAGAAGTTCGATAGTATTTAGACTTTGGATTTCGTTTTTTCCTCGCCTTGGTGACTCTCACACCGTCAACGATCCGTCTAGTCTGTTCCTGGAAGCTTTCAAAGCCAAGATAGCCCAGATATGCCATAGTCGTCTTGTAGTCGAGATAAGTTGTCATACTCCACTGTGCAAGCCAGCCCTGTAACGTGATATCTCCAGCTTCATTTCTCACAGTAGACTGTGGAAAGTTAGTTTCTTGCCATAATTTGGGTTCTCCCGGTGTAACACGTAGAAGGGCTTGGAGCTCTGAGTCTGATAACCCCCCGTCATTGTCTTTATCAAATAGAATAAATAGATCAACTAGAAATCGATAGCCTTCGGGACTGAGCTCTACTGAGGAATTGTAGGGTACGTCGAGATGGGGGACTAGAAACTTATCCTCCACAGAAAGAGAGTCGGTGTAATGGAAGCTTCTCAAGATCCCCCAAGTGGTCTCATGACGGCCCTTCTGGGCAAATATTTTGTTGAGTAGCAGGAAACCGTTCAAAGAGATGCCTTTGGATGTATCTTCCCGCAGCTCATCCAGCCCGGCCTTTATCTGTTCGATTTCCAGCGGGTCCAAGTTCTTACCAAAGCACTTTCTCTGCAGATACAGCATTTCGCTATCGTTGAGAAAGCCGTCCTGGTCCTTGTCCGACAGAATAAATATACGCTCCAAAGCTGCGGTTGCCGGAGGTTTCAAATTGCCTTCTTTGGAATCGAACAGTGGAGCCAGCGGATGCGTGACGGCCCTCTGGCACAGATAAAACGCCTGGTTGACATTATAATGGAGCTTTGCACTGCAGCGTATACATGACTCGATTTCCTTGAATTCTTTAAGAATGGGAAGCATCTCATCTGCGATGGCCGCTTTGGAATCTCCTTCGGTATCACTCTTGTTGGCAGTGAGTACCACCGGCAGATTCACACCCATTGACCTGAAAAACGGCATCCAAAACAAACTGATGCGTTGACAAGTGTAATGATCCGAATATATGAGCCATATTACATGGGCTCGACGGATTTCCTTCTGGAGAGCTGCACGGTCCTGTAGAAGCGACGAAGTGTCGACAACAACGGTCGAGCTAGGAGCATCGGGAACCAACGAGAACTCCCTGGGGATGGTAATTGGAGGAAGAACACTTTCGAGGTTCGGTACGAATGTCTCCTTTACTAGCGACGTGATCAGGCTGGATTTGCCTACTCCCTCGTCACCGCAGACAATAACTCGGATGAGATCAGACATGGACGGTGGAGGTAGACATCGCAAGGCAACTTAATGTTGGACTCAATTGCAACCCCAGCGCGAGCATATAGGACCGGAAATGTGAACACTACAAAAAAAGGATCTGGAGAATGAATGTACTTGTTCATTAATGCATTGTCTATGATATAAGTAACCACCTAATGGAAAGCCCGCACACTGCTGTCGTCGTTATACATGCCCGAGGTAGAAAACGGAGTCAACTTATATTTCTTGGCAACCAAAGCTGGGGGCAGAGGAGGAAGCCCGTCAGAGTCGAGAACTTCACTAGTAATGATGTCCTTTGTAGTGCTGGACAGGGTTTCAGGCAGAGATACCTCGCCTTGGGCAATGGTCGCAAGTGCCTTAGTGCCGGCATCTCCGTCGGCAATTCTTGGAGCAGCTTCAGAGCCGTATAAAAGCAGCCCTGCAACGGTGGACTGGCTGTAAAACGCAGTCTGAGGGTAGTTTCGCCTATGATCTCGCTTGAAATAGGGATTATCGGCAATATCATTGGTGGGCAAAGTAGCGGGATCCTCATAAGTTAGGGCCTCTGGCCGAGAACCGGGAGTAGGAGTTCTGTAGAAAGGAACGATAGGATTACCACTAGATCTATTAGGGACCTGTCATGTTAGAAAATTACTAGACAAGTTTTTCAGATTTCGGTTCAGTTCACGTACCAAAGTCAACCATGTTCGGAGCTTCTCCCAGATACCTTGGGACTGGACCGTATATTTCTAGAGAAAATTAGCCTTTGAGATCGGATATTACGCAATTAGTCTAAGGGGTTTTTACGCACCTTGAAAACAGGAACAGGACCGCCAGACATGTTGTCGATGATTTGACGTGAGTTTGTAGAATAATTTGGAGCTTGAAATTGCAATAGTTTCATTGGTTGTGGAACACTGAAGGGTAACACCGAATTATCGAAGCCGGTTTTCAAGCTGTTTGCAGTGATTTCTTCGCAATTTTCCAGGGTGCGGGAGGGTAGCCGCACCATCAGTGATTTTATACACACATTACCGAATTGGGATTTGTTTACATTGGATCCCTTTTACCATTGCAGATCGGCAGGGAACTTTCATTCTTATCTGTTACCAAATTGTATTATATTTGATATGGAAGATACTATTTCTGTTGCTCTACAAGAAATAGGGTCCAAGGACATTGCCCTGATTGCCCAGGGGTTTATACGGATTGAAAGCTTGCTCACTGAGGTATCGGTCTGCGGCGACGCAACGACGGTGAACTCGTGCGAGAAGCTCAAGGTTCATGAATTATATTCCAGAGAACAGATGAACGAGTTTCTGGATACGCAAGACAATCTAATGCTGAATATTGTCTCGAGGGTGATCCCGGTTCTGAGTGAGCTTAGTCAGACGGAAGGAAATAGTAGTGTCATTGCCCAAGCATTGGAAATTATCCAGGGCCTGTGTCTTATTCATTATAAGAGCAGAGAATGTTTCACACGCGAGTCATCCATGAAAGTGAGTTTCGGCCTGAATGCTTTTATTTTTGGCTGTTAATATAGGCGCTAATCAATATAGGTTCTAGTTGGGCTGCTTGATGGTCCTGCTTCAACTCCCCAGATAAAATCGGCTTGCGTTAATGCCTTGGTAGCTGTAATGGTTCATGAAGTTGGTAGTATACGGCGGTTTGAAGATCTGGGTGGCCTTAAAGTCATATGTACAGTGTTCAAGAGAAAGGAGACCCCCAAGGACGTTAAGCTGAGGATTCTGGAGTTTCTATTCTTCTATCTCATCCCGGAAACTCAAGGCAATTCTACCCGGCATAAGGGAAAAGTCTCCAGTATTGAGCGGAAATCTACAGAAGATAAGCAGCAATTGCTGGGAAAGTACCTAAGTAATGTGAAAAATTTGGTTCGAGAGCTGCAGCAAAGCAAGCCGTTTGGCGAGATTGATGTAGAGTGGTAAACTCAAAGCCCACCAAATGGAAGAGGTGGGTACTTAAAGGCATGGACAATGGAAACACACTGCATTGCATATGGGCTTCGCTACAGTAACGTTTTTACCAGGAAAAAAAATAATTACATGCGGTGCAGAGTTTTGGAAGCAAGCTATTTATTCCTGTAGCGCAGACTCTTTTTTATTTATAATAATAGGTGACAATAGAAACAAATGTTCTCTAGATTTCTAGCCCGACCAGTTAAGAGTTGATCGCCGCACCAAGACCTCCCCGGCAAAATGCGTTCGCTCGGTGTTCGTTCGTTCAGTGTGCGCGGACCCCTTCATCCAATAAAGATGATATCAGCTGTATTGCTATACAACCAAAAAGGAGAAATCCTTATATCACGGCTATATAGAGACGGGCTCCGGAGATCTATAGCCGATATATTTAGAATCCAGGTTATTTCCAACCCTGAGGTATGTCTAGCCGGTCTCCCACAGTGCCTTGCCAACGGGCCACTAACTTCTCTAGGCCAAATCCCCTGTTTTGACTCTGGGATCAACTACATTTCTACATGTAAAACACGAAAACATCTATGTCGTTGCTGTGTCTCGATCCAATGTTGATGCGGGATTGGTATTCGAGTTCTTGTACAAGCTTATCAGTCTTGGCGTTAGCTACTTCAACAAGTTTGACGAAACATCAATCAAGAACAACTTCACCTTAATCTACGAGCTTCTGGATGAAATTATAGACTTTGGATTCCCTCAGTATACTGAGACCGATACCCTGAAGCAATACATCACTACTCAGGGCATAAGAACTGAACAGATCAATAGTGACAACTCTTCCAAAATAACATCACAAGCCACCGGCGCTATATCTTGGAGACGCCCGGATATCAAGTACAGAAAGAATGAAGTGTTTGTCGATGTCCTGGAAGATGTTAATCTCCTGTTGAGTTCAACTGGTTCCGTACTTAAGACTGATGTCAATGGAAAGATCCAACTGAAAAGCCACCTCTCTGGCATGCCCGAGTGCAAATTTGGCCTCAACGATAGCCTAATGGTAAATGAAGAAGATGATCTGGGCGAGGTTTCTGCTGCTGCAGGCTCAGTTTCCTTGGAGGACTGCCAATTTCACCAATGTGTCAAGCTGGGCAAGTTTGATTCTAACCGAATTATTAGCTTTACTCCGCCAGATGGCGAATTTGAGCTAATGAGGTACAGGGCTGTCGAAAATGTGACCATTCCATTCAAGGTGATTCCTCAAGTTACGGAAATTGGAAAGCTTAAGGTTGAATATAACATTACAGTCAAGGCTAACTTTGGCAATAAGCTATACGCAACCGATGTTTGTATCAACATCCCTACCCCTCTGAACACTGCGAACACAAAGACCAACCAGTCAGCTGGAAAAGTGAAGTACGAGCCTTCGGACAATCGAATGGTATGGAAAATTGGTCGATTCACTGGTGGTAATGAGTACACCTTGCATGCTGAAGTCGATATGTTTGCAACTGCCAACCAAAGACCATGGTCAAAGCCTCCTATTTCCATGAACTTTTCACTGTCAATGTTTACCAGTTCAGGAATTGTTGTCAGATACCTCAAGATATTTGAGAAGTCTAATTACAGAACAATCAAATGGGTTCGATACTTGGTTAGGGCTGGCTCTTATGAAGTAAGATACTAAACAGTCGACATATCTAGCATGACATTGTAGTATTCAGAAATCTATTTACATTCTACAGCGCCTGATTGATTAAAAAAGAATCCGGCATCGTATTTATTTTTAGTGAAGTCCTCAATCCAGCCGGATAAATGATCCATTTGCAGCGAGAGACTTTTGCCAGTTAAGCTAATTCCTCTTTCCAGACAGGCTGCAGCTATTTCATAGTCGTCAAGTAGCGAAACTCCGCCGAATCTTTCTAGAAGTATGTTGTCACATCTTATCTCCATAAGGTATTTACCTACCGTATTCTGAAGGTGAGACTTCGTGTAAAACCTGGGATTCAGCCAGAGCCTATTTGTAAACTTAGCCAACACTTGGAGCTCTTGCCTGGAGAGCTTGTAGACAGATCGGGCGAGTTGTTTTGGCTCATCTGATGGAAAACTACTCAGCTCCCGTAACGCGGTGATCGAGCTTTCTTGGGCGGCCCTGTGCTTTGCAACGGCTCCTGGAGTATAGCAGGTAACCGGAGTGATTCGAGGAAACAGGAGCACTAGGAGTGGAGTAGTTTCAAAGAATATGCCAAATATAACAGCAAAAAATGGTAACTTCAATATATCTCTCCGAGTTCTAAGAAGAAGTTGATATTGAGATCGGGTAATGTGATCTTCTCCAGGATGAAGGGGCTTCGGTATACTCTTGGAAATATTCTGAGCAAAGCCATTATCAACAACGTACTGAGAAAGATCGTCCAGGTTCTTGAAATTCCACTTCCGCTGCAGCTGTCGAGCTGTGGACTGATTGTTCCAGACATTTTTTATACCATATTTGTATAGATTCACGTATCCTTTTCCGATAGCTAGCAGTCGCTTGAATCGAGGAAGGGCTGGATCAGGACGAGCTAGAGCAACAGGACGAGTACTCACACTGTTAAGAAAAACAGCATCGTGTAGTGATCTCTTTGAAATGAAGGAACCCGCCTGCTTCAGGAATGGCGATGGCGATGAAAAATTCATCATCTCAACTAAATTTTATCACGGAGCCAATCTGGAAGGTCGGTAAAGCGGCTCACGGTTGTTTGGCAATGTCAATATCACCCCCAAAAAGCACACCAAGCCAAAGGCAACATCGCATAAACATAAACTCATCTCTAACCAACAACTTCTCAATTCCGCCACGATTCCTCGTATAATATAACGTAAAGGACGTACAGGACATTCACTGACACTCTTATGGTGGGAGGAGACTTTGACTCCGCCACAGCTGTGGCATTTGGATGTTTAGTGGGGATAATATCATCTGCAACCCAGAGCATCGGGCTTACTCTTCAGCGGAAGTCGCACATAATGGAAGATGAGGCATCAATAAATGGAGCCCGGCGGCCTGTTCGTCGACAAACTTTATGGCGAATCGGACTAGCTTTGTTTTTGTTGAGTAATATCTTTGGATCAAGTGTTCAAATTACCACGTTGCCGTTGATTGTATTGTCGCCTCTGCAGGCTGTCGGATTAGTTTTCAATTCGATATGTGCTAGTGTCATACTTTCAGAGCCTTTCTCATCCTATTCCTTAATAGGGACTCTCCTTGTTTCTTTTGGAGCACTAATAATAGCCTCTTTTGGTGTTGTCCCTGAACCGAATAGAAACCTAGACGAACTATTAATCCTTCTTGGAAGAGCCAAATTTCAGATTTGGATGGTCTCAACTCTGGTGTTTTGCGGAATTTTGATATTCATTATTTATAGAGTGATCGACGATAGGCGGGCTGAGAAGCCTCGCTGGATAACAGATCGCTCGTCCATGTTAAAAGGTACGCTGTTCGGGATTTTATCTGGAATCCTCAGCGCCCACTCTCTGCTCATGGCTAAATCGGCAGTTGAACTGCTACTGCGCGGCCTGAATGATAAATGGAAGGATTTTCTTCGATGGCAGGCTTGGATAATAGTTGCCATGTTTCTTTTTTTTGCATTATCTCAATTGTACTTCTTGAATAATGGGCTACGTCTCGCATCGACCAGCGTTCTCTACCCGCTAGTGTTTTGCGTATACAATGTGACAGTGATCATGAACGGACTTATATATTTCAATCAGACTTCCAAGCTCACCAAGATGCAAATTTTAATGGTTGCATTAGGAACGCTACTGGTCTTGCTTGGTGTTCTGAGCTTGTCATGGAGAATGAATACAAGGGATGAAGAAAATATGGATGCCGACACTTCTATCGCTGGCAGTATTGGCGAAGACTTTCATGATTCAGAAATAGGTGGAGGGATTTTCAATCGTTCTCATGTCGGCCATTCCAGGGGCGGCAGCAGTTTAATGGGTCATGTTAGGGCAGGTAGCAAAAGTTCGTTACTGACTACTGCCATTACTGATGAACAAACCCCGCTGATATCACAGGCTCAAAGAGAATTGGGTGAGGACAACGCCCATTATACCTCATTTTCTTCCAACGGTGGAATACCGGAGCCCTCTTCATCATATAGCCCTAACCAGCGGTCAGCTAACCCAGTTGGCAGAAACTTTTCAGTCGAACAAAGCAGCGTTCTTCAACAGCTGAGGAAAACATCAGGTGCCGCTAATGTTTGATTACTTTATAACTATTTATTGATGAAAGACAAGATAAGTTTTTATTTATTGCTGTCCTGAACATAATTGGTCAAGGTCCCGCAGTCTAGGGGCGCGCAAACAATTAATGTTCGCCCGGTACAATAAAAGCACCGCCAAGGCAAATTGCAGGCTCTTTGACATCGTGGTGCTCGTAGCTTAGGACACCCACAGCACCAGCGTCCAGAATCAAAGAAGGGTTGACGGATATTTCTCTTTTCACCCATCTCAGGACGAATGCTCGCAAAATGTGGCCATGAGCCACCACAACCACATCCGACATACCAGATGAGTCAGTAGCGAGAACTCCCTTATGAAACTCGACAATTTTTTCAATTAGGTCGTCTACTCGTTCTTGGATTTGTAGTGGCGATTCTCCTCCAACACACCCATCAGTCCAGATACTCCAATTGTCATTCAGTCCTTGCTCTTTTCGTATCCTATTGATATCAGCTGTGACTTTTCCTTCATAGTCACCATAGTCCCACTCTCTAATCTCATTGGTCTAGATGTTAGTTTATCAGCTATGCTGGTGCCTAACCTTTTTATCTTACTGTTTCTATAGTTGCGTTGGAGAACTTGTTTCCTTGGGTCAACAGATGAAAGGTTCGTTGAGCTCTTTGCCGCGGCGAAATATACACATGTTTCACATTGGCAGGGTCTATTAGTCTGTCAGGGCCAACCAGTGCCTTTCCTGTAGCGATCATTCGCTTTTCCCCGTTAGATGTCAAGGGAAGATCAGTAATGGAAGTATGTTGACCGCTCAATGACCATTCAGTTTCGCTACTAATCAGTTTTGAGTAGACCAAAAATAAGTCGCATTTCAATCATACATACCCATGACGAACGATAATAACTCGTGGAGTGACCTTACCCATACTAGATGTTGTAATGTAATAAGAGAGTTGGTGGTGATCACTACGTTATATAGCTGTACTCTTCGGAGTGTCAATTCCGGCGAAGCTAGTTTCTAAGTTCGCACCACAAACATCCGGAAAACCCCCTACACTCTTCGCCAAAATATGGCAGAGACATCTCGGTAGGATACAGGAAGAACATTAGCAAAAAGGGCTATGCATATATTCAACCTGCCAGAGAGGATTGTAGAAGACAAGGACTGATCGTATTTTGAGGGTCCCAGGAAGGAGTGCCTCTAGAACATTAGATGCGACCAGAAAGAGCGCTCAAGTACTCAGTGCCTTGAACTACTTTAAGAATCTTTCGAAAAGGAAACTCCCCTAAAGATAAATAAGGTTTCTTTTTTTGTCTTCAAATATTGTGTTATTTCTCTAAATGCAATGTACAAAACAGAGATTTGTTCATCCCATTTCCAAAATACCCTGTTATATTGAGCAAGTTTATAGAAAGTGCTAAATATAGAAACAATTGTCTCAAAATATCAAATTCAGCCAATGATAATATGTGATAAAGAATGTAAATTCTCAAATATGTCAATATTTGTTAAGAAACTACGGATCCTAGACAAAAGAATAGAAACCGATACGTGTTGTATATTCATCAGCCAACCAGCGCTCCATTGGCAGGGGAGTAGAGCTGCGCCGGAGTAGATGTAATTGAATGTATACGCACGTTATATATAATGTAAGGACTAGCGTGTTGATTGTTTGCTTTGTTTTGAGTGATCAGCTTTTAACGGAAGCATCGTTTATTCTTCTTGAGTTGAGCCACAGACATAGTCGCGGCGGACTTTTTGTAGCGGTTGTTTACGTGCGGGAGCAGATTCGGAAAGGATTGTCAACAAACTCCCCGCATTAGTTATACATAAACAAAACGGATGTTTTGACTTATCCACTGCCAACCAACTCTTTTGCCTGCTGTATAAGCATGAAGCTCTTCTATAGGCTATTTTCGGGATCGCCTCTGGTGAATAACGAGCCTAAGAAGAGTCCGGGCTTCAGATTACGGGCCAAGCAACAACTAGAGGGTTTAATATTGGCCGATACTTTCAGGAAGCGCAAGGCCAATAGCTATAAGGGAGCATCAGTAAAAGATTCTTCAAATATTAGCAGCTATCGACGTCCAATTACAACGACAAAAAGTACACCTTTGACTTCTACGGAGTCTGAAAGGGTACTGGTTAGAGGGAAATTTTCCAGCAACGGAGACTTAAGGGAATGGACGGAGCAGCCGGAATTTTTTGACATTGGCAATGAGGTGCGAAGTAATAATTCACAGACTGACCAAGACAGTGACAGGAATGTAAGCATATCAGCTAGTTTTACCAGCGAGGCGACTACGACTACTGCATGTCTGAATGAGTTTATATTCGACTCTCCGTCGGAAACTAGCTTTGATGACGAGGACATTAATGGACAACACTGCGATACATGCGAATATTGCCGAGAGACTAACCTGCAAGTGTCAGCTAAAGATGACAATGCAAATAAGCTTTCAACAGTTGTTTACTTTTCTACTCTACTTCTAAAAGGAGCAGAATGTAAGAAAAGAAATCAGAAGCCAATTGAGCGTTCGGTATCGTGCCAAACATTGATAGATTCCAACGAAGAGCAGTCGATTCCTAGCACGAAACAAGAGAGCATGTCATCTGCTGCAGCTCGTTTGCAATTCAATGGCTACATAGAGCTAGCTTTTCTATAACATCTCAGTTCAGAGCATATTCAATCAAGTTATATTGATTGTATTGGGTTTATTTACATGCGAGATCTGTGAATCGGCTCAAGACCTCCGCCCATTTCCTTATGGGTTATTTATATAAACATATTTTATGTTGGTATTTCCGACAAGTGTTCTGCAATCTATATATAATATGCAATCCAACTAGTTGGATCCTTCCAGTTGATCTAGGCAGTAGCCCACAGCGTGTGCTGAAGTAAGCACACTCATCTATATAAGATTAGATATAGCATTGGCCCTCCTTTAGATATATTCATTGCTGTCCACAGGTAGTACATTAGCTATATACGTATCTACAGTATAATACGTAAACTCGACTTCCTGCTTTCCCTTTACGGTGTTGATATACCTTGTTGAGAATCTCCTGCACACACACGAAGTCCACCTTTGGCGAAGAACTTTAAAAAAAATATTTTGGGTCCAAAAAAAATTTAAGAGCCGGAGATATTACAACAACAGGAAGAATCGATACTAATTACCACGTCAACACGAATAGTCGATACAAAATCTCGGCATGGGTAAAAAGTCTGGAACAGAATCCGCTACGCGGAAGCATAAGGTATGTTGAAAAATTTGCTCACTGGGTTATTGAATACTAATTTGAACAGTTTATTTCTTTCCGAGAAAAGATCGATAATATTAAGATCGATCCGATTAGGCGAGTCAAACGAAAAGTCACAGACTATTCTGATCAGACATCGTATTTCATCACTGCTTACGAGCATTGGTCAGAATTGAATCTATCGGCGGATTTTACTGAATTTGCCCAGGAATGCTCGCCATATGTTGGATCCCTTCCTATGATATTTCATTACCAGGAAGAAATTGCAAAATTACTATTCACACATATTGAAAAGAATGATGTGAACTCTTTAGAAAGTTTGTTGGAGTAAGTCTGCCCTCTATTTCGTCCATGTATAGGCTTAATACTAACCATAGTCTCGTCGCACATTTTGCTCATGATTTGGGTCCAGATTTCCATCCTTATTTCGGAAGGACCCTTGATATACTTATTTCGATGTCATACTTGCCAAGTGTTGAGATATTAGAATGGTCTTTCAACTGTCTGGCTTATTTATTCAAATTTCTTTCTCGGCTGCTCACTACGGACCTTCGGCCTACCTACAACACTATTTCTCCACTGCTGGGCAAAACTCACCAAAAAGAGTTTGTCAGTAGATTTGCAGCAGAGTCACTTGCATTTCTGATCAGAAAATGTACCGGAGATGGCCTGGATTCAATAGTCGCGCACACTATTTCAGATGTTCTTAGTCATGAAAATGAGGAGTTCCTAAATGCAATTATCAACCTATTTGCTGAAAGCATGAAGAGCTCTGGCACAATGCTACATTCGAGAACAGAATCTATTTTGGAGTCTATCATTTCCATATCTTTCAAACAGAGTAATATTGCTTATTCGAGCAGGCTGGCGGCCGGTGTTCTATCCGAGCTTTTACATCACACTCAACGAGACGACGCCAAAATACTCTACGACATTGTCATAAAGTCAGCTAACCAATCATTAGATGGTGAACTATCTTTTGAACAAACTCAGTTCTATTTGATGCTTCTCATCAACCTCGCAGCATTACGAAAGGGCACAAGAGCCATTGACTGGGCGAGCCTGTTTCAAATCTCGGTTCTGCTATTGAAGAATCTGACAAATTTAGCAAGTAATGGCGAAAATCTTATCCTCGTTGAAACACTTAGCATTGCATTACTGTCTTATTCAGATTTTGTTAGCAGGAGTAAATGGGTTAACCAGTTAACACAGCAGGTTTACCGTCTTTTCAAAGACGATTTTATTATTTTTATGAATGGACTTCTTGAGCATGATGCAGAACTTTTTGCTAGCTTTGGTTCCTCTTTGTTTCATAGGTATATCAAGGAGTATGGCCTCTCCAACGAAAAGTCAGTTGGTTATTTGGTCATACAACTGGACAGATGTTCTCTCTCTGCTGCGGACAAGGCAAAATTTTGCGTTGGCAAAGATAGTTTATACGCGAAAAGCCTAGAATCAAATCTACTTCCCTCACTGAAATCATACTCAGATGAAGCACATGGAGATTTGGACAGCCTATCTTGGCGACTGCCTGTCGCACGTCTTATTCTACCAGCTGATTCCAGATTCAATGCTCATGTGATGAAAACCCTTGCGGAGCTACCGGATAAGTCTGACAAGAATGAGCCCTCCGCACTTGAAGCTTTCGTAGTGGGACAGTTACTTGAAACTGCGGCCAATAGCTCTTACACTGCCGGAAATGAACTGCTACAGGTACTAAGCAATCTCTGTGGTATAACAAAGAACTACTGCTCCGTATCATATCTTTCAGGACTTGATAAGTTCATCACGATGGTGGGTAGATGCAACATTCCTATTTCTTTTGACATAGTGAGGCGCTTTGTAGAATCGTTGCTGCCATACGTGAGGTCTCCATCTCATAATTTCAGGAATATGGCAATCAGCATCATAAGTACGCTCTACAAGCTAGGCGGGCCTAATAACTCTGCTGTTCTCGATGAACTGAATACTTGCTGGATTATTGAAAGTCTTCCGCGTGATGTCGCTTCGGCTAGGAATCTACAGATGCATATACGCAACCTGAGCATGAAATTTTCTACCACTGGAAAAGATGAAGTTCTGGATCAATTTTTACCGAGTTATCTATTTGGCCTCTTGTCTGATAGATTTCAGCCGGTGTGGCAGGCCTCACTAGAGGGTATCGAAGCGATCTCGGGAAAAAGCGCTGCTTATCTTTGGAATATTATCCAGGTGTTTTTAGAGGAGCGTGGACACATACAATCACTCCCAGTTATTGATGATCGATTAGGATTTGACAGTTTCTTGGGAAGTTTTTCGACCTGTACCAATGTTGTTAGATTGTTGGAGAGCAACGGGCGTCTCTTTTATGATTACCAAAACCCAGCCATTTCAATCGTACTGACAGTACAACTATCGGATGATTCGTCTCAGGAAGACTCCAGCGAACGTGAATTGGGTCTTAAAGTATTGCAAAAGGTACCCAAAATTGCTGAAAAGAACTCTAGTTTTTTGGTGCCATTTCTGCTGTGGAATATTAGTGATGAAAATGACCATGAAGACTTGTCTGGTGATATTTGGGGCTGGAAGGATAGGTTGTCGCTGCTACAAGTTTTTTCCAGCTTCAGGAAACCTGAAAATCTGATCAGGTCTGATGAAGTATATGAAAGATATATGTATCTGTTGGCCAACCGCACTACAGATGTCCAAAAGGCTGCTCTCAAATGTCTCTTGACCTTTAAGAATGCTACGGTAAGAAAATATTCTGAAAACCTAACAGCACTTCTGGATGACACACAGTTCAAAGATGAGATAGTGAACCTTCTCAGGGCATCTGGAAATGAGGGTGCTATCCACGAAAATGAGAGAGGAGATGTGCTTCCGCTTGTTGTCAGAATCCTCTTTGGTCGTGCTCAAGTTGCTAGAACCGGAGGTGTCAAACAAGGAAGGCGGTTTGCTGTGATATCAGGTATACAAGGGCTAGATTCACAGTATATTCGCCTATTTGTCCAGCTAGCAGTAAACCGTCTTGACTGTGACGGATTTCTCTCCGTCCATGAAGACGGTGCTAAAATCAACAACCAGTCAGTGATACTACCCCTGGAAGACAAGTCCGTTGAATCCCTGATCAGAAGAGAACTTGGCTTCATTACTATGCTGGAGGACCTTGTAAATATTCTTGGCGCGAATCTCAAACCTGCTTTGGATATTGTTCTGAATACCCTTCTGTTTTCGATTTGGCACAGTCAGGAGGTATCAAGTCACCAAGAAATTGGCAACAGCACAATACTGGCTCAGAACATTAAGTCTATTAGAGCTATAGGCTGTAAATGTCTTTCTGGAATGCTTGATCACCTGCCCTCGGAGAACTGGAGCATGTACTTTGAAGTATTTTATGCTATACTAGTTGAACCTAAGATTCTGTCATTCGACAAGGAAAATCTTCAGCAACCCTCGGCGCTCATGTCTTTATTTTTGACCATGTCTGGAATTTCTTCTTTTGCAGACTTCTTAGCATACCACGAGTGCCTCATTATTACTAAAATGTTCAACACTGTGTCCTATGAAGGTGTGAAAGATGCCGTGATTGATTGTGTTCTAGACACTATGATCAACATTCTAGACCTGAAAGAGAAGCTGGACGGTCATAAGTTTGATATAATATCCCAAGCTGCAGTTTCTTGTCTTTTACCTGCGATGCCTGGGCTTTTCGAAAGGCCGATTAACCATGCTCTCATGGAGAAGGAGTCCGAAATTCTTGTCTCACTGCTGAATAAGGGCTATAGGCTCGATGATAGTACCCAACCATCATTGGTTAACGTATCATTAGAAGCTCTCAAGCGTCCTAATAATCAAGTCCGAGCTAATGTGAAGGCCAGCATACTAGAAGCTTTTTCGAAACTGATTGACTATGACAAGTTCGACTTGAATAACGCTATACATGCAGGCGAGTCACTATCCCCGCTTTTCAAGAAGCTGACGGACAGACAGGCCAGGGTTAATCTCTCACAGGTATTCAGCAGTCTTGGAGAAAAGTTTACAGAGTTTTCTAGGATCGGTAGTTTGCTTGTCGAGCTTAACGCATTCTCAAAGCGCCGCCTGGATACGCCTGATTTTGACAGACGACTACCAGCTTTCGCCGAGATTAATGAAAATATTTGGGACAAGCTTTCTCCAGAGGAATGGCTGCCTTTGCTATATAGCGTGCTATTTTTCATGAAGGACCCTGAAGAGCTGGCCCTTCGAGCAAACTCGACCTACACAGTAAAGCGATTTGTGGATTGCAAAACAAAAAATTGCGACAATACCTCGTTCGCGGATATACTTGATTCAATTGTGATAAAGGAGATCAAATACGGCGTCAGGGAAAAGAATGAACTGTTTAGGGTTCAGTACGTTGAGATTCTTCATCATATTATAGATCAAGATGCATGCGCAGATTTGGCTGATATGAAATGCTTGCTGATGGATGGTGATGCCGAAGCCAACTTTTTTAACAACATATGCCATATTCAGATTCACAGAAGAAGAAGAGCAGTCAGAAGATTAGCATCCCTTTCGAATCAATGCTTGCTAGTAGACACGAGCATAGCTTATTATCTTATGCCTTTGACAGAGCACTATATTTCTGGAAAGGAGGGTGATGCGCACAATTTAGCAGATGACAGTATTAAGGCTATTAGCTCATTATCAAGGCACCTTTCTTGGAATCAGTATCGTGCTATATTAAAACGATATGTGTCATATCTGAGACATAGAGAAGAGTCTATGAAGATTTCAATTCGTCTTATCGATACGATGGCCGACAGTATATTAGTTCCAGAGGAGGATAGGAAGGAAGACGAAAGAATGCTACAACAGAGTTCTGTTGATGGTGCTGTCCTGCTAAAGGATACACTGCCTAAAGAAGAAAACTTGAACATCTTTATCTTGGAAGATTTATCGCCATCGCTGTTCAAGAATCTTGATAAATTTTCAGACGATGACGATGTTATGGACAGAATTCCTGTTGCTATTCCGCTGATCAAATATATGAAGCTACTTCCTATTGATGTTTTGCAAGCGAAGCTTCCAGGCGCATTATCTAAGGTTGCCCAAATTCTAAGATCTAAGGCCCAGGATGTCAGAGACGTCGTACGAAGAACTTTAGGAAGAATTTCCAAGATTCTTGGAGCAGAATACCTGGTATTCATGATACGTGAGCTCAAATCTGCTCTCAGAAGAGGAGCCCAATTGCACGTTTTGGGATTTACGGTGCATGAGCTTGTCAGTGATTTTGAAGGACTCACTCATGGAGACCTCAATGATTCATCGAAACTCGTCAGCGAAATAATAATGGAAGATGTGTTTGGTGTGACAGGTGAGGAAAAGGATGAAGAAGGGTATATCAGCAAAATGAGAGAGGTAAAGCAACAGAAAAGTTACGATACGGGGCAGCTGTTGGCTCGAAATGTTAATCTCTCCAGCTTCTACAATCTTATTGAACCTGTGAAGAGAATGCTGCTATACGATCGGCTGACTCATAAGACTGAGAGGAAAGTCGAGGAGTTACTCCGAAGATACTCTATTGGCTTGTATCACAACAATGAAGCGTCGACTCCCGCTGTTCTGATTATGTGCTTTGAGTTGCACAGCATAATAAAGAAGGCCAACGAAGATTTCGAAAGCCAAGTACAACAAGAACGGGAGAAAGGCAGTTATCAGAATGTCAAGGATTATCAGGCTAAGGAGTCCGAGGAATTT
Organism: Zygoascus flipseniorum; assembly: GCA_030565365.1. Classification (NCBI taxonomy): domain Eukaryota; kingdom Fungi; phylum Ascomycota; class Dipodascomycetes; order Dipodascales; family Trichomonascaceae; genus Zygoascus; species Zygoascus flipseniorum. The sequence goes on from JAJMBR010000013.1 coordinate 288,522, forward strand.
TTCACAGTCAGACTTGACTCACGACATTGGCAGGCTCAGAAGGTGCGACTACATCCTGAAAATCTACACCTGCTAACGAGATTTGTACTTGATGCAGTTAGAACTGTACTGGGAAAAAATGAAGGACTAATGACGGTGGAGAGTATTTCGGGCTTCCTCCCCGTAATATCTTCGGGTCTGACTTCCAACTTTGAAGACGTGGAAATTGCAGCCCTGAGAACACTATCGCTTGTGATGAAATTGCCGTTCAAAGGAATTGAAAGTGACTTATCGTTTTTTGGCCGACGAGCCATCGATTTCATTAAGTCATCTCCTAATACAAACTCGGAAATATGCCAAGCATCGTTGAGACTTCTCTCGGTTTTGATTCGACAGAGAGTCGATTTCACCATAAGGGACTCCGCTCTTGTTTATATCCTCAATAGGATACAGCCCGATCTGGAGGAGCCTGACAGACAAGGTATTACTTTCACTTTCTTGAAAGCAGTTTTGTCCAGGAAGATCGTGATTAACGAGGTTTATGATGTGATGGACCATGTTGCAAAGGTTATGGTGACGAATCAATCTCATGTAACCCGCGAAGCTTGTAGAAGTTCTTACTTCATGTTCCTCACAGACTATCCTCAAGGAACTTCAAGAATTTCTAAGCAGCTTTCATTTCTGGTCGCCAACCTTGAGTATCCTGCTCCGGCTGGAAGACTATCTGTCATCGAACTATTACATTTGCTGGTTACTAAGGTCGGCTCTGAGCAATTGAGAAGCTTTTTTACCTCTTTATTTGTCGGATTGTCACTGGTTCTGGTGAATGACGATGTAGCCCAGTGTCGAGAACACGCTGCTACCGTGATAAAAGAGATTCTAGCTAGATCAGAGCAGGAGGAGCTTCGAACTATTGAGGCGCTATGCCTTTCTTGGCTTTCCGAGGATGGCCCACTTGGTCAAGGAGGTCTAACCGTGACAGGATTGTTTTTCACTGAACTAGGTCTGAAGAGAAGCGTCAGATTATACAACAGTGGCGTAGAGCGAATTAACACAGTTCTACAAGCTGGAAGGGCAGACAGAGAGGACTATGATTCTGATTGGAAGCTTTTATATGCTGCACTTCAGTTGTTCCAAAAGTTCACTCTGGCCGACAAATTCGGAGCGACTGGCGCGGAATTTGAAGAAATTTGGACTTTGGTCATTGAAAATCTGCTGTATCCCCATTCTTGGGTCCGCCTGGCTGCGGCCCGCTTGATGGGTCATTTGTTCAGCAATTATGGAAACCCCGGTTTTGAGATTGAGGTGTCTGATGCAAAGTTGCAAGAATGTGCTACAAAATTTGTTAGACAATTAGGCGCCCCGGAGGTTGCAGAGGCTTTAGCAACCCAGATTGTCAAAAACTTGGTCTTCATTGTCCAGAGATGGGCTATTTCTGACACCAAATACGTTAAGACTCATCTAACGAAGAACGATGAGATGCAGTCAGACGACGAGGAGAAGAGTGGCATTGAGACCTCTGCCACCGAGTGGCTGGTTGACCGTGTGTCAGCTATCCTGAGAAGTCAGAAGAGACCAAAGGAAATGAAGGTGTCTAAAAAGGCCTCTGCGCAGCTGCTCGCTGCTCTTTGTCAGATATTGTCCAAGGAGGATGTGGAGATGCTATCTCAGAAACTCATCAATGCTTATTATAATTATTCAATAACCGAAGATGAACGAGACAAGGAGCTGCACGACATGGCTCGTGAGGCCCTGAATATGCTTCAAAACAAAGTGGGTACTACTGTGTTCGTTCAAAGTTATAGTGCCGTCAAGGATCAGGTTTCTTCTCGTCAACATGAGCGGAGAGCCAAGAGAGCCATAGAGGCTGTGGTTGCTCCCGAGGCATATGCAAAGAAGAAGCTGAGGAAGAATATGGCCAAAAAGGAGAAAAGACGTCAGGCAAAGGATGTAAATGGCTATTATCACGCAAAAAAGAAGAAGTCTTCATAAGCTTCTTCAAAAAAAGTAGCCCGTTGGCGCATTATTAATTTCAGCATGACTTATATTTTTAGATGAATTGCATTTGTTTTGAACTATATCTCGTATTGTCCCAGTTTCCCCTTGTTGCTGTCTATTGTGGTTCTATACCAGATATCGCAGCCTGCAATAGTGTAGTCATGGTCTTCTTTGCCAATTGAGCTTATAAAAATGAGGGCCCTGACAAGAAACGCTCAACCAACGGCCAATATCAAGTTGAAAGATCATCTTCAATAACTAGCCATAGGTGATAGAGAAGAGTTCGATTGAATATATGACTAGGTAGAGCCGAATAGAACTGGAATGGGTGGTTTGCGCCCAGATCTAACCACCTACCGCAACAGAGCAGCTTAATTAGTATCTTCCTAATAGGCACCCATAGAGTACCCACTGTACACCATATGGCACTCCATTTATTTTATTGTTATTTAAGTTATTTAACAAATTGCGCTGTTGTCTGATCAGTAATAGTTTCGATGCGAGCAGCCGTGCCTACTCGCACTAAATAGCCGTGCGTCTGCGCAAGGTCTTTTTCCCGAAGCTGCAACTCAAAACCACTTCTCCACCGACAACGCAGGTTTTGAACTTGCACTCTGCTTTGGAATCCAAAACGAAACGAAATAACCAACCGGTTAAAACCGCACCGGACTACATATATGGCACGTGACCGCTGGGATAGGCGTGACGACCGGTACGAGTCTAGAAGGAGAAGCAGATCAAGGGAAGACCGAAGTTCCAAACGGTCTAGACGAGATGACCGCCGGAGTACAAGAGACGAAGGTAATGGCTGGGATAGAAGACGTAATAGTCGAGAAAGACGGTCTCAGAGTCGAGAAAACGAACCCAGGTGGGAATCCCGAGGAAACTGGCAGCCCGCTGAAGAGCAAGCGCCGGCTCCTGTTGAAAAGCCAAAGATATATATTGATGCGGCAGCAATTGCAGCTGCTGCAGCCGCGAGAATTAATGCTATGATCAGTGAGAAAGAACTGGTTGACCAGTCGAAGCACAAAGAGGCAGCTCGCTCGTCGAGCCCCAGCTCGGCCACTGCTATTACAAGCGAAAACTCGGTGGAGCCTAGCAAGCCGAAACTGGTCAAGACTGTTGATATTAATGACCTTCGAAACAAGTATCTACTGACAAAACCAGCTACTCAAGAAGAAATTTCTCGAGAAACCGGCGCAACCATGACGACGGAAGGTCGGTACTTTCCTGATCGGACTCTCAGTACTGACAAAAAACCTCCTCTGCATGTGAAAATAGAAGCCGAAACCGAAGAAGCTTTGCAGGCTGCACTGGAAAGAGTTGATGCACTAATTAACCAGGAGCTGGGCGATCTTATTGATCAGCGTCGGCTGGGAATGCTCAGAAAGGAGGGTCACCTGCCTGAAGACTACGCACGACTGGCCCTTGGCCAGCAGCTATCCAGCAGCAGACTGCTGGAAGGTGCGCCTTCTTCGGTTCCTGGGTCCCCCAAGGTAGTAGACAGCACCGAAGTGAAATCTGAAACAACCCCGGCTATCTCGGAGGTGCTGCCGCCTACCACGGTGAGTTCGATATCGCCGTCTCCTAGCCCGGCTAACCGACCTATAGCGGATGTTCGTATACGTCTTGACCATTATTTGAGTCCTTTCCAGGCACGAGGAATGATAGTTGGACAGGGCGGTGCAAATGTCAAGCATATACAAAACGAAACAGGCACTCGCGTGCAAGTCAAGGGCCGTGGCTCAGGCTACATTGAGCGAAATACAGGTTTGGAAGCAGATATGGATATGTTTTTGCATGTCTACAACGGTACAGCAGAACAGATCAAACAAGCTAAAGAAATGTGCGAAGACTTAGTGAATACCCTCTGTGAACAGTGGGAGCATCGTGAGACGGAAACCACACCTGATACTAACCAGATTGATTCTAACCTACCAACTATAGCGGCACTACCTGCTGCAACGGTGTCTGGGCCACCAGGTTTTAACGGGTTTCTTGGACCTCCAGGAATGCCTAATGCTCCTCCTCCACCAGGAGCACCACCTGGAATGCCCAGCCATCCCCCTCCGCCACCCGGCATGTCACTTCCCCCACCTCCACCAGGGGTACCACCAGGGGCACCACCAGGAGTTCCTGGGGCTGCCAATCCTCCACCTCCACCTGGACGACCACCGCCTTATTAAGTTGCTGAGGGCACCCGCATACCACGTTACCACATTAGCTAATTGGCCGTAGCCGACGGAGCAGACGAATAAAAGTGTATCATGAAATGAATGCCTATGTTTTTTGTATTGTCACTGAGCATGTGGATCAAAAAGGTATAAATTTAACCCACGTTTGAGAGAGATTTCCCCAACGGCAGACAGGGCACTAAGAAATCAAATTAAGACAACCAGGCCATAAATCGGAGTATGAACATGTTTACCAGGGATTGAATACCTATCCTAATATATAATTACAACAATTCACTCATTGATCCATTGAATAGTGTCACTTGCCCTTGACAGGTCTGGCTTCTGGAATAAAATGATTCAAAGCACTCTGAGACCTGGGAAACGAACCTTGCATGATCTGGAGTATATTTTCAGTTCTGGGGTTAAATCAACTGTCGCTGATGAAATCCATCCTGATACTTACTTCTGTCGCAAAGTATTGGATGTCAGGTACAGTGACTCCATGTTCTAGTGATATTAGTATCGAGATGTGCCCACGGTGATGAGCTCCACTTACCTTTTTCAGTTTCGGAATTCTATCATCCTGATAAGTAAACGTGTTACGGGCAGAAGAAAAGCCCTAGTATTAGTCTACGAGTATGAATTTGCAATAGCACACAACATACGTTTGCTGATTGAGCCGAAGGCGCGGCTCTCCACCGCTGAGCCCCCATGTTGAGATTGGTGATGGGAGCAAATACGAAAGGGAGATAAGGACGGAATTTATGAAGAAGAGCATAAATAAACGACATGTATCTTAAGAAATGAATAGGCGACCAATAAAAAAATAAGAGCATGGGTATCCACTGTTACAACACAGATATATATACATAGACATATATTTATGAACATTTAATTAATCCACCAACCCATCTAATCTACACAGATTTCTACCACCTATATTACATTCGTTTCTCATAAGCTAAGAAGCAACAAACTCTCTCCTTTAGGGGGTACAATTTCGAGCCTGCTCCTTCACTTTCCGGTCATAAAGAGAACGGTCTCGCTTGAAGGCCTGGTACGCATCTGCCTGGGCCGGCGAATCCAGATTGGGGTTATCTAGAAGCTCCTGAATCCCTAGCACGATCTGCCTGATAGTGAGAGCTGGCCGCCAATCCTCGTCGTCATTCAATATGCTTAGACATACTGTTCCCGAGGGATATACATTAGGGTGGTAAAAACCTGCCTCAAACTTGCATTTTGGAGGTTTAGTAGGATACTCTGGCGAGAAATGCACTGTCAGCTTGTACAGCCCATTCTCCCATAATGTTCCAGTCTTACCAGGAATTCCAATGTTCCAGTTCATCAGATCCAATGTTCCGTCGGCACCTTTGGTAGGTTTAGCAAAAAACCCGAACGGATGGTCCTTTCGCCATTGTTTGCTGTGTGAGATTAGCCGGCTGGTCATCTACACCAGGAAAAATTCCATATATCCATTTACTTACCGCTCTTCCTGAAGTCGATTTAAACACAATGAAGACATGGTGAAACGCGATGCTTTTATTTGGAACTTTAGCCACTCGAAATCACCAGATGGATGGTAGGTTGAAAAACTCCACCCGGCCCTGCACAACACGCTTAAACCGGCATGTTGATGACATAAGCTCAGAGTGAGTCGATCAGAACAGCTTGGGCCAGGCCCTATCGCCAAGTATAATATTAAACAAGCACTATAAAATATCACACACAGTGGAAATTCCCAAGTACATGTTTGTTTCCGTCCCTCTGCTGTGTGCGTAGGATGAGTTGTACTGCGTATTGCATTGCATTACTGAGATGGGAAATCTGGAGAAGTACAAGGATCAGAATCTGAGAACACCAGCAAAGCAAGTCCAATAAATTAGAAAAAGTATTTGAGCATTTGTTGATTTAAAATCCTCAAGAAACAGAGACTTATTCGAAGCTCATTCTGCAGACTCATGCTAAAAAAATCCACCGATATGACAGGCCCGGTGCGTTTGCCTGTATTGGTTCAGCTTTTTTTCGTTGTGTTCTCCACACTCACCCACCTACTATCTACCGACCATGTCAAAGTCTCCTGAAGAAGACGACCTCGATGATCTCGATGATCTCCTGGATGATTTTGCCAACGAGGTTTTGGACGAAATACCGGGACCTACCAGAGCTCCATTGACGAGCACTACTATAACTACTGCCACCGAGACGGTAGTGACAGACTCCACTTTAGCCTCGGCCACCACCGCTGTCAGTGCTGACATCAAAAAAATACAGCCAACAGTGAGCAATGATGGAAACAAACCCAGTGAAGATGAGGATCCAAGTGTTCCTGAACTTGACGAGGAATTTGCCGAGAAATTGAAGCTTGGCATGAGCTACCTGATGAGCGAGATGGACGGAAACGGGAATTCCAGCAAAGATGGCGGCACCGAAGCCCTAGAGAGTCTAATGGCTGGGCTCAGTGGAGCTACAGGCGGAGCTGCTGCAAAAGCCGGATCGTCCAGCGGTCCTGCCAATGCCCCGGGGTTCCAGGATACTATTAGCCAGACGATGGGTCGTCTGAAAGAGAGCCAGACCGAGCTAGACGAACAGAGTGGGCAGGTCCCTGATTCTGAGGACGCATTCCTGAGCAAAATAATGAAGGAGCTCGAGGGGGCTTCTGGTGTTGGTGGGGGATTGGACGGACTGCTGGGTGAAATGCTCAGGGAACTCAGCAGCAAAGAGATCCTGTATGATCCCATCAAAGAGATGCATGACAAGTACCCGGCGTGGCTAGAGAAAAACAAAGACAAGATAACGTCAGAGGAGCTGTTGCGATACCAGAATCAGCAACGGATCATTGACGAAATCACCGCCAGATTTCAGGCTCCTGGTTACAGTGATACCGACGAGGCCGACCACAAGTACATTGCTGATAGAATGGAAGAAATGCAGAAGAGTGGAGCGCCTCCCACTGAACTGATGGGTGACATTTCTGGAGGTGCCCTTCCTGGTTTCGACGGTATGACCGGTGGACTTGACGGACTCGGTGCCGCTGCAGGCATGCCCAGTGAGAAAGATCTCGAGAACTGTGCGGTGCAATAGCAACGGCCCGTTTTTTTATGCGGGCTTCATTTCTTAAGCTTGAAAGCTGAGTTGGCATTCAATATTCAGAGCGCCATCTTTGTTTTAACGTGTGATCTAACTGCTTTCTAGCGGAAAAATGATCCTCTGCTACAACATATATAGTTCATTTGGTAGAAAATAACTTACTGCAATATGCCAAAACAGCCCACCTTGCGTTAGATTATAAGTTTTCCGGCTATCTATTTCTGATATATCTATCGATTACTAACAAAAAAAAAAACGGTTCGGTTCTTGATAGGTTCTTTGCTTTGTACCGGTTTGCTCATACTTTTTATTGTCTTTGCAGCCGCCCTTCTTCTCCACGTTCTTATCTCTTTTTCACGAGGCTCAAACCGTCCCATTTCAACCATCGAACAACCGAAGCTGCTGCAACCCCACAGCGAACGCTTTGCAGTCCAAAAAAAAAAAAATGGGTATGTCAACACATTGTAAACCTGTAAACCACAATGTTCTAATAAAACAGACAAGGAAATTCAGAAAGGTCTGGCAGACCGACTGTATGATAAGCGAAAGATTGCAGCACTGGACTTGGAACAGACAATTAGACAGTGTCTTGCCGAGAATGACAGGGAAAAACTACAAGAAATCATCGACCAGCTATGCCGGGACTTTGCTTATGCTGTTCACCATCCTAATGCTCGGAATGGAGGTTTAATCGGTCTTGCTGCTGCAGCAATTGCACTGGGGCCTAACGAGGTGCCAATGTATCTGGAGGACATTGTACACCCAGTTCTGGCGTGTTTTGGTGATCAAGATGCCCGAGTGAGGTATTATGCATGTGAATCTCTGTATAACATAGCCAAGGTAGCGAAAGGCGAGATTCTGGCTTATTTCAATGAGATTTTCGACGTGCTGTGCAAATTGGCGACGGACAGCGAGACTTCGGTGAAGAACGGAGCAGATTTGCTCGATCGTCTGGTCAAAGACATTGTAGCTGAGAAAGCCTCTACATACATTTCGGTCATTCACAAAACAGAGCCTGTTATTTTGAGCAGTGTTGCTGCTGAGACTGATCCTACTAAGCCAACGCTGCTGCAGGAACCCCAGCAGAATACCACTTTATTTGCACTACCCAAATTCATTCCCCTGCTCACCGAACGAATTTACGTCATTAATCCATTTGCCCGAATGTTTCTGGTGTCCTGGATCTCTCTGCTAGACTCAATTCCTGATCTGGAGCTCATCACATATCTACCTTCCTTCCTTGGTGGTCTGATTTCATTTCTGAGCGACCCGAGTAAGGATGTTAGAGTTGCAACGCACAGTGTTCTAGATGGATTTTTACAAGAAATCAACCGGCTGGCCGAGATTAAAGCTCGTGTTGCTTCTTTGAAGCAGAGCAGCCTAGAAAGAAAGGCTAGCAGCAACACAGTTCTTCATAATGGAGGCGACAAAGAAGAGCCAACTAAAGGGACAGAAGAAAAAGAAGAAACAGATGTAAAAGAATTATTGCAAAGTCCAGAAGGAGGAAACACTACCAGTGATACCGTCAGCATCCAAGAATCCGTCAAAAAGCTCAACATTTCCGACCAAGAGAAAGACCCCAAAGTTAACGACACCATCAACGAAGGCGAGGAATCAGATGATGACAATAGTTTTTATATTCCTGGTCAGGATGTATTTATCAACTACGATAGAATTATCGAAATTCTTATCAGTCACTTGGATAGCTCTGCTGAAGATATCCAGCTTATGGTCCTTTCATGGATCGAGGTGATCTTATCGGTTTCAGCACGGAGCCTCTTACCTTATGCTCCGCGCTTTCTGTCAGTACTACTTCCTGCCATGGCGTATGATGGACAAGAATTACGACATGCTGCTGAAAGGGTAAATGAGCGAATGCTTAAGCTCATCCTGAATCTCCCTGGCGTAGATCCTTTTGGACAAGAACAGCCAACTGAGGATCCTACGAGACTTGATTATGCTGCAGTAGTCAATAGTCTCACTCTCCACTTTCTTAATGAGAAGGAGGAGACTCGTACTGCTGCTTTGGATTGGCTTATTATGCTGCACAACAAGGTTCCTACAAAAATATTAGCTATCAACGATGGCACGTTCCCTGCGTTGCTCAAAACACTTTCAGATCCTTCGGAAGAGGTGGTGAAGAGAGATCTACAGCTTCTTGCGCAAATTTCCTACAACTCCAACGACGAATACTTCACTGTGTTCATGGTAAATCTTTTGAAGTTGTTCAGTACAGATAGAAGACTATTGGACACCAGAGGCAATCTGATCGTCCGACAGTTATGTATATCACTAAATTCGGAGCGAATTTACCGAACTCTAGCCGAAATTCTTGAGAAGGATGACGATGTGGAGTTTGCCAGTATTATGGTCCAGAATCTGAATAACAATCTCATATCGGCACCTGAATTGGCAGACCTACGCGTGAAGCTCAGACGATTGGATAAAAAGGATGGTGGTGGCCTGTTTGTGGTATTATTTAAAAGCTGGTGCCACAATTCGGTTGCTGCATTGTCTTTATGTTTGTTGGCACATGCCTATGAGCATGCTTACGTTGTCTTACAGATAATGGTGGAGTTTGAAATTACTGTGAGTATACTAATTCAAATTGATAAGCTGGTACAGCTACTTGAATCACCAGTCTTTACTCAATTAAGGATGCAGCTTTTGGAGCCCGAGAAGTTTCCGTTCTTGTACAAATGCCTTTACGGTATTCTGATGCTACTCCCTCAGTCAAGTGCATTCAATACTCTGAGAAACAGACTGAAGAGTGTCTCGGCTGTTGGATACTTACATCTACCGAAGAAAACTGGTAATATACCCAATAATGCAGCAGTAGCGGCTAAGGAACAAGGGGAGGTGAAATGGGCAGAATTGCTGGACAAGTTCAGACAAGTTCAAAGTAAACTACAGGCAACGAGAGAGGTCACCCAGGGCTGGACTTCTTCAAACCCATCTTACCAGCTAGCAACTTTACCACCAGTTGTGGTGTCTGATCCACAAAAGCCCGAGATCAAAAGGATTGGAACTAACAAAACTGGGCAACACAGCAACTCCAAGAGTATGGATCCTAATAGTTTAAGGGAGATGCTCGGTTCTCCTCAGCAGAAGGGTAAAGAAGGTATTTCAAAGAGATTTTCGCGCGGCCCTTTCAATATTGGGCGAAGTGATAAGTAATTGAGCATTGAACATCGATACCATGGTTCAACACTGATGATCATAGAATGAGAATGGGAACACTTATGAGAAAATTTTAGATCTTGTAATCAGTGGGTGTATAACTATGCATGTAAACTATAAATAAGAAATTGGCGCCAAACCAGCTGGCAAACAGAAATGAAACAATAGGGCTGAAACCAAGGTAAAGCATACATTATCGATTCATGATAGCACTAAAGCTCCTGTGCATAGAATTCTTGCTATCGCTTTCAACAAGACTATCTTCTTTTGGTTGTACAGGCTTCTTCGGCCTCCTTTTGGTGTATTGATTGGCCAAGCGACGATATTCGAGCTCTAAAGTTAATCAGGGGGGATTTTGCAAAATAGCATATAGCATAGCATGCAGAGATCGACCTACGGTTATTAATTTTCTGTAGGAAAGACATGAGTGTAGTTGGACCTAATCAAATGCTTGGGACCAGTGTTCTAGTTATATATCTAGTTTGCGGACTATTAATTTCTAGCCAGAAGCTCGGTTTATATACGGTAAGGCGCACCAACGCCATGTAAGGTATATTGGTACAATTAGAGCCGCTGCGTGCCAGATAAGGTTTAAAGCAGCCAAATGTGTGCGAGACAATGCATTAGCGGCCAAATTATGTACGTCAATTACGTGGCACTCTGCCGATTTGTGCTGATTTCAGCTTTAAACATCGTTTGGGGTTATCTGATAGTCATATAACTGGAAACCACCCGTCTACTCTTCGGATTTGCGGGCCAAAGTCCAAGGCGGCGTGGGTTAGATTGTTTTATTAATGGAAGTCTAAAAAAGTCACCCTACTACGGGGAAGAGGATTTTCACAGCGCAGTTGCAGCTAAATTCAGGTGCTGCGACAACAGTGCATTGCGATAAGCCAATACCGGCATAATATATACCATGGTGTCAAAGACGCCGTAGGCAAGCTGTGCACGGTATAAATATATATGTATATACTACATGAGTTTTCCAACCAGCCTATGGGTCCGTTGCCTAAGCAACGACAAAATACCGGGGTACGGGGTAGTGACGGACACCCAATTAGGCAAGACCGTATATCGGACTCAAATCAATCGAATTCGGCCATCAAGATGATCTCGTGGGGCCCCCGATCGGAATCAAAACCCCCTCCATGGCAATTCATATATAGTGGGGAAGTTTTGCCGCAAAATACACATTCAGATCTGCTGTACATAGAAGATGTTTGACGTTGAGATAGTTGCAAAGAAACTCACACTGAGTCAAAAGTGCCACTTTTTGGCAGGCAAAGACAACTGGCATACATTAGATTTTCCACAGTACAAGGTCCCCTCTTTGCGAACATCAGACGGACCTAATGGAGTTCGGGGCACCAAGTTCTTTGATGGTGTACCTGCAGCCAATTTCCCTTGTGGAACAGGGATGGCTGCGACATGGGATCAAGATATGATTGAAAAGGCCGGTAAGATTATGGGTATCGAGGCCAAAGCTAAAAGTGCGAGTGTATTGCTCGGACCAACGGCCAATATGCAACGATCTCCGCTGGGAGGTCGGGGATTTGAGAGTTTTTCCGAAGACCCCGTTCTGTCGGGGTTAATTGCTGCTGCCGAGATTCGAGGCATACAGTCCGAAGGAGTCCAGGCCGCAATAAAGCATTTTGTTGGAAATGATCAAGAAGACGATCGGCTGGCGGTGAATGATGTTATATCTGAACGGGCTCTTCGGGAAATCTATATGATGCCGTTCCAGATTGCAGTTCGAGATTCTAACCCTGGTGCGTTTATGACCGCCTACAACAAGGTAAACGGGGTTGCATGTAGCGAGAACAAGAAGCTCCTTACCGAAACACTGCGAGAGGAATGGGGATATGACGGAATTGTCATGAGTGACTGGGGCGGAACCTATAGCTGCGTTCCTAGCATTGAAGCAGGGATGGATCTGGAAATGCCCGGAGCACCTAAATGGCGCGGCAACTTGCTCTACGACGCCGTGAAAGCCAAAATGGTTAATGAAAAGTACATTGATGACGCAGTTAGGAGACTGCTTACCTTTGTCAAAAAGGCTGCCACTTTGACTGGCATTATTGGCACCGACGAGAGGGCCTGCGACACTCCTGAAACTCGACAGTTTCTTAGAGATATTGCAACTGATTCTATTGTTCTTCTAAAGAACGACAACAAAATCCTTCCCTTGAAGAAAGGTAAATCTACTGCAGTAATTGGACCGAACGCAAAAGTAGCTACATTTTCTGGCGGAGGTTCTGCCTCGCTGCTTCCTTATTATGTAGTTACACCTTACGAGGGGATTGAACAAAAGACTGAGAAGAAGCCGGCTTACTCGTTGGGTGTATCAACTTACAAGATGCTGCCTACCATGGGCTATGATATGGAGAACGACCAAGGCGAACAGGGATTCACCATTCGAACATACGATGGCCCTCGAACCGATGACAAGCGAAGATGTGTGGATACCAGATATCTGAAGGAGAGCAACATGTTCATGTCTGATTATTGGCCCGAGAATATCAAGGATGGCTGGTTTTGGGTTGACTTGATTGGATATCTCACTGTTGAAGAAGACGGTAAATACGATTTTGGCCTCTGCGTTAACGGTGTCGCTAAATTGTATATTGACGACGAGTTGGTTGTTGACAATGAAGATGTTGAGCAAAAGAATGGTCCATCCTTTATGGGATCCGGCACCGAAGAGGAAGTTGGGGCGCGATTCTTAAGGGCTGGACAAAAGTACAAAATCACTGCTTATTATACTTGTGCCAAGGCAATGAAAGCCCCCAAGATTGCTGGTCTGGATCAGTTCAATGGTGGACTACGACTAGGTTATGTCAAGGACGACGGCTACGAGAAAGAGATCAGCAAGGCTGTAGAGCTTGCCAAAACAGTTGATCAAGTCATTCTTTGTGTCGGGTTGAATAGTGGCTGGGAGAGCGAAGGATTCGACAGAGACACCATGAATCTGCCTGATCATGTGGATACTTTGATCTCTGCGGTAGCCAGTGCTAACCCTAACACCATTGTGGTGAACCAATCCGGCGTTCCAATCGCAATGCCATGGGAGAAGGAGGTTCCAGGAATCATACATGCCTGGTATGGGGGTAATGAGACGGGAAATTCCATTGCTGATGTGCTGTTTGGCGATGCCAACCCCAGTGGTAAACTGAGTCTGAGTTTCCCAAAGAAGATCGAAGACAACCCTAGTTATTTGAGCTTCGGGTCGGAGAATGGTCGGGTATTGTACAGTGAGGACATATATGTTGGATATCGTGGATATGAAGCACTGAAGAGGGAGGTGCTCTTCCCATTTGGCCATGGTCTCTCCTACACAGAATTCCAGATTTATGATGCTACTCTTGAGAACGACGGCAACAAGGTTTCAGTCACCGTCAATGTCCAGAACACCGGAAAGACCACTGGAAAAGCGGTTGCCCAGGTCTATGTCGCAGCACCGAAGCAGAAAGGAGTCCGACGACCGGTTAAGGAACTCAAGGGATTTGCCAAGCTGTCACTGGAGCCCGGCGAAACTGGCAAAATTACTATTGAAATTCCGCTCAAGTATGCTACGTCATACTGGAATGAATATCGTGATAGTTGGGAAAGCTCCAAGGGCTTTTACAAGGTATTAGTCGGTCAAAGCAGCTCGGAATTGGAGCAAGAGCTGGAATTTGAAGTCGAGGAAACTACATACTGGAGAGGAGTATAATACATAAATACCCCAAAAATCCGCCTATAATTGCTTAGCTACAATATGATGAAAATACACTTATCATGGTGATGCTAATACGGAAATCAAAATATAATGTCGGCGTATTGTTTAACATATAATCAGACCTATTCACCTCATAATTATACTTAACAAGACAGAAAATCCAGTTGCCCACATATAGCGAAAATTTCTGAACTGATCCACCGAACCAGCTTTCAAAATTTCTACAGTGGGAAGTCCAATTTATATTCGCAATATTTTGTGGCGATAGTTCGCAAAGACCCCAGCTGACGTCCAAGTTTTTAACTCCGTTGCGTCCGAAACTCGGCCACCGCCACGAAATTTCACCACCCAAATCGCCTAGACTTCTCAAGCCAACCTTGCCGACACCACCATCAAACACCATGTTCCGTCTAGCTACCCGCCCCCTACGTGCACAATTGCGAATACCTAGGGGCTCAGGTCTCCAGAGGTCGTTTAATACTAGCAAAAGGCTTCTTAATGCTGGTCAAACAGCCCGCCAGGTCTCGGAATCTGCCCAAAAGGCGGCAGAATCCGCCAAACAGGCCGCTTCTAAGACACCTAGCAAATCCAATACTATCAAGGAACTTACTAAGAAATACGGCTGGACGGCTGTTGCTGTTTATTTTACTCTTTCTGCCTTAGATCTGCCGGTAGCCTATCTGATTGTCCATTCATTTGGAAAAGACAAGGTTCAGAGTTTTGAACGGGCCGTCAAGGATTTTTTCGGCATGAGCACCAAGCCCGAAGATTTGGCCACTGTAGAAACGGAGCAGGATGATGAAGGACATGCTGTTGTGAAAAAGGACGATGGATCTGCCTCGGACAGTGAGTGGAGTGGATTTGTAACCGAGCTCACTCTGGCATATGCCATTCATAAAAGCGTCTTCCTGCTTTTCAGATTACCAGCTGCTGCTGCAATCACCCCTTGGGCAGCCAGAACTCTCCAGAAATGGGGATTCGGAGTCGGTAGCAAGACGGCGAAATTCGGAACTCCGCCCAGCAAGAGCCAGAAAGCTGGTGGATTCTTCTTTTAGTTTGCATCTGACAACGAAATCAAACCAAAACCTGTAAATACATTGACATTAGCTAATACTAGTAATACTAAGAGATTTTTTGACTAAGAATTGAGTTGACATGAACGCATTGATGGTGCAATAAATAGGAAAATATAGGGGAGGAGACCAGATCGGTAGTAACTGGTAATGCTAGATAGATGGAGATGCAGTAAGGACTTCGAATTGTGCAAAGCAAATAAGCGGAAGAAAGTGAAGGAGAGAAGGGGGGTTTCTTTCAAACCCAGTTCTGGTCGTCGCTGGTAGTAGAATTCGCATCACGGTTTGGTAATCTTTCATTCTCAGCAGGAGGTGCTAGCTCACCACATTCGAATTCAAACCGATGAGGATTACCACCGACATTCTCCTCTCGAATAGAACCCAGACTACTCAGGCCATCCGATCCGCGGACCGTGGTGCCACTGCCTTCTCTGGGCCCAAATCTTGGATTCGAGCTGCTGTTGGATTGCGTCATGCTTCCATCCGATGAACTCGCACCGGACCGGCTAACTTCGTCGTATATCGGCAAACGGCCGTGTTTGAAGTGGGCTGCCTCGGGATACGACGGTGGAGGCATGCGAAGATCGTCGTCCGACTCCAATCTCTGGGTCATTTCCGGTACGCCGACTTCAGCAAGAGTTTCCCCCGAATCTCGCACACGCTCCAGGTCCATTCTGAGAGCTCCGGTTCTTATAAGATCGCTTCTGTGTCGTTTTTTGGCTCGACGTCTCTTGACAATGCAGTGCCGAACCACGAGGCCGATGATAACTATTCCTAATACAAGAAATATCAGATACAGATAATTGAGTCCTTTACCATCGCTACCTGGAGTACTGATGGTATAGTAAGGGGTGGTTTGGTTGACAGCACTAGAAGAGATGTTGGCCGCCGACGACGCCGCTGCCTCCGTTTGGATCGCCGAAGAGGATTTCACAGAACTAGGAGATCCCACAATGACAACATTTCGAGCATCAAGATGCCGTGTTGCAGTAGGTGGAACGGACGATGTTATTATTGTATTTTGCCAATTCGTAGTAGAGAACTGTTCTCTACTGATTGGGCCATGTTCCGATGCCATCAACTCCAATCCAACAGCAGATGCCATAACCTGCTGTAAAGCATTACTCAAGCCCGGCAAAATAACCCAGTTCAGAGTGCAAAAAATCCCCAGTCCACTCATTTTGCCGGTTCGACCCTCGGCTTGCCTTTTTATTTCCCCTGTAAGCAGGCGCAATCGGGTATAATACTGCCGAGATTTCAACCAAAAGTGGTCAAAAGATCCTCAAAATATGTGCTTTTGGCCGGAATTTATTACTCTGGGAACGGGCTATCGCCTCTAGATAGTTCCCGCCTGCTTTCCAATGAATGATATCAACTGTGCTGTTGGCTGTTGCTGGATGCTACTAAATTGCGTTGTTTAGCGTCCCCATATACAAAACCTGAGTGCGAGGCTGAATCCGGCAGTCCCGTTCAGAGTGGGGAGAAAAGGGGTGGTATAAATAGCGTGAAATTGGACAGTTTTTGGGGAGAAAAAGGTATAATACGCTTTTCAGAGAGGTATAGTCAGATCAGCTCGGCACCGGTTTCTAGTGGACTTGATGGTGATGGTGGTTGTGAAGGAGCTTCAGGAGCTTTTTCACAACTGGGCTGGGTGGGCTTAGATGAAACATTCAACTGCGACTTGGAGAGGTGAATATAATATTGACTATTTCAGGGCCTACGCAGTAGAAAACTACAATGCTAATTGAGCCGTGAAATTTTTTCCATAATTTTAATAGCATATTGGCGCCTGGTACTTGTTTTGACGGTTCCGATATGGACCTCTGCAGTTTGACTAGTTCCTTTACACCTCCTACAGCTTAGAGACACCATGCCATGTTTAACAGGTATCGAGCATGATCTGGCACCTATTTGGAGGGTTTTCAGGTATATGATGAAATTTCACCAATATTGATCTTATTATTTCGACCCAGGCGACTATTTCTCGCCATTTTTCGTTTTTGTGATTTTATTCAAACTGATTGGTTATGCTTATTACCCCACACACTATGGGCTACCTATTCATCCTTCGCATTATATTCGTACGAGACATGCACATCTCTTCTGATCAGAACCATTGGATGCTCAATAAATAAAGCAAAAAAAGTGGCAAGTTCAACAGTATATTACGAGCCCACCACATCAACTTTCCTCCTATTTATCAAACATTATATCAGCTATTATCAGGGATAAAGTAGAAAGTAGTCGTCGTCTAATTCTCGATCTACAAGAAGAGGATCCAATTGCGCAGCTCAAGCAAAAGTCAAGCCAAATTAAGTCTCCGTTAAAATACTGCCCCTCTCATATCTACTACTCTTATCATCATATGATGTTCTGGCAAACAGTGTTCAGTCGGTGACCAGCAAGTAGAAACTCCACAGCTCCAGTACTACCACAGCTTTATCATCATACCCCACCCACCCCATTTCTATAATATTCCATGCATCATTATATGCCATGGTACACACATGTGTAAGTGGCCTGACATGTCCATGTTTAATACGACTAAGCTAGCCTAGCCTTCGGTCAGCTCAATGCGCTCAAAGTAGGCCCGACTCGCCTGGATATTGGCCAGAATAGTATTACCATCCAAATCAGTATTACTACCGGATGGCATGACTACCATGATGATCGTATTGGGGGTTAGAGCCTCAATATAGGCACTGCAATTGGGAGCCCTAAGGGTGATGCTCTGGAATTGCGAGCGCATTTTCCCACAGCTCTGCTTGAACGTCTTAATAATATTGGAGATTTTTTCAAATCGTTTGGGATCCAGGTTGGTCTCTGCCATTGTTTTGGCAACAGTGTTGACAGCACCCTCCTCCTTGGTGTAGTGGGAAATGACCAAAAACGTCGTCTTTTCAAACAGCAGTACCTCGGTAGCCTCGCTGATGTTGGTAAACCTTTCAAGATGCTGGTTAAACAAGAGCATATTCGGGATCAGTGAACACACAATGCTGCTCCATGCTTTATACAAAGACTCGTCCCATATGGAGGTCGCAAATCCCGTCAGATCAAAATTGTATTGCTTGCTCTGCTCGCGCAGCGCCTTCATCGTCACATTGTATACTTCTTCACGATTATTCTGCTGCACCAGGTCCATTTTATGAAGGAGTACAAACACCTTGGCCCCAGGCGAGAACTCTTTGAGGTGCTTTAGACACTGCAGAAACGTCTCGATGTCTTTCATCACCTCCTTGCTTTCGACGTCAAACACATGGATCAAAACCTCCACCATGCGGAATATATGGTCCTTCTGCGACGAAAAATAGTTTTCGATAAAAATATCCTGGCCACCACAATCCCATAGATTGAGCGTCATGTGCCCCAGAAACCGCAGGTGCGAGTGTTCTACATCAATTGTGGCACCGAGTCTTCGAGTATCATACGCCGAGTAATTGGAGAAGATAATCGACCGCATCGATGACTTTCCGCTGCCTGAACG
The DNA here is from genome assembly GCA_030565365.1 of Zygoascus flipseniorum. NCBI lineage: Eukaryota > Fungi > Ascomycota > Dipodascomycetes > Dipodascales > Trichomonascaceae > Zygoascus > Zygoascus flipseniorum. The sequence goes on from JAJMBR010000013.1 coordinate 307,218, forward strand.
GCCCATCAGCAGCAACTTTTTGCGTGACGATCCCGCCATAGTTGTAGATTACGATGAAGGAAACTACCTACCCAACCTAACCTCAGAGCCTGAGAAAGGTCTTGGTTGGGATGGATGGTCAACTACATCCCAATAAGGCATAATTAGGTAACCGATTATGTCCACCCCCAATTGGGCCATGGGGTTGTAGGTTTGGCCCAGCCCGTCATCGGTGACTCGCAGTAGGCTGGTCCGATCATTGCTGACTCGTATTAACAGATTATGCTACGATACCAGGTCATTCTATTTTGATATCCAAGCCATAAGCCACCGCAGTGTTTGTGTGTTTTGGTCATGATGATATCCCACTGCCGGCGATGCCCCCCCCCTCTTATCCCACCCGGCTCGATCCGGCTCGGACATATCTCACAATCCGAGACCCCGGTCCTCGGATATAATGCATTGGCTTCAAAGGCAATCTCCGCGGGGAAGACCCACACACAGTTTGGCAGTCATGTCTGCCTATCATTTGCCCATACTGGGCCGTTGTCTTAGTCAGGCATGATGTGCATGTTTTTGCACCGATCAATATATATTTTCACCGACTCTGGGTTCTCTCAGCCCTTCCCCCACCACACAACACGTTCAAAATCCTTCCGCTAACCACCAGTTAAGAAGCGAACACAAAATGGGCATTATCGATCTGATAACGCACCCCGACGAGCTCGCTGCTGGGCTGAAACTGTAAGTAAACGCTTTGCATTTTCATCTGCATTTCATGTCATGGTTTTTTTTTTTTTGGTTTTCGCCTGCCCGCATCCCCGCTAATTATGCCAGTAAATATTTCCGTCAGCCAATCTACCCTCGTGACAAGGCCACGGAGTCCCCGGAGCTGTCTCGATGCTACGAGCTGCTTGACTTGACATCGCGATCGTTTGCGGCAGTCATCAAGGAGTTGCACCCGGAATTGCGTAATGCGGTCATTGTGTTCTATTTGATTCTTCGGGGCCTCGACACCGTCGAAGATGATATGGAACTGCCCAACGACATCAAGCTGCCATTGCTTAGGACATTCAAGTCAATTTTGGCCAAAGAGTACTGGACTTTTGACCAGAGCAGTGAAAAGGAGGCGGACAGAGTGGTTTTGGTCGAATTTGACAAAGTTCTGACCGAATTTCACAAGCTCCGGCCCGCCTATAAGGACATTATTGCTGATATCACCGACAAAATGGGCAAAGGCATGGCGGACTACGTCGTGGCCGGCCAACAAAAGAACTATGAAGGCGTGCAAACTATTGCTGACTATGATCTGTACTGCCACTACGTGGCTGGCATTGTCGGCGAAGCCCTAACTAGAATGGCCATATACTCTAAATTCGGTACTCCCCTTCTCTCCAAAAAGCCGCATCTTCACGAGAGTATGGGACTGTTTCTCCAAAAAACCAACATCATGCGGGACTACAAGGAAGACATGGACGATGGCCGGTCGTTCTGGCCAAAGGAGGTGTGGTCTAAGTATACCCCCAAATTGGTTAACTTCACTCTGTCCGAGCACCAGCAGGACGGGCTGTACTGTGTCAGCGACCTAACGACTCATTCGCTGCGGCATGTGACCGACTGCTTAGAATATCTGCAGAACATTCAAGAGCCTAGTCTGTTTACATTCTGCGCAATTCCTCAGGTAATGAGCATCGCCTCTTTGGAATTGTTGTTCAACAACCCCAAGGTGTTTCACCAGAACGTCAAGATCCGCCGGGGACTTGCTGCCAAACTTATTCTGGAGTCCCAGTCGATGGAAGGAGTATACAGAGTGTTCCAGGAGTACACCCGCAAGATCCACTTGCGAAATAAGCCAAAGGACCCCAATTTCATGCGAATTGAAGTCCTGTGCGGCCAGATCGAGCAGTATATCGAGGAACATAATCCTAAATCGCTGGCCAATACTTTGAAGCCCGCAGAAGTCACCAGCACATGGGATAAGGAGAACGTTTTGGTGGTGGTTGCCGGTACCACAGCACTTTTGTTCACTTTCGGTGTAATGGCGTTCATTGCATGGTTGAACGGTGCGCGATTTGATATTGTTCATGACGAACTACGACAGCTCATCAATAGTCTGCTAAGTGGAGAAGCCCCCAGACAATTCAAACTTCAGCATTCGGAGCTTTGAGCAAACCCCAGTGCCGCTGGAAGTAATAGCACATAGGATGATGCTCGTCTTCATCTCTATCCACTCGGACCATTCCTTGTATATGTGATATGTTGACTATAATAATATACCGTAAATAGGATCAATGAAATTGTTTTTCTGACTGAGTCTACTCACGTCGCCAGCTTGGTGAAATTATGTCCACCACTAACTGGAACCTGTAACCAGTTTCGCTTTCCGTACTTATTCTCGCCTTCAATTACGTGGAAAGTATATGCATACCGCGAATCATCGCTGGTGTTGGCATTGCTTCGATGAAGCACACAATTATGAATGAGCACTAGCGAGCTAGCAGGGCACTCGAGGACTCTGAATTCCTCCTTAGGAGGATCTTCCATTTCTTGGACCCCTTCAATTTGTTCGAAATGCGTACCAATGGCGTTTCCATCCTTATCATAGGTTCTCACCAGTCTTTTGGCGATGGGGGCCCGCTTATGTGAACCAGGGTGGTACTCTAGAGCTCCATTCTTTTTAGTACAGTTTTCCAGAGCATACCAGAAACCAATTGCAGATGCTGGGTCAGTGTAGAGGAATACACCATCCTGATGCGTGGGGACTTCACCGCCAATCTCCGGCTGCTTGCAGATAACCATAGACTGGAGAATGCGGGGATCCTTGAAACCCAGCGATTGTGCAATCTTTGCATTCCGCTCGGTGTTGGAAATGCTCTTGAACTCCTCATCTAGCTCATGAAGAGCGTGGCCGATCTTGTTGATGGCAATCTCCTTCGGCTTGATAAGCTTTCCTTCGTCATTGAACGCTCCCACTTCGAAAAAAAACGATATTTTATCAGAAGAGTCCAGAAAATATTGGTCTCCAACATGATCCTGATCATTTTCTCCCGTAGTAAACCTGGTGAGCGGGTGGCTCTCGAGAGGGAAGTCTTTAAGCAGTAGTTTAGCACGTTCCATCAAGGCACGAGCCTTATCGGGGCTGATTTCGCCGGGTATAGCAATGCATCCCTCTTCTTCAAATGTCTGTAGCTGTTCAGGTGTCAAGCCGACCGCAGACATTTTCGCACTGTCGCTTACTTGGTTGTATTAAGTGGTGGAGTGGAGGACGGAAAGATCAAAAGTCTACGATAACACAAAATCCGGGGAATACAGCCGGGTTTGAATAGCGTAACAGAACGGCATCAAAATTAATATTCAGTGGAAAAATAGCCATTACCGCAAAAAAAAAAAAAAAAACACCCATCCTGCCGAAACGAGCCCGCAAAAATGTTGCTAAATAGCAAGATAGATTAATGGTGGGAATTCTCCTGTTTGGGCCTTTGGCAATTCGGCGTTGCCGGTGCCTGGCCGATCATAGAGAGCTGGAGATAACATCCCCACAGTACTTTTAGAATAGATAAGACTATCGAGGATGCTTTATAAATGAAGATACGACGCTTTTCCTTTCGATGAATATCGATAGCGCATTGCTAGTTGGGGATGTTTTCTTTGATTCGCACGATTTCCGATACCAGATAAAGCGATCCACAGATAACAACATTTTTGCCGGAATTGGCCAGCACCTTCACCAGGGCTGTCTTATCAATTGCGCCACTATCATCACATGATAGGATGACTCCCTCATCACCACTAAGTTTTTCAGTCAACTCCAGAATATCGGCCGGAGGTGCTGGCTTTACCCACGGCATTCCATCAACAGGCCCGAATCTCGTAGCTACCACCGAGTCGTCTCGCCTAATGCCAAGCGCAGCGATTATACCAGCAAATTGATCTTGAGGCTTTGAAAAACCAAGTATCCAGGTGATATTGCCGGTTTTTCTCAACTCACTCTCTACAAACTCACCCAGCAGCTGTCCCGATTGTTGATTGTGGGCCCCGTCCATCAGCACTTGCCGGCCAAACAGTTCCACGTACTGCAGCCTACCTGGCCAACTGGTCGTACTGATTCCCTGGTTAATGGTAGCGTCGGTAATGCTTTTCTCCTGCCTCTGGATCACCTTCAATGCGCTCACAGCACATCCCAGGTTGTCTTTCTGATACGCTCCAAGCAGCGGAGTAAAAATGGCAGTTTGTGGGACCGAAACAATCAACTCCGAGTGGTTTTCCTCAGCTACTCTGCCAATTGTAGCTATTACATCCTTGTGATTAGATCCATCAACCACACATGGGACATTTTTCTTGATAATTCCCGCTTTATGGCCGGCTATCTCTATCAGAGTATTGCCCAAAAACCCCTGATGATCCAGTCCTATCTTGGATATAACCGAGCAAACCACCCCGTTAGCCCCCAGAACATTTGTACTGTCCAGCGCTCCACCAAGTCCGACCTCTATTACTGCTAATTTGACTTTTTCGCGGCTGAATATCTCAAAAGCCGTGGCTGTCAGTAGCTCAAACTCCGTCGATCCCACCTTGTGGGTTCGATCCAAGTCCTTAACGTACTTCTCCACCTCCGAAAACAACTCCTCTGTCACCGATTGGCCTCTAACATCTATACAGTCCCACCGATATGCCAGGTGCGGACTTGTGAATCGCCCGGCGCAGATCCTACTGGCGCTCAAACAACTGGAAATATACGCACAAATACTACCTTTGCCGTTGGTTCCGGCAACATGAACCGCCTTGAATGAATGATGGGGGTTTCCTAGTAATCCCAATAGCCTTGTTATTCTTCCAAGTCCCAGATCAATCATGGCTTTTGACGATGGTCAAATGTAAGAACATCTTTTAACCGGAGGAGAATAATAATTTCGTCACCATGTTTGCGGCTCATCTCCAATAACCCGTCAGCATGCACTGGAAGTCCATTATGATATGATTCATGATAGTTCCTATAATCAATAGGTGAGTAACAGCTGGCTATACATCATTATAACGCAAATTTACTTTTCAGCCGGCTGATTTTGCTGTCAATTGCTTATCGCTAGCAGAAAACCCAGGGAAATGAGCACGTGATCAGATAAGGAAATTCACCAACTATGGCACCGAGTCATTTCCGAGCAGCAGCGGGGTAATATCGATCAATAAAGTTAATCTACAAAGAAGAAATTAACCAGTTTACGATGCGTTATTTTTCATGGGGAGTGTAAACGGGTTTGCAACCCCATTAGGTTTGGCAGAGTTGTTTCCCAGAGGTGGAGCGTTGGATTGATCTACAAACCATATAAAAAAAAAAAAAGACGAAACTAGGTTATTTTTCCCCCAATAAGCCTGCCCTCTACGAACTTATAGGGGATGCCTATTACCAAAAAGCAGAAAATAGACACCATGGTAACCAACACTAAAAGTCATGAAATGTAGGTGATATAGAAGGGCAGTTGTAGCTGTAAAAAAGAGTAACAAATGCTGACATTACAAACAGATCCGTGTCGGTTCCATTTGAAACCGAGCGACAGGCCAGCATTGCATTGAAAACGCTCTCTCCCGATGCCGAACTCAAACCTGATCAGTTCAGTCGTCAGCTGCGGGTTGAGAAAAATCAGCTCATTGGTGAGTTCCGAGCTGTGTCTGCCAGAACGTTACGAGTGGGGGTGAACAGCTTCATGGACGGCCTCGGTTTGGTGGTGGAGTGTGTAGAGCAGTTGGACATCAATGGTACTGAGACATGTTAGAAAGAATTCCAAAGTTCAACAGCGAAAGTTGGTGAGCAAAGCTATGCATTTTGCTGTCCTTCCTCTTTCCCCACGTTTCCCCCTCACCTTATCTTTCGGCCCGAGCAGCCAAATGCCTCTCGCGCCATAATTACGATCAACATGGTTGCGCTCGGTGCTTTACAGCAACGGCGCTGTCGGGTGGGCGGAGTTAGCGGGCAATTGGAATTGATTGAAAAAAAAAATGAATTGCTTGCGGCACATTAATTGGGCCCTGACCAGCAAGTTCCACATCTTGCAACAACGCAATAGGGCCCAGCAAATAGGGTTGCATGTACAATTGTGCAGGGGGGGGGCTGATAGTGCAGCAATGAGCACTATTGAAACGGCCGGCTGGACAAGTACGTGATCAACCAATCCTACTGAGGACTACTAAGTGCTGTATAATTATTATATAAATATATTCCAATCTATCGGCAAGCGTGGAAAGTGTGATAATCGTGCATAACCATTACGTCTAGCCGGAGTCCCTCATCCGGCTCCTTGTAGTCCTTAGTCATAACGGTTGGGTTGGGTTGGGTTGGGTTGAACGACTGTCGTTTTGGAACCAGAAACCCACGTCAGATGAGAGAATCAGCAACCACCACCAGCAGTTCCGAGCAGTCCCAAAGAAGAGCCGTATTCTCGAGGAAAAAATCAATACTTACATGATCGGGCTTCGGTGTGAAATCCAAAATAAAAGGAAAAATCAAATCCCTCCCACTGTGGGAATGGCAATCGGTGGCTCGGCTTTCCTCGCTGACTATCTGAGTGAAGTTGGTGCCGGCCCGAACGATTAGGTTTGTTGGCTCGCTGCCACCCATGCCATATTCCTTTCCCACCTCTCCTCCACTTTTATCGACCCAAACCTGGGACACGCAACTGCGGTGCCATTTTAGCTTCCTGCACCAACCACTCAAAAGTACAACTAACTTGTATGGGAATACTCGGTAATTCCTTATTCCAATCCTTCACCAGCATTATCTAATATATTCAAACCCCCCTTCACCGTCAAAATCCTCCCCTCGGCCCCCATCTGTCCAGCTCTTTCCCTCCCCTTACTAAATGCCTATGGCTCGCGTGGACCCAGACTTTGATAGAGGAGTGCCGTTGGTGGAGCAAAACAGGGTGCTTTATGACCCCAAGGTGGCCAAGGCTGGCAAACGGCTACTATCAAACTCGGCTCATGCACAAAATCAAAGCCCCAGTCGTGTTCTGCGGTCTGTAGACAGGGCCTCTCCTACCAGTGCCCGGGCCTCTGCTGCCAGAGGAATCACCACTCCATCTGCCACCGATGTGGACATGAATGACGGAGAAAGCAACCGTGGAATACGCACCAGCGGGCTGAGCTTTGATTGGAATCCTCCCATCACCTCGTCTCCCAAGAATGACTCTTCTCCCCAGCCTCTTACTCCGCATCAGAGCAACTTTGCTTCGCCCATAGAGTCCCCCAAGACTCTGCTGGACCATTCCAAGCAGCTCCAACTCCAAAACCAAAATCAAAACCTGCACCACCAGAAGCACACCCAAACACACAATTTCAACCTGCGCACCCAACTGCATCCTTCCCAGCCCTCCCCACATACCTCTATTATTTCAGCTGGTTCGGGATCCCCAGGATCCACCAAGCTCAACCTCTTCTCCACTGCTCCGCTGACTCTTCCCAAACCGACTACAGCTGCCCTTACAAATGAAATCCAAAGGGCATACTATGAAATATCCAAACTTGAGAGCGAATGCCAGACGGTTTCGGACCGTCTTAAGGCCCATTCTTCCCATAACCAGGGAATGCCTCTAGAGTACTCTCGGCTATTTGACCTCCATTCCCGACTCATTGAGCGCTATGTTGACTTCATCATGTTCGCATACCATCCTGTGGGATCGGCATCAATGCGCACCCTTGTGAAGAAGTACAAGATCCCTTATCGACTGTGGAGCAGAGGCATTTTCCGATATCTGGAGCTGCTCCGCCATGAACTGCCTCTGTCGGCAGAGCTCATGGGTAAATTCATTCTTCATTGCTTTTCCCTCTTAACTCTTCTAGTCGAGCCTCCTTTCGATAGCAGACACATCTGGCAGGAGGCCCTTGGTGACATTGCTCGCTTCGGCATGACTATGCGCATTTCCGAGCTCAATACTGTGTATTGGGAAGATCTCTGCCGCTACTGGTATTTGAAAGCGTCGCAGCGTGAACCTACTGTGGGAAGATTGTACCATCATGTTAGTATGCTTGCAGTGGACATGACCAAAATCTTTTATTTCTGCAAGAGCATGACTGCCCAGCAACCGTTTGATGTGGGCCAAGGGGGAGGCAAGGAAACAGTCCTGGAGAACGCATTGGGAAAGCACACTAGAACGTTTTTTTACCGTTATACCTCATTCCTCAAACATATTTATTTGACCGATGCCACTGAAGCCGCAAAGGAAGCCTCTGCAGTCTGTGATTTATGGGACCGAGGAACACTTGCTCTGGATAGTCAGAAGATGGGCAGAGCAACCTCTGCCACTCTGCCCGATGAGCTAACTTCTGCTAACATTGCAAACTATGGTGCTATGGTTGCTTTCTGTAACATCTCAGGTTTGCTAGGAGTTGGAAACATGGACTATAATTTCTCTCGTGCCTTTTACTCCAAATATGGCAGTAAGGCGGTTCCTATGCTACAAGGACACGTTTTTGCAACTGATCGTGGACAAGACCTGGCCCTTGCTGTCATGGAGAAAAGTCTGAGATTTTTCCTCAATGTTCCTATTAAGCAAAGCCTGCCTCACTTGATTGTGTGGATGCATTTCTGTCTTGCCGTCCATGAGGTTCCAGGACTCATCCAACCTTTTGTCAGTAAGCATGTCAACTTATTGGGATTGATCCAGGCATACCTGAACGAAACACTGGAAATTGTGAAGGGTATGGTGGGCGTACTATCAGTTAGTATCTCTAACACTGATCTTCACCATGTTCTCATCAACTGGTGCCATTCATATCCGGAGGCCAAAAGCGACGATGCAAGGTTTGAGACATCTGTGGAACAAGTCAACTGCCAGTACCACGGAGTTGATAGCAGAGGTCATTATCCTGTGACCAGACAGCGTCCGTTGCCGGAAGAATGCATGCTCCTCGGCGCTGTTTGGCCCCATAAGCCTATTGATGGGAAGATATACCAGGATTACGAAAGCTATACCAATGATGACTGCTATCCCGGGGCCTTGGGAGGCCCTGGATTGGTTGAGCAGCGACAAGTAAAACTAGTGGAGCTTGCCCTGCGACTAGTAGAGCAAGGAAGCTGGCTAGACTTCAGCGAAGAGTACTCCTGCTTCAGGGTGCATTTCTAAATAACTGGGATTGCAATACTCGCATTTTTATTTCATTATTACATATCTGGTTGCCAGAGCGGCTTTCAGGTATCATTATTTTATTATTATTTAAAAGCAACAAAAAAGCGAAGCATATAACTTCGCCGTGGTCTGCTGTATTCCCCCCGCATTCCATGTATGTTCATAGCATTAGCATTTGAATATAAATAGCATGAGAAAATCAATCCTGTCTCTAACACTGATATCGTTGTTGTCGTCGCTATTAGTGTTATAATCAACTCGGCTTGCTGTTGGATCATCCAAGGTTTTGGCGATATCCAATATGGGTTTGATCTGGGAACTATCCTTTCGGCCCACAACTGTCATGTCGGAGGTAAGAACAACAGAACCAGAACCGGTGGATGGAGAAATATTTTATAGGAATCTAACGTAAAACTCAAGACTCTTCTCACTACGACCGTAGCTGGCGTCAATGCAGCCATTGTAGAGAGTGTTTTAACTTGTAGGTTGATGATAGATTGCTGTTTTAGCGCCGAGCACCTGATTCTAATAGACAGACCCGTTGGAGTATATTAAAACTAGACAACAGTTAATTAGACAGCCCCGAGGCTCCCCAGTCCACATAGATCTGCCTGAGCTGGGACGAGCGTACTTCAAGGGATGCTCGCCGGTGATTGGGGGAAATGCTACTCGGGCAGTTCTGCGATTTTCCATGTACAATTGGGCCACCAAGTTTATGTCAGACAAACAAGGCGGAGTATCAGCTCCTCAAGTAGTGGTGGCTGGAATGCTGACTGGCATTTGTGAGTCGGTCCTGGTAGTTCCATTTGAGAGCATCAAAACCACAATGATCGAACGAGCAATTGCACCTCAAACTCGGGTAACTAGTAATGTCGCTAAAAGTAACAAGCCGGGACAACCCAACTTGAAGGTCGCTGCTAGGCCTCCACCTAGTCAAATTGCCAAATCTGGTCCCTCGGCTACCAACTCTGGTACCCCCATTAGACCTCTGGCCCCTATCAGGCCACCGACTGTCGGTTCCAGAGGCCCCATCGAAATAACCCCTCTTGATGGCCTTGGGGCGAACGTCAGAGCCATGTACCACAATCGTGGTCTGCGGGCCTTTGTACAAGGATTCTGGCCCACTATGCTGAGGCAGGCCTCTAATAGTGCGGTGAAATTCTCCACCTACCACTTTCTCAAACAGTTTTTCCATCCCAATAATACTGAACCAGTTCCTACATGGCTGGCTTTGGTTCTGGGTGGAATGACTGGTGCTCTTCAGGTCCTTGCGACACAACCAATTGACGTGGTCAAGACCAGAATGCAGAGCATCAACGGAGTCAAAATTTACGGTAGCAGCTTGAACTGCAGCTACAGGATTTTCACAGAAGAGGGCCCTATAAGATTATGGACCGGAATTGTTCCTAGATTCATCAAAGTCACATTTAGTGGAGGTGTGGTTTTCGCAGTCTACGAAATGAGTAACAGCCTGGTTACAAAGGCTATGAAGGAGAATCCTTTTGCTTCATCTTGAATGACTCATATATTTATGACATTAGAGAATAATTTAATGGCTTATAGCCAATCATTATGCTTGTTGGGCTTGTCGGTCTGTTAACAACTCAGATATTCCACAGATAAGTATGTTAGGTTACATTGACGATATTTCATCCATCTAGGTCTAGTACCATCCTTCCGTATTTATGAGAGTGCAAAGTCGGTTACCTTTTTCAAGCTTGCCAATCTTATATGCCTTCTGGCCAACCTTCTCAAGATCACCCAAGATCTTATCGACATTGGCAGGCTTGGCAATCAAGACCATACCAATACCCATATTCAAGGTCTTTGAGATGTCCTTCACCGGGACATTTCCAGCCTTAGCCAAATACTTGAAAACTGGGAGCAATGGCCAAGTCTTGACGTCAATAATAGCATCTAGATCTTTAGGGAGAGCTCTGGGGACGTTTTCCACGAGACCGCCGCCAGTGATATGACTCAAACCAAGTAGAAGATCGTTTTTGATGATGGGAAGTAATGGTTTAACGTAAAGTCGGGTGGGCACAAGGAGGGCCCTGCCGACAGTTGTAGACTCGTCCCACGGGCACTTATCAGTATAGCTTAATCCATTCACCTCAATGATCTTTCGGACAAGAGAGAAACCATTGGAATGAACACCATCAGATGCTAGGCCGATGAGAACATCGCCGGCCGCCATGTCATTAAGTCGAGGAAGAATCTTCTCTCTCTCAACGACACCGACAGTAGTACCATTAGCATCGTAATCCTTTCCAGTATAAAGACCAGGCATTTCAGCAGTTTCACCACCGGTCAGAGCACAGCCAGATTCGATACAAGCCTTGGCAACTCCTTTGACGAAGTCAGTAGCCGTGGAAATATCCAAGTGACCAGAAGCGTAGTAATCGAGGAAGAAAAGAGGTTCGGCACCCTGAACAACAAGATCATTAACATTCATGGCAACCAGATCAATACCAACAGTATCGTGGATATCCAAGGACTGGGCGATTTTGAGCTTGGTACCTACACCGTCGGTTGAGCTGACCAAAATAGGATCTTTATATCCAACTGCCTTGAGATCGAACAGACCGCCAAAGCCGCCGATTTCAGCATCAGCTCCAGGGCGCCTAGTGCTCTTAACGAGGGCTTTGATGTTTTCAACAAATTTGTTACCGTTATCAACCGACACACCGGCAGACTCGTAGGTAACCGTTGGGCCATTCTTAGAAGCATACTTGAAGGCTCTGTGTGCAATGTCATTTCGGTTGTACTTTCCAGTGAAATGGATGTGAGATACACCTTCATAAGCACGCTTGACGGCTTCCTCAAGAGATTCAGCTACTGCAGTTGCAGCAATGACTCTGCCACCAGCTGTAACCACTTCTCCAGAAGAGTTGACACCAGTACCAGCATGGAAGACATATTGGTTAGCACCGTGAGCTTCCTTGTCAACGGTGATAACATCCCCTTTCCCATAGGAACCAGGGTATCCTCCAGCGGACATAACTACAGTAGCAGAGAAATGGTTGGGCTTCAAGGCAATCTTAACTGAATCAAGATATCCACCAGCACAAGCAAGGAAAATTTGAGCGAGATCAGTGTCGTCAGTCAGTAAAGGCAGCACGGTTTGGGTCTCAGGATCACCGAATCGAACGTTATATTCTAGAACCTTGGGACCATTGACAGTCACCATGATGCCTGTGAAGAGCATACCAACCATAGGGAACCCGTCACGTCGCATACCATCAACAGTGGGTTTGAGAACCTTGGTTCGAATCTCATCAATAAGGCTTTTGGTAGCAATAGGAGTAGGAGAATAAGCTCCCATTCCACCGGTATTCAGCCCAGTATCACCATCGCCGGCTCGCTTGTGGTCTTGAGCAGGAGGCAGATCAACCACAGTATAACCATCGCTGAACGCAAGAATGCTCAGCTCATCTCCTTCAAGGTATTCTTCAACAACAACTTCATCTCCAGCTTCGCCAAAAGCCTTGTCAGCCATGATTTCGTCTAGGGCTCGGTATGCTTCCTCCTTCGTCTCGGGGATCAAAACTCCCTTGCCAGCTGCAAGCCCACTGGCCTTGATGACCACCCGGTGGTTTACCGACGAGACGTATTTCTTGGCCTTGTCAATATTTGTGAAGTTTTGGAATTCTGCAGTTGGAATTCCATGCTTGGCCATGAAATCCTTGGAAAATGTCTTGCTTCCTTCCATCTGGGCGGCAGTGACTGAAGGGCCAAAAACAGGAATTCCAACCTTTCGGAACCAACCTTCAACACCTTCTACCAATGGCTGCTCGGGGCCGGGAACAACAAGTCCAACCTGATTTTTCACGGCAAACTCAACCAGCCGATCAAAGTCCTTTTGAGAGCTGCCAATCCGCACGTTCTCCACCTTGTCCAGCCCAGCTTCAGTACCACCATTGCCCGGAGCAACAAATACCTTGGAAACAATACTGGATTGACTCAGTTTCCAGGCAAGAACATGTTCTCGGCCTCCATTGCCAATAACAAGAACTTTTAAACTCATTTTGCAAAATTTGACGGGTTTGGTATGACGATTTCTTTTTCTGGCATTTTTGGATTTTCTAAAATTTTTTCCAGCCGTGCCATACAAAACCAACCTCCATAAAGACCCGCCCGTTAAATGGCAGAAGCATTAGCTGGCTAAGCTCGGTTGAAATGTAAAAATAAGCCGTCTCTCATGATTTTATTGATTAAATAACTAGAGGGGGTGAAAAAAAAAAAAGAAAGCAATGCCTAGTATCATTGTACAAAAATCGGTCCAAGCATTGCCTTCCGGGGGTGGGGGGATTTTTGTGTTTTTATATTTTCAGTTTCAGTTCGAGCGAAAGGAATATCGTTGTAGTTTCATAGCAGAAGAACAGCACCAGCTGCTAATCTAGGTCATCTTATCATTAAATAGTGGCTCCAGTCAGCTACTGCAGCTGCTGTTGCTGTTGCTGTTGACCATGTTGCTGTGGTCGTCCACCACGTCTGCCTCCTCGATAACCTCCTCGGCCATTGTATTGTCGCTCATTAGCTTTGGGGAGAGAGGCCATTGGGAAAGGTTTGGGGATAGATTCGTTGGACTGGGCAACATACAGAGCCTTGTCGATGGTAGCGGGGATGGGCTTGATCTCGGTACCTAGCTCCTGTTCGATTCGATACAGATTAAATCTGTCGTTCCAGTTAATCAGGTTAATGGCCAGACCCAAATGACCAAATCGGCCGGATCGACCAATTCGATGGAGATATGTTTCGGCATTCTTGGGGAAATCAAAGTTGATCACAACATTGACGGCCTGGATATCGATACCTCGAGTTAAAAGATCAGAACACACCAAGTTTCGGCAGTTTCCGTTTCGGAACTCATGGAACACCTTGTTTCGGTGTGATTGTAACATTTTAGCGTGAGAGTAGAAGCATGAGTAACCCAGTTCGGTGATCTTCCGAGCTAATAACTCCACTCTGTTTGTGGAATTGCAGAAAATAATGCTCTGGTTGATGGAAAGCTTGGAGAACAAGGTGTTGAGACAGTGGAGCTTTTGCTTTTCTTCGACAAACGCATAGTACTGGGTAATACCTCTCAAGGTAAGCTCGTCCATAAGGTTAATTTCATATGGCTTCTTGAGATGCTTGTCCATAAAACTTTTAACAACCAGAGGGAAAGTAGCGGAAAAGAGGAGAATCTGACGGTCGGGAGGGAAATGGGCAAGGAGCTGCTCGATAACAGGGGTAAATTCTGGAGAAAGCAGTTTGTCAGCCTCGTCCATAATGAACATGGGGCACTCGCTGAAGTCCACAATGTTCTTACCAGCCAGGTCCAGCACTCGACCAGGAGTGCCGACCAGCACATGAACATCCTCATTGAGCCGAATGATATCATCTCTAAGAGTGGTACCGCCAGTAGTGACCATGACATTAATGCCCAGGTGCTTGCCGAGCGTCTTAGCTACCTGAGAGTTTTGCAGGGCCAGTTCTCGAGTAGGCACCAGAATCAGAGCCTGGACCTTATCGCTCTTGGGGTTGATCTGATTCAATGCAGGGATGGTAAAGGCCGCAGTCTTGCCGGTGCCATTCTTGGCTCGAGCAAGAATGTCTCGACCAGCCAGGGCAATGGGAATAGCCTCTTCCTGAATAGGACTGGGCTTCTCGAATCCCGCCTCAAAGATGCCCATGAGCAGCTCACGCTTCAGGTAAAAGTCCTCGAATCCATTGCCTTTGGTGGCAGTCACATCCTCGGTTTGAGGCCGGGAGTCCTTGGCTGGGACATTAAGCTGGGACTTCCAGTCGTCACCCAATGAGGTGTTCTCCAGTTGCTGAGAGAGCGCAGATGTCATGATGGAGGATTGAATTGGCCTTGTAAATATGAAGGAAATGCACAATGGAGCAAGGTACTAAAGGGGAAAGGAGGTAGGGTAGATCGGGCAGTCCAGTTAATTATTCAGAAATGAGATGATTATCGCGTGTTCTTAATAAATAGTGACAAAAATTATTTTGCACAGAAATTGACTGTAAGGGCCTGTTATTCAAGCGAGTTTCGTCTGTCCAATTAATCGTTGTAGGTTGTTGTCGGTCTATTACGACGAGGCGCCGAGCTAAAAATTTGCTGGTCGAACCGGCCGCTCCCATTACCCTGCTTTGTATCTCCACCAGCCAAACTGGCTGCTGTGGAGTCCAGACGTGCACAAGGCAAGGCACTCAAGCTGTTTGTGTACAGGGGGGGCTGGATTGAATAGAGTGGAGTACGTCGTCATTTGCAGCCGTATATACTGATAAATAATTATAAAGACACTGAGCCGGGTGCTTCCATAATGCTGGTTGAGTAAAGCTCAGGGGGAAGAGAAGGGGGGGTATCTCGGAGTTACCGCCTTTAGTAACTCCACTACCAACTTCAACTGAACCTAAACTGGTATTGGTCGACTATTCTGGCTCAAGAATAGCTATATATTGTAACAGAAGTTGGCTGGGATTCCAAAGATATGGCTGATTTATTACCCAGTTATACTTGATTTGTTGCAAGAACCCATAATCGTAGTTTTCACTTGTCCCTCGCAGCATAAATTGAACACGGATCGACTCCCGGTATTAAATACAATACGGCACAGCAACTATCGTTTGCGTTGTCCACCACCATCGAACATTCGAAACCCCACAAACACTAGCAGCTACGCCAATACGATCTCGGATTCACTTGATCGGCTGGAAGAAGGCCGCGTACACTTGTTATCCCCGTACGTACATAGCATTTGCATTCATTGTAGTTTCAAGCATGACCGACCCGACCATGGAGATCAAGACACTCAAACGGAGGAATTTCAAGAAGCTGGCACTGCCAACCGGCAATACAGTCAAAGCCCCGGGATTTTCTGCTGCACATGAAGGAGTTCAGGATGGAAATTTCGTGGAGCAAAAGCCCCGAGGTGCCGAAGACGGCCACTCACAGGACGATGGATGTGCCAAGCACCAGCACAGCAACTCGCTGACGAACCAGTTGGCATCGCTGGAACTTGGAGTCGAATTCAAACTGGATTTACGCGAGGAGGACTTCCATACATTGGCTAAACTGGGATCGGGAAATAGTGGGACCGTTTCGAAAGCTTTGCATATCCCGACCCATACCATCATGGCCAAGAAGGTAGTTCACATCGAGAAAAAGACGGCTGTCCGCAAGCAGATTGTCCGAGAACTCCATATCATGCATGACTGCGATTCTTCGCGAATAGTGTCGTTTTTCGGGGCTTTTGTCAATCAGACCAACGTCGTCATGTGCATGGAATATATGGACTGCGGTTCCTTGGACCGAATATCCAAGCTTAATGGACCCATTGCAGAACAGGTTATTGCCAAGATCACCCAGGCCATAGTAGAGGGGCTTAACTACCTGTACAATGAGCATAGGATTATTCATCGCGACGTTAAGCCGTCAAATGTCCTGGTCAACTCCAAGGGCCAGATCAAGCTGTGCGATTTTGGAGTTTCCGGTGAACTGACCAATTCCATCGCTGAGACGTTTGTGGGAACATCCACCTACATGTCCCCTGAGCGTATCCAGGGCGCTGCCTATAGCGTGAAGGGCGACGTGTGGTCTCTGGGTCTGACGGTGTTGGAGCTGGCACTGGGCCATTTCCCCTTTAGCAGCGGTGGCAGCAACCCGGCAGCCAACAACCCGGTAGGAATTCTGGATCTACTACAAAGGATTGTGAATGAAGATCCTCCCACTCTGCCCGAGGAAGGCGATTATTCGCTTATATTCCGACGTTTCATTGCCAAATGCTTGCTCCAGGAGGAGGAGCGGCCAACTCCCCAGGAGCTACTCAACTCGGACGCGTTTTACCTGACGGCAACCCAAAGCCCTGTGAGTGTTCAGCAATGGATCCAACAGTTCAAAATTTCGCTGTGAGAAAGGCGGCCAGGGGCTTGCTTGACATATGTAAAACTTATCTCATCCTTGGATAGAATCTGAGGCTTTATAGATATCACGTATATAGCATAAGCAAATGCATATTAAAACATTATAGGTGCTCAAGTTGATCCAGCCAGCTGGCGACATGTGTCTACGTGGAATTATTTTATCCAATGCTCGTGGCTCCTGCCACGGTTTTCAGCCCATCTGTTTATACAACCTATTTACAAAATTACATTGCAACTTTACCAGTTACTACAGTCACAGCATTGTTTTTTGTATCAAAATACCAGTTTGTTTTGTACCCAATATAGGCATGCCTGCAATATATACAACGGACGGCACATGCATTAAATATATACAGCGATCAGCCCCCCAAGATCATCCCTGCTCAATCGGCATCAACAGAAACACGATGAATACCCCCCTGAAAATCTGTCCACCTTTTCCTCTTCTTATATATGCCTTGGTTTGTTGTTCTCTTGTAATGCTTTGAATATCTCGTATCCTCTCATTCCTGCTCCAACCAACGCCAATACGCCAAACCCACGAATTGTATACCTCATAGTGGGACCAAAGTGATCCGGGATCATGTTGGTTAATCGGATTGTAGCTACTTTTTTATCTACAGCCAATGTTTTGTCCAGCGATAGCGTCACTCCGAAGAATGCCATAAACGCTCCCGAAAGGGCCAAACATGGCACGCATTCATACGATGGCTTGGATTTGGACTGTAAACTGTATTCATCTGATTGCGGTTTGAATATATCAAGGATATTCGAAGAAATCATATTGACAATAGCAATTTGGTTGGTGCTGATAGGGAAAGAAAAAGGCAACTTCCAATGTTGCAAGCCGCACACTAACATCTCCATCTCCAACCAGCCCCGATCGGCGAGCTGATTCAAAGTGATCGCGAACATCGAGCGACGTTTTTAGAGAAAAACTCTAAGGGAGGAAAAAATGGTTTCCGATCTAGAAGCCCAGAGATTGGCAAACATCCAGCGAAACGCTGAGCTGCTCAAACAGCTGGAGCTTGATAATGTTCAGAGCGAAATGGCCGATGACGTGCGGAAACAGACAGTTTTTAGCCGATCCAAGGCTAAAAAGAGAAAAGCTGCTGTGAAAAAGGAATCACCAGAACCTAATTTGCCTATGAGGAAAAGCAGGCGTCTTTTGGGGGTCAAAGCTGACCCCGAGGACTCGAAAGATGCCGTTCATGCCAAGATCGAAGCCGACAATCGACGCGTGCAAGAAGAACGCGCGCGAAGAGAAGGCGAAATGAAACTCAGCGAAATTGTCAAAAATGGCGAATGGGATAATGCCATGGATATTCTGTCGAATTTCAGCGGCAAGGTCTCGCTTGGAGATTTCTTCGATAGCACTATTATTGAGAACCCTGATCTCAAGCAGGCTCGAGAGGAGCTCTCCTCCCTCGTCATTAACCCAACATTTAACCCCATGGATATCAAGCTCACATCTGAGCGGGTAATTGGAATGGCAATTCACCCAGCTGTCAACAAGAGACTCATTTTGGCTGGAGATAAGGTTGGCGAGCTGGGTATCTTCGACCTTGATCAGCACAAAACCGAGACTGACGAAGACGGCGATGAATACAACATTCCACAAATCCTCACTTTTAAGATCCATTCTAGGTCAATTGCTACTATTCAAGTTTCCCCTCATTCTCCTGAAAAGGCCTTCACTGGCTCATACGATGGCTCTATTAGAGTTCTTGATCTCAATGCCTCTTCGCCATCTTCAACAGAGTGCTTCGTGTTCGATTCTGACCCCAAGAATCCAGTTGGTATCTCGGATTTCCACATTCCCCAGCCAAATATCCTCTACTTCTCTACTCTTGAGGGCCATTTTGGAATTCACGACTTGAGAGAATCTCCATCTTCCATTGTTAAGCAGTTCAGAATGCACGACAAGAAACTGGGTGGCTTCTCATTCAACCCCAACAATACCCATCAAATTGCCTCCGCATCTCTTGATAGAACCCTCAAGGTATGGGATCTCCGCCATTCGAAAACTTTAGATGACGAGCTTCATGCAGGCCTTTATGGCGAATACTCATCACGGCTCTCAGTCTCCACAGCCGACTGGAGCAAATCCGGTCACGTAGTATGCAACGGTTATGATGACACTATAAATATTTTCGACTTCAGTGGGTCGGAAACGTGGAAAGTTTCTGAACAACCTCAGGACTTCAAACCGGCCGTGAGAATCAAGCACAACTGTCAGACAGGCAAATGGGTATCGATTCTCAAGGCTAACTGGCACCCTTCACCAGCTGATGGCATTGCTAAGTTCACTATTGCGAATATGAAACGCTATATTGATGTATTTGCGACAAATGGCCAACAATTAGCCCATCTTGGTGATGATTCAATGACGGCTGTTCCTGCAGTAGTTCGTTTCCATCCGACTCAAAACTGGCTGGCAGGAATAACTGCCTCATCTAAAGCCTACGTATTTCAGAAAGACGACTAGTCTAAGCCCTCTTCAAGATACAATCTAATATATGACATTAATGACTCCATTTTTCTTCATAAAGAGAGTACAAATATAAATCTCTGATTCGTATCGAACCTCTAAACAAGCTTATACCTACTCACCTATTATACTGATTAAAACAACCCAAGCAAATCGTCATTGGTGCTATTCCTCTGCGCTGAAGGAGCTGAAGGGGCTGGAGTATCGGTTGCTCCAAACGACAATCCATCAAAGGCAGAAGAAAGATCCGTAGCACCGGTAGGGTGGACCGGTGAAGTTACTTGTGGGACTGGTGAGTCGAACATGGAGAGAATATCCTGATTAGTAGAAACTCCCCCGGCATGTTTAGTTGCCGAATCACTGGGAGCAGAGGATGATGCAAAGACATCGCCCAAATCACCCAGTGAACTCTTTTCTGGCGGAGGTGTAGAAGACGCAGATTCGCCCTCTCCACCAAAATCGAGATCCAGTAAGTTTTCAATGTTGTGACCGGTGCCCGAGACAGCATCCTCCTTGGCAAGCTGCCGTTGCTCTTCCAGAGCCCTCTTCTGAACAGCATCAGATCCAAACTTACCACGACCCATAAAAGTAGCAGCTGGCTTGAGATAGACTGAAGCAAGGGTTGACAGTTCTCGAATTAGTTCATCAACTAGAGCGGGAGGAAGGGATTCTATCGTAGTGTCTATTGGAGGTCTTTCGGCCAAAACAACATCTTTGGCCACAGATGTATCTGAGGAAAGTAGTCGCCAATAAATATATGCTCGGTCTCGAATATCAGCATTATCAGATTTTTGCGTGGCATCCTCCAATATTCGATGCAATGCACTCTGGCCACTGTCAGGTCGTCGAATGTATATTTTTGCAGCTGCAGTAATGAGTTGCAGCTGGACTTGGGTGGGTTCCTCCAAGAATGCAGCAACAAAGCTTCCCAGGATCTCATCGGCATTATCGATTTTATCGGCATATTCGCCCAAGATCCAGATGATAGCTGCCTTGGACTCTGGCTCGTCAATTTCATCAAAATTCTGGAATAGAATGGGAATTGCACCATCAAACTTGTTCTTATATCTTCGAAGAATGTCCTTGATTACTACTGCCACCTCTTGGATAACGTAGTTAGCCTTATTGTCCATCAGATCCAGGAGCACGTTGACACATTTTTCCGCTGAAGATTCAATCTTGATAGCACACTGACCGATAGCTTTAATTGAACGTCTAACAAAGTCGATATCAACTTCCATTGAATATTCCTTCAGCTCATTGATAAGCTGATCCGAGTTTTTCTCGTTGGCCAATAAGACCATGATCTCCAATTTCTCAAACTTGAGGTAGAGAGGGTCATTATACTTGCAGAAAAACACACGAAGCTCTCGACTAAGAATGCTGGGGTACTTCTGGAGCATAATACGAATGTTTCTGAGAGCAACATACTGTACTTCGGCAACGCAGGAGACTAGGGAGACGAGAGGCGAGCTCATCTTCTTGAGAAGAGCATCTTGAGAATCAGCAGGCTGAACGGTGATATGAGCCAAAACAGTTTTGATAGCAGCAAGAACTACGCTGGGATTGGCATGCTGGAATTGAGGGACAACTCTTTCGCAGATATACTCTGCTTCTCGCACGTCTTTGGTGGTATAGTAGTCACTCAATGCAGTAAGAATCGTGATTCTGCCCCACTCAGTGCACTCAGAAAGAGCCAGGAGCAGACCATTCAGGCTCTGACTATCTATTTCAAAGCACTGGATTTCAGGGGCTGCCTCGTGGATTTCAATCAGCGTGGCCACGGCATTGGACAATACCATATGATTGGAATCGCTCAGAAGCTTCTTCAGCTCATCCAAAAAGCCTTCTTCTATGCACAGCTGGGGATTCAAGTCAAAAAGCTTAGCAACACATATGGCTGCAGTCTTTCTCACGTAGGGATCATCGTCCTTAAGAGTTCTTCGCAGGGGGATACCAAGGTAATCCACCATCTTATCGACTCGAATGCAACCCATAGTTCGAATAGACAGAGCCCGAACCAAAGGATTCGGGTCTTCGGAGTCCTGAACAAAGGTATTCACTGCCAGAATGCAAAGTTCGGGATGCGTTTTGGCATAATTCATAAGGTACAGATACACCAGTTTCTTTTGACTCAAATCATGGGTTGAAAGGTTCTTCAGAACATCAGGAAACAAAGCACTAACGTCCTTTCCAAGTGTCATAGCTTCAATTGTTCGTTGAATCGAATCTTTTCTGCAAAAAATGTTAGCAAAAGCTCTATAGCAAAAGCTCTACGGCAAATTCCAGCTATTCCACCCCGCTCCTTGGCGAACAATCGCCAAAGAATCAGCCAATTCAATCTCATCACTCACCTTTCACTCGCATACTGCGACACCAGACCATTTCGCAGCTCAAAGGTTTCACCCTTTCGTGGAGTCTGGAAGAATTTTCGAATCCGTTTTTCCAACGACATGGTGTGTGTGTTGAGGTTGAAATAGGTACGTGTCGACAATGCCGGTTGATGGGCTCTTTAGCAACAGATCGCCCGGACGGCAAAGCCATCAACGCGTTTAATCGTAAAATAAAAAGGTTCAAGACTTTTGGAATATTACAAGAATGCTTTTTGAGGTAAATATTACTGATATTTCCCGGCATACAGCTGGCAATGCCGTTCCATCTGATGATGACGTAAAAGCTGACTCATGATTCAGATGAGAACATAGGCGTAGAATACTATACCAACAGCATGCCTGGCTCACCATCCTTCGTATTGATTATCATTGATAATAGAAACCGGATTCGTAGATTTGTAAACTTTGTTTTTTGATGATAAGCTCTTTATTTTCTATCCACTCCTATGGACTACTGCATTGAAGCTGTCTCCTGCCACACCATGGTCCATGGGGCCCTACCGCTCCGAAGAAAAATGCCCCAAAAAGAACCTTCTGAAATGGCGAAAAAAAAGAACTACAGCACCTTCTGTTCCCATATGGTCACCCACTATAGTACTGTGTAAGGCTCTCAGATGCTTGAATAGGACTGATCGGACGGGAAGTCTTATTTTCATCTGGATATGGCCGTAGCTGACAGAAGCAACGTAAATATGCTACTTATAGTAAAAGTATGCACGGAGCAGAAAAAATCTGCGAAAACTAGCTCAAATATATGATAAATATTCAATTGGATATAGCCGTAAGACGTTTTAGCATCACATATAGAAACCCTCCGCCTTCTGGTTAAACTTGATAGCTATATCGACGTTAAATCGAGATTTTCAGCCATTCATTCAAGGTTTGAATTTGCAAATTTCGGTCTATAGAGTCAATTTCTTTTGCCTACTTAGAAGCATTCTGGAAGCTGCTGCTCTTAGTTCGCATTGCGGGTTTTCAGCTAACAGAAGATCGGGCTGCTGAGTGAAATCACGTACCGACCATCAACGAATGTGCAACAACAAAGCATGGTATGTACCCGAAATGGCCGTTGAACTACAAACTCTCCCATTAACCCACTGAATGAGCTTCGGCTCAGTCGAATAGCGAAATGACTTAGGTCACCATAGTCTTCTCAGTATCTTTATACATAGACTCTAAATAAAGATTATTCATTCATTCATGCAACAACAAAGCTCTCTTGTAACTATTCAGCAAATGATGATGATGATGATACTCTCTATTTAACATCTGTAACTATTCATCAAATCTGATTTTCTTGAAAATCTTCCCGCAATTTGCAGTACCGTCTAATTTACCGAGAATACCGAGCCTGATCCGTATCCGATAATGTAGACAGTACCTGTCCACCACTAGATCATGATAAGAACGCCAGCAACAAGATTCTATATCCATATACAATGAACAAAACCACTAATCAATCACCGGAATACGCACTCAGTAAGCTCGTCGAGATATTCACGTAGTTCATCTCACACTGCAATTTGCCCTGGGCTGATTACGGCATCGCACAATGCGATAAGAGATCACCAGCCTTCTCCATTGCTCCATATAAGGATACTCCACTAAACGCCGCGAGATATTAGTTGCTCTCTAAGAAATTGGGTAAAAAAATCAAATAAATCAAGCATAAGGAGAATATGAGAAGAGAAAAATGAATAAACTACAAAACTCTAAGAAAGATCTTGGAAAGCAAATGCCATAAATGCGTCTTCAATACCGGAGCAAAACTCCAGGGATGCCTCCAGGGTGATTGATACGTCTGATGACGATTATTTTCAGCAAGACATGGCTGAAGAGCTTGATGGGGACGATTCTGAAGCCCATTTTATATTCCGGTTCTTAAACAAGCCGGATCACAGAAGCCAGCTCCAGGTTGAACTTGTCAAAATCATTAATGCATACTTGCTTAAACGACTTGAACGAGCCAAACAGAGGAAGTTGCATATTCCGATGCGCTGGACCGATATCGCTACACACGGATGTCCAGAAACCGCCCACGCTTTTGCAGGCCATAATAACTATAAACAAGTTTACCGATGAAATCAGCCACCTATTCGAAAACGTTGACATGGAACTTGACCAGCTTCGTGCTTCTGCGTATCAAAGAATTCGTTTGAAGAAGCATGAGGATGCTGAGCGTGAGAAAACACGTAGGTTCCTTCAGAAGGAGAATATGGAACAGGGAAGAAAAGAAATTGAGAATGTCAAGGCAGAAACAATGGCGATTGAAATGCCGTCAATTCCTGAGCAAAAGCCTAGGTCTACTGCTACAGAGGCTGGACATGATACTTGTGAAGATGATCATGCTCAACGGCACATCACTGAAGAAATTGATAGGAATAATGCTAGTGCTGAGGTTCTCGATCACTACCCTAATGACGAAGAGGTCAAACACAGAAGCCCGTCTCAGGGTCAGCTTCCCGTAGGTACTGAACACTACTTTGCTGTACGACTAGAACAATCGGGCAAAGCTCCTCCGCATAGAACTATAAAAATGACCCCTGTTGATAGTCATACAGAGGCTTTTGGGATTATAAGCGATCTTTCCGAGGAAATCAACTTGGAATTCAGAAGAATCACCGTGGAAGCAGACCGTCCTGGAACTGAATCTCGAATAAACATTGGGCAGAGATGCGTACCTAATAAGCGAAAGAAACAAGGAATGGAGACACTTGAAGGCCAGTTTTTTCTAATCGATCCTAACGAAGAGTGGCTTAGCCATAAAGCATACTCGGGGATTGCGCTGCTAATAAAAACTGTGAGCCCACCTGCCCTAATGTATGGCCGCCGCCTATTGCGGGTGGAGTAGTCAGATTGAACTTCTTCAATCTGACTGATAAAACCATAGAAGAACTCGGTGAGCTCGGCACTATTCTGCATAGTAAGTATAAGATGCTAGTGCATGGCGTCTATAAACTGAACAACCTCATTGACGATGACACAACACTGACTGACCCAGAAGAGATGAGAAGAGATATTGAAAATATGAACGACATCACCCTTGAACATAACCCCGTCGCAGTAATATCGGTTCGCGAACGAACAAGGCCAGCAAAGTGTTTTTCCATTACCATCTACTTACGTTACAAGGAAGATTTTGACCGAATTGTGGCTCAAAAAGAGATTTGTCTCTCCGAGCAGTTTTGCAAGATAGCAGTAGCATATAAATGAGGATTGTCTATATTTACAACTGAATATAACATATGGTCTCCAATCTCACTGTGTGGAGTTCTCATATCTATAATATATACATTAATCCGAAGAGTAGCCTCTCGGCTGTCTGTGTTAGCCTATTCAGCTATACATAAACGCAGCATTCTGATAGAAACTAAGCATGGGATTTTCCCCTGTCCTAGTGGTAGTAGCACTCTGCTCCGCCCACGTCTCTAAGAAGTCATGATGATTAGCGGTACGAACTAGTTTTCCGCAGATTCTTTTGTACAGCTCGGCCGCCAGATCAAAGTCTGTAGGGAATAAAATATCAAAATAACCCTGCAGTGCCATGTAGCTACGAATAGGGATCATCTTTTGTTCTAGAACAGTCTGTACGACCGGTGAGTTATACCCCGGGATGGTTTCGGTCAAGTAGGTGAAATCCGAGGTGAGAATCCTATGCTCGGGAAAATAGTCCTTAAGAACATGCAGAAATTCAACATATCGAGTGGGAATATACTCAGGGTCAGACAGATTACCTCGGAAGGGCCAAAACATGTTCTTCAATCCTCTAAGATATCCTGGCTGAGATAGTGGGTGATAACCGAGCTCCCATGCCGGAACATAATCCGCTAGTTCGTGACGGATTTTCAGAAACTCCTTAGCCCTACTGTCCAGCTCCGGGGAATAAAGCTCTTGCAAACTACCGTTGCCATCGACTACCACATATGCTTGGTGTGGTTGCAAGGTAGTGTTATCGTATCTAATAACATCATGAGCAAAGTTATCAAATACCTCCAATGCGATGAAAAAGCACGGATCCGGCACAACCGTATTCCAGTCAAATATACTCTTGTTGATGATCTCAACCTTTCCATGGTGGCCGGCTTGTCTTGCCAACTTTGCAAGGTTGTTCTCTTGCTTCTCAGCAAGCTGGGCCGAAATCTCAATAATCTTGTACTTAGTGCGAGAATAAACATCCGGCTGATTCTCCCGGATAAAATCCATTATGTTCAGCATCAGAGTACCGTTTCCTCCGCCCATCTCGTAGATTATCAGATCTTTGTACGGATACAAGCTCAGCTTGTAGTTTACCAAAAGATACCGAGCCAGAGCCTGTCCGTAAAAGGGCTTGAACAACTCAGTAGGGGTATGCCAGATCTGTTTGGAAACATGATGCTTGGTGCTCACTTCCTTGGATTTTTCTCCGTTATCGTTGATTTCACTCTGAGAGCCGGCCGATTCGGCGATCCCAGCATCCTCAACCGCCTTCTTCTGGTACTGCCCAAATTCCCTGCTCCATTTGTACATGAAATCTTCATCGTCTGTAATGCTCTGGTATGAAAACGGCTTATCTGTCGTGAAGATGTCCACTTCCTTCGAGAAATAACCGTAGTTCGGGTTGTATAGACTGTCATCCATGAAGTCTCGAGCCAGCATCTTGGAATTTCGGGGTCTCTGTTTGTTTTTGCTCAGCTGCTTAGACGTTACAAGTGGAAATCGCTTGAAAGTTACTTCGTTTCCCTCAGTGGTATACGAGAAGGTATATGGCATGACGGTGTAATCATGCACGAATTCCGAGTCCTTTCGGCGGTCTTTTTTGTCATCTTTGAGCGAAGGCCCCTGTTTGCCTCGGTTTTTCAGTCTTTCCCAGGTTGAGTTTTTGCGGATTTGCGCAATTCGCCCGAAACTTCGCGCTTTTCCTGCCTGCATTATTGGGTGAGTGGGAAATGAAGGAGCATCAGCAAAAGTGAAATATGACAGAAAAAACAGGCCCTCGCTGTCGACTCCTCGCTTGTCGCAAAAATGGGCTACGTAGATATACAAATATAAATATAAAGTACATTAAATGTCAGATAAACTGAAGACGCTTTAAAGTGCTGATAGAACGGGCTCGGACCAGATCAGATCAGATCCGCTCGAACCTACGGTATCACCAGGAGCACGACTTCTCATCCAAACATCCAAAAATATATGTTGTTGAGCATCTACACTATTAATGCTCTCTCATTCTCATGATATAAATATTTTTCCAGAAAGCAGCCCGTTTTTAGCCTCAAAAACCGACTAAAATCCACATAGTAACAATGGATCCGAGCTGTAACACATTTCAAGCCACAAAAAGAGACATTCTTTGTCTACCGGATAACCTCACAGGTGAAATACATCAGATCAGCGGTTTCCGCCGGTCAATTCCATGCACAGCCTACGTTAGTCGCCAATCAAGATATGAAATTACCGGTTCCAGCGTCAACGCTCTGCCTAGTTGGACTGTTTTGCCAGGCTTCATGCCGATATTCCTCGCATCCAATTCAGAAGGCGATATCAACATGACAGTTTCAGTTTTCAAGTCTGAATTTCTACCATTGCTCGAGTTGTTTTCAACTATATTTGGATCTGAATCAACAGTATTGCTTGGAGCTTCTTGCAGAGTCACCTCCCATACCAGCCTATTCCACCGGATACAGGTACCGATTTTGCGAGCAGGACTATATTTTGCCAGACTATAACCCTCAGCATTCTGCTCTTCGTCTACGGTCAAGCTCTGAACAATATCTGCCAGGCCACCTGGTTTCGAGTATGTGGATTGGTTTTTAGCCTGCGGCGACCAGTCCAGAGTTTCTTCACTTAATTCCGAGGCTTTCCCTTTCAAAGGAGAGTCTATGCTTGCAAAAACCCGTGATGATGACACTGACAATGGCATGCTCGGTGATGGTTCATGGCTGATCTGACTTGCGAACACTCCAGCTTGGCTGGCACCGATTCTGAATTTAGGAGGACCAGAACTGCCGGTATTTGCCGCATTTTCATTACTCCGTTTCCCTGGAGTGACGAATACGGACGAGTCTTGGCCGTCTGCCTTTTTTATGGCAAATTTGGGGGCCATTTCGTGCTAATTTTTTTCCTGCTCTTCTCCTGGAGCTTCGTGCAGATCAGATCCAGCAACCGTGCGCGTGCAAGTACCCCAGTTTTAAGCCGGTCGGATTCTGAGCAAAAGAACAAAAGAAATCCCACCCGTCGCTGAGAGACCAAATGTCCCAAATAATGGAATGTCGCCGTTTGGGCAGGGCTGATAAGCGTTTCGTAGTCCTGGGTGAACCCGTGTTCCCCGAGTCAACTCAGGTCTTTTATCCCTGATAGGCAAAAAGCGATGGATTTACATTTGGGATTTTGGGTAATTTTTTTTTCAGCTGAAATTTCAAACCATTCCCGACTGACTCTTTCGACACCCAACAAAAATTTATCCGGACTTAACGGTATAGAGAAAACCAAAGAATACTGGAGAACACAAGTACCTAGCTATAGCATGATTCTGTCACGGAAACAGGGCTCTTTTGTGCGGAATCTCACTCGCCAGGTGAAATCCACCGCCCAGGTCGGCCGGTGCTTGGTGGTGGTCGGAAAAACTGGCTCTGGTTCTCGGTGGTTCAGCGCTGCCAGCATTGCCAACGGAGAAATCATAGATGGCAAAGCTATTGCAAAGTAAGTTAGATATTTTGCTGGGATGATTTTTACAGATTAGCGGACAACAGTGTGCGCTCTGGTTTTTTTGCTTGATGCTAACCAAACAGATCCATAAGAAGCGACTTGCATAGCCAGATCAACGAGATTAAGAAAATCAAACCCAATTTCCAACCCAAACTGGTTATCATTCAAGTCGGTAACCGACCAGACTCATCTGCCTACGTGCGAATGAAGCTCAAGGCCGCTAAAGAGGCCAATATTGATTGTAAACTGCTCAAATTCCCCGAACTGGACATGAATCAGGCTAAGCTGCTTCGGGAGATTGAACTTCTCAATGACGATCCCAGTGTCAACGGCATTTTGGTCCAGCTTCCTCTACCAAAGGGCCAATACAATGAAAAGGTTATAACTGATGCTGTATCTAATGAGAAGGATGTCGACGGGTTTGGAACCGTCAATGTCGGTGAGTTGGCCCGCAGAGGTGGCAGTCCCGAATTCGTCCCCTGCACCCCTAAAGGTGTCATGGTGCTGCTTGACGAGCACAACGTTGATCTCCAGGGCAAAAATGCCGTTGTCATCGGCCGGTCTGACATTGTTGGCAATCCTGTATCGTATTTGCTGAAAAATGCCGATGCTACTGTTACAATTTGTCACCGATACACCGAGCATCTCGAGGACGTTGTCAAACATGCCGACGTGGTCGTTGCAGCTGTGGGTATCCCGAACTTCGTCAAGGGCCACTGGCTCAAAAAGGATGCAGTTGTAATCGATGTTGGTATCAACTACATTCCCGACGATTCCAAGAAATCCGGCAAGAAATTGGTTGGTGATGTCGACTTTGAGTCGGCTCTTCCGGTTGCCTCCAAAATCACCCCTGTTCCTGGCGGAGTAGGCCCCATGACGGTGGCCATGCTGGTTCAGAATGTCTTCAATGCTGCAAGAAGACAGTTCCAGAAAAAAGCTGAGCGACATGTTACTCCTCTTCCTCTGGAGCTCAAGAAGCCGGTTCCGTCTGACATTGCCATTTCCCGAGCCCAAACCCCCAAGAAAGTGGCAGATCTGGCCAAAGAAGTTGGCATCACTGAACATGAGTTCGAGCCTTACGGTGCCTACAAAGGTAAGGTGTCGCTGGATATTTTGAAGCGACTCGACCACCGCAAGAATGGAAAGTACATTTTGGTTGCTGGTATTACCCCAACTCCTCTTGGTGAAGGTAAATCCACCACCACAATGGGCCTTGCTCAGGCTCTGGGTGGTCACATGGGGAAAATCGCCTTTGCCAACGTGAGACAGCCATCTATGGGCCCTACCTTTGGTATTAAAGGTGGAGCTGCTGGTGGTGGTTACGCTCAAGTCATTCCTATGGACGAATTTAACATGCATGTGACGGGCGATATTCATGCTATTTCCGCGGCTAACAATCTGCTGGCTGCAGCTCTGGATACTCGAATGTTTCACGAACAGGCCCAGAAAGATGGTGCTCTATTCCGACGATTGGTGCCAAACCAAACTAAGTTTCCCAAATACTTGCAGAAACGACTGAAGAAACTACAAATCGACAAAAGCAATCCTCAGGATCTGACCAAGGAAGAAATCTCCAAGCTTGTTCGTCTCGATGTTGACAGAGATACAATCACCTGGAAGCGAGTAGTCGACTGCAACGATCGTCATTTGCGAGCGATCACTGTGGGCGAAGCACCCACTGAAAAAGGTGACATCCGACAAACCGGCTTCGACATTTCTGTTGCTTCGGAATGTATGGCTGTGCTTGCTCTGTCCAACTCTATTGCTGACATGCGAGAACGTCTGGGAAATATGGTGGTTGCGTCGAGCAAGGCTGGTGAGCCCATTACTGCAGACGACCTTGGGGCTGGTGGTGCATTGACTGCGCTGATGAAGGATGCTATCAAGCCTAATCTCATGCAGACTTTGGAAGGTACTCCTGTGTTGGTCCATGCTGGTCCTTTTGCCAACATCTCTATCGGTGCTTCTTCTATTCTTGCTGATAAGATTTCTCTCAAACTTGCTGGTATCGAGAATGGCGAAGAAAAGTCCAAGGCCGGCTACGTCATTACTGAAGCTGGATTTGACTTCACCATGGGCGGAGAGCGATTTTTCAACATTAAGTGCCGATCTAGTGGTCTCAAGCCTGATACTGTAGTCATCGTTGCTACCGCACGAGCTCTGAAGCTCCATGGCGGTGGTCCTGATGTCAAGCCCGGAGCCAAGCTCAGTGAGGAATACACTAAGGAGAATTTGGAGCTGGTTAAAAAGGGCTGTGCCAACCTTGCCAAGCAAATTGAGAATGCTCGATCATTTGGCGTTCCCGTTGTAGTAGCCATCAATCGGTTTGTGACTGACTCCGACGCTGAGCTGAACATAATTCGAGAAGAAGCCCTGAAGGCTGGTGCATTCGACGCTATTCCTTCTAACCACTGGGAAGAAGGTGGTTTGGGTGCTGTCAAGCTTGCCAAAGGTGTGGTTCGTGCCTGTGAAGCTGCGCAGCCTGAAGACTTCAAGCTGCTGTACGCTACAGAGGGCACCTCAGCTGAAGAGAAGCTCAATATTATCGCTCAGAAAATGTATGGCGCTGACAAGGTTGAACTTAGCGAGCTGGCTCGAAAAAAGCTTGAGGCTTATGAGAGACAGGGATTCGGACATTTGCCCATTTGCATTGCTAAAACTCAGTACTCTCTCTCTCACGATCCTGCTCTCAAAGGTGTTCCCAAGGGCTTTACTGTTCCCATTCGAGATATCCGAGCATCGGTTGGAGCAGGTTACTTATATGCATTGGCAGCCGAAATAATGACGATTCCTGGTCTGCCCACTTATGCCGGATTCATGAATGTCGAGGTTGACGAAGATGGAGAAATTGAAGGTCTATTTTAAATCCACTCTAAGTTTACGTTTTATATATTATTTAGAGAGGTTCAATAGCATTGATTGACGAGTAACCTGGCCCGGTTCTCATGTAGTTAGTTAGCAACACGAACTCTAGAAACTTCTGCAATTCGCAAAACCTTCTAATAACAATGGATTTGCTCGGCGAAGCCTTCTTTACCCAATCGAATGAGGATTTTTTATGAATTTTTTATTCCCGTCGTCTGATCTCTGTTGGCCGTATTTTGTATGATCTTTATTTATTGGGTGTATATTTCCCGTTTGAGTACTTGACTTTCTACCTTTCATCTCCGCGTCTGTATTCGCATTTCGACAACGCACCACAATGCTGAGATGCCAGAAGAGTAGGACATCGCTATTCTCTAGCCGAGTAAATCCTGCACGTTCTATATCCATTTTACCAGGATATAAGGGCGAGAGCAAGGTGAAAGCGCTTGGCCGAGTTCTACCAGATCAGCACAAAGATACCCGGTCATGGAGAAGAGTAATGGAGTTCAGAAAACCTGATATGAATATACCTGTACTATATGCTTCTTTGAAAAACCTGAAACGGCCAATAGTGGCTTCTAAGGGGCCCTTAGAGCCAAGACTACCGAAGAACAAATATGCCAAAAGCATAGCTCTTGGTGCATACAAGGCATCCATGGCAATTACCAACGTACTCCTAAAATATTTACCGCAATATGGTCAAAGAAAGAAGGTTTCAACCATCGCTGAAGCCAATTCCCCGGAGTTTTACACACCCGACGAGTTATTTGTTCTGTCACTTAGCGATCTTCGAAGCTGGGATAAACTCACCGATGATCTTGAAGTTCAAATGACCCACTTGGAGCAGCTCATGCCTGGTCAAGAGCTGTTGATTCTTGGCGGTGGTATTTCCGGCTTGTCTCTGGCATGGTTCGTTGCCCACAGCCGACCTGACGTCAAGATCAAGGTCATCGAGAAATCAGATAGTTACGGTGGGTGGATGAGGTCAGAAAAAATCGAGCAGGATGGAAAACAAACTTTCTTTGAATATGGCCCGAGGACTCTGCTTCCAAGCAATGCTGGCGTGGTTATCGCTGCACAGATCATGCGTCAACTAAATATCCTAGACAACTTGACTGGAATACCCAAAATGGCACCTGTTAATGCGAAAGGCCTGTATTTTAAAGGAAATTTGGTGCAGCTACCGAATTCGTTGCCGAATGCTCTGAAGATGCTCACAACGCACACGATTTTTGACGGCATGATTGGAGGATTAATCCGAGACGTCACTTCCAAAAGTGGACGTCCCCAGTCTGCTAAAGATGAATCGGTAGAATCGTTCATATCTCGACGAACCAGCAAGAAAATTGCTGACAACCTTGTCTCAGCCATTTTACGTGGTATCTATGCTGGTGATATCAGCCAACTGTCTGCACGCTCAGTCACACGCTTCTCAAATATGTATTCTGTGGAAAGAGTTCATGGCAGTAGCCTAGTCAGTGCTTCAGTAAGCGGAGAGGCTTCATTGCCTGACAAGAGGGACAAGGATTTCTTGCCATTTTTTGCTCAAACGCTTCTCGGAACAGACTACCCTGTCACAGCCGA
This sequence comes from Zygoascus flipseniorum, assembly GCA_030565365.1. Taxonomy (NCBI): domain Eukaryota; kingdom Fungi; phylum Ascomycota; class Dipodascomycetes; order Dipodascales; family Trichomonascaceae; genus Zygoascus; species Zygoascus flipseniorum. The sequence continues at coordinate 340,247 of JAJMBR010000013.1, forward strand.
TCAACTGAGCAGCTATAGCATGTTGGCATTCAATGGTGGAATGCAGCAACTGGCCGATAAGATGGGATCCGAACTTAAAAGCAAATTTCCTGGATCCGTAAAAATATTCAAGAATGCTGCCATTTCTGAAATCAATCCAATTCACGACGGTGTGGAGCTTAAGACTAGTCGAGGAACCATAAAAGGCAACATTGCAATCTCGACTTTACCTGCAAACTCAATTAGTTCACTGCTTGGCGCTAAGAAAGCTGAACCCGCCAGACAACTATCGGCAGCGATACCGTTTACAAATCTGGCTGTGGTAGACTTGTGGTTTCCTAACAAGAACATCGGAAAAAACTGGTTTGGATATTTAATTCCAAAAAGTGAGGACCATACTAATGCTGAAGGCGTAATTGGAGTTGTTTTTGATTCATCTATTAGAAATGCAGCGGTCCCGCTAGGAAACTATTTACTCCAGGACAATCTCCTTGAGGAGGCCCCTAAAAAAGCACTAGAGGCGCAGAAAGACGGGACCACTCTAACAGTGATGATAGGAGGACCGTTATGGGACCCCAACATGACAGAAGAAACTGCCATTGAAAAAGCCCTTACCGCGCTGAACAAACAGCTTGGCGTTGAGATCAGAGATGGAGATTATATAGCGAAGGCGAAACTAAACAAAGAATGTATCCCACAGTACACTGTGGGGCATGCTGAAAGAGTGGAACACATCCAGGAAAATATCGCCAAGGTGTATCATAATCGGCTATTGCTAGCGGGCACTTCATATGGAAAAGGTGTGGGGGTTGGTGACTGCATTATGGATAGTTTGACTATTGCAGCACGATTCAGTGAACAGCGCAAGCTGCTGTTTGCCGACTACTATAGTGGCCTGTGGCTAAGGAAGAACTATCCTGACAATGTCGCATAATGGCGCACGCATGGAGGAAATGGAAATGTAAATAGAGAGCATTCTACGTCCAAGTAGTAATAACAAAACAACAGTACATACGTTATAAGAGTGTAATGTGTACCTACCGACGCAATGTCCCATGAATTCAGCAATGTGCTGTATGAGAGAGACATAGCGGGTTAATAGAACCAACATAAATATGCAGCTAATGCGGGAGATTTGAGTCTTTTTCAATGCAAAAAGAGCAAAAAAAGTATTCCAGCTGTGAGCAGTCCGGCTACGATGAGACTGTCACGCCTCTTTCTGGTGTTAATTTTGGAAATCACGGTATTCAATCCAGGAATGTGCGAAGCCGCGCTCATTATCCTTCGTTGGACATTAACCAACGTGGCTCTTTGCCTCAAAAACTCGTCTCTTGTCTCATAAGCCTGTGCAAGCAACGAATCGGCCATGCCATGACTACTGTCTATCCGTTGCCGTTCGTTAAGCATGTACTCCTGTTCCTGGCCCGGAGTGACGCTCCTTGATCTGTATGTGTCGATATCGGTGCGAACCGAAGATAGAAGGTTGGATCGGTTTCGTTCCTGTTGAATAGATGCCCTGATTCGCTTGTATTCGTTGCGGTGGTCAGCCAGAACTTCCTTATGTCGCTGTAGTTGATTAAGTTTGGTGGCTGACTGGGTAGCTTCGCTATCCAACGAGCGAGCCAGCGAAGAAACGGTCTCATCACGCTGAAAATTGTTAGTTTTTCTACATTACCGCCAGTTACAATAAAAAACTCGACATTACATACTGACTTGAGGTTCTCGTCTATGCTTTGAATGCACTTAACTTCGTCTTCGCCGGGATTTGGCGACACCGGAGACACCAGTGCCGAGTACTGGCTGAGCAGACCATCCATCTGAGACTCGAGGCCCCGTGCACGAGAACGAAGCTGTGCGAATGAGCTCATGGCAAAAATTTCGGTTTCAATCGGGGCTAAGATTGAAAAAAGCGGAGGAAGTTAAGTTGAACAGCGCAGCTCTGCGGCTGAGCTTAGCTGGACATCCCAGCCGCTTCGTTTCGGTTTGGAGCGGCTGAAATCTGCAATCCAACATGAAAAATCCAACTTCTTCTCCATCATCATTGCCGAAATATATTTATATAGTAGTAGAAGAACATGGCACCCAAGAAACGAGCGTCTAAGACCTCCACTACCGAGCCACCTGCAAAGAGCAGGAAAGTTCGGGATGGCGAAGATGTCCATGACTCCGTTAATGGGTCTGAAAACGGTGATGGCCCGGATTCAACGCATGTAGCTGAACCGGCTGCCGTTACGAAACTAGATGATGATGCCATTCCCACGTATGCAAATAGTGACGATAGTGATGATGGTGGATCGATGAATGTGGATAAGAAGACGGATCTGGGCGACCCTTCACCGACACTATATGTACAGAATCTCAACGACAAGATCAGAAAAGAAGGTAAGTTCCATCATGTAAGCACAGTTTAGCGTGCAGACTCAATTAAAACGGGCGGCTAATATTTTCTGCAGATTTGAAGCGTTCGTTGTACATGCTGTTCTCCACATATGGACATGTTCTGGACATTGTCGCTCTAAAAACACCAAAAATGCGCGGGCAAGCCCACATTGCTTTCAACGATATCTCCTCGGCTGCGCTGGCGCTAAGAAATCTGCAGCAGACTATTTTTTTCGGCAAAGATATGAAGATCGCTTTTGCTAGATCAAAGAGCCATGCTGTTGCGAAGCTTGACGGCACCTACAGAATGCCTGCACCCCCTGCATTAAGCGATAGTGTGCTTCCAGTAGCTCCGTTCGAGCGGGGAGAGTACTGAAGCTGACTGACTTGGTTCTTATTTATTATGTTTGTGTAAGGTGATGAAAATGTATATTACTGTATTCTAGTCCCGTCTAAACTCAACATATGGCAGTTCCAGACCTACAAACTTGCCATATGTCTGCAACCATATGTACAATGATTTGGCACCATCCTTTGCAGAGCCCGTATATTCACTGAGCATCTCAGTTATGTCCCTCATGAAGGCTTGCGTTTCGCACGGGTGCAAATAGAAAGCAGGTGAACCAGAGCTCGGCAGCTCGCCGTGGCTGATAGCCGGCGAACCATAAGCGCTGTTCGAAAATGCCGTCTTGACGACGGCCGTATCAGTCACAATGGGTTGAGCAGAATTAGCAGCGGGATTGCTCAAGTTGAAATACAGAATAGGGATATTTGGTGATGCTCTCCAGCGGCACACGTAGAACAGCTTGGTCGAGCCAGCATCTGCTGGCACGCTCATTTGTAGGATACAGTCGTCGGTCCTGAAAATCGGCGTCACGGAAACCTCGATGGACGGATCTGCCTCGTGCAGTAGATTCAATAGTTGCACAAGCGTGCTACTGCTGAACAGTTCCACCTCGCTCATGCCGGGGTTTGCGTAGGCATGGAAGATAAGCGGCTTTCTACTGTTACGGGCTTGACTTCTGTTTCTATTACTACGAATATGAACTAATGGCTGTGTTTTATCCACCCTGATCTGGCTGTGAGGGAAGTAAAGTGAGGAGGTTAATTGTCATATAGGGAGGAAGCGCAGTTAGATATATTGGTGGGTTAGGAGGTCGGGCTTTCCCAAACGGGCCAATGGAACAGATCAAATCTATGAACAAAACATATCAAATACTGGTATACCTGGCAAAGTAGCCTTCATATCGGTGAGCTGTACTTGTTTTCATACTTAATACATATTTGGCAGGCCAATCACCGCTTTTCCTCTTGCTCCACCAAAGTACTTCTCGGTACTGTTTTGCCGAACACTTCTCATGATGTATGAAAATAAACCGGCATCGGCATCGGATCTATCAACATCCAGCCAACCAAGGCATATCCAGCCAGAACGAATCATCACCATCAACAGCGACAAACAAAGCAGCTAAATCCCACAGTCCAACTAATTCCTTGAGAAAAAAACCAGCAACCGCTCGCCACGTGACCCCGGCTGCCGAAATATCTTGTTCCCTCCATCATATTGAAGGGCCTTCCCGGTCGGGTAAGCAAAACCAACCAATCACATTTCGGCTGATTGGTATTTGTTAAATGCCCCAGACCTACCGAACCGATTTTTATCTTCCACCTCACATCACCGTCACAAGCCCAAACCAACCCAACCAACCGTCCAGCATGTTGAACCGAACGTTTGTGCGAGCCCCAGCGCTTGTTCGAGGACTGGCCACGGCCGCCAAGTCAGCTGAACCGCGAATTAAGACGTTCCAGATCTACCGTTGGAATCCAGACGTGCCTGAGGAAAAGCCTCATCTCAAGGAATACAAGATTGACCTGAACAATACCGGACCTATGGTGCTAGACGCCATTCTTAAGATCAAGAACGAGCAGGACGCCACGTTGACATTCCGAAGATCGTGTCGAGAGGGCATTTGTGGCTCATGTGCTATGAATATCAATGGTGCCAATACTCTGGCCTGCCTGTGCCATATTGATACCGACACCTCCAAGGAATCCAAAATCTACCCGCTTCCGCACATGTTTGTGGTTAGAGATTTGGTGCCGGATTTGACTCTTTTTTACAAGCAATACAAGAGCATTGAGCCCTTTCTGCAGCGAGAATCCTTCCCCGAAGACGGCAAGGAAGTGCTCCAGACTGTCGCCGACAGGGCCAAGCTGGACGGCCTGTACGAATGCATTCTCTGTGCCTGCTGCTCCACGTCATGTCCCTCATACTGGTGGAACCAGCAAGAGTACCTCGGCCCGGCAGTTCTGATGCAGGCCTATCGATGGATGGCCGACAGCCGAGATCAAGCCACTGCCAAACGACAAAACTTTTTGGAAAACTCCATGAGCTTGTATCGATGCCATACCATCATGCATTGCTCGCAAACTTGCCCCAAGGGTCTGAATCCTGGCCTGGCCATTGCTCAGATCAAGCGGGACATGGCTTTTGCCTAAATGAACCATTTTATATTTGCCTAGTGAACGAGCGACATGAGGCGAGAGCGCTATATAGCATATTTAGATAGGGAGTCTTTCGTAACTTAACATAAGCTTTGAGAATAACTTGGCACGTTGCTCCGATCAGTTCTGCTGCCCTTGATATTTATTTAGCACTTGATGCTTATTTTTTTGGTTCGGCTACTCTCGGGGCCTTTGATTGGCCTGGTCTGCGGCTCGTCATTGGCTGAATACCCCACAATATTGATGTTTCAGACAAGACATTGGTACGCTAGATTCATCAAATGATTGAAAAACAATTCAATTTTACTGACTCGTATGAAAGTGAAAAGCGACTGTGGCTTTAGGACGAGGGAGGAATGGAGCACATGGCCTGCAGCAGTATATTGATATGATTCGACCAGCTATCCAACCAGCCGAAGCTATACGGGGGATCACAAATTGCTTTACAGAAAGAATGCTCGTCAGCTTCGATTCAGCCTGGTTCGAACTGTGGAATGTGAACGGGAGAATGGAACTATAGGGGTCGTCTGAATAAATAAGAACAGGGGTTCCAATAAGCACAGGGCTCCAGTGGGTAAAGTGATGAGGATACGACCGTTCATTTTGGTGGTGGTGGTGCTTGAACTCTTTAGATTTGTTGTACCAACAGCATGCGAATGAGCATGCCTGGTTTGCAAGAAAACCTTTCAGTCTATTTCACAGCATCTTCAAAACAATGAAAATAAAACCAGTTTCTGAGCCAGGTTGTTCGGTGATCCGCAATTGTGCCGCACCCCTCACTAATCATAAAGGTGCTATCAATAGTTTCCCCACCTTTACCGTATTGGAAAATAATAACAGTCCGCGCATGGATGAATAACGAACGTATATAATCGAGTCACGCGTCTTTATTTGGATCAACGACTTCAACCACCTGCCACCTGCTACTACCTTGGTGCACCTTCTGTTAGCCTCAAACTGAGGTGGCCTAAGCTGAGTTGGCCCCAATCAGATATCTTTGATATCATCAATACGTACTGCACTTCACACAGCTTTACTATCGACCAGTCACATTAGTTATCATCCGACTAAACGCATGTGAATTTTGAATCTAAGATTATAAGGCGCGGTTCCCCTCATTCAAAGCCTACCTGGCTTTCTCTCGCCTATCGCACCTTTTTGCTTTTTCCCGTGATATTTTTCCGAACTCAACGTCTCATTATACTTCCAAAAACAGAAATACCAACAAGAAAAAAAAATAACATACCTCAGGGACTCGCTGGAGAATATCAGTAAAAGGATTTTTAAATCCTAGAACCAACGCCGCTTTAAGTGGTTTTTGCAGCTGCCTTTCAGGACCTGCCAAAACATCCTTTTCTGATCTGAGCGTCCGCCGCTTCCGGTCGTATCTCGTTTGATCGGCCCATTTCATTGCATTTTACGATGGAGGAACGACAGCCTCTCAACGATGAAATCAAAACTACAGATTTCGAGCAGTCGTGGAATCTGCTGGATGAAATCACCTCGGCTAGGCATGTCCATTTCGTCGAATCTCCTTTGGAGGAAGAGGATATAGGCTCGTCTCCCACGGTGTTGCCTGCTCGAGCGGCCAAACTGGTCAGCTACTTTGCTCAGGGAAGTAATCTTACTCTCCGTCTGGGCACCTACCTAACTGAAACTGTGTTAGACAGCGCCAGAGTGTCTATGCTAAGCACTCTCGGTGTTTCTCGTCGGGTTCTGGAGAATATTCTGTCCAAAGCTGACGAAGACACTCCAGGAGCGACTCACTGGGCGGTCAGCTGTATGGGTTTTGTCAATGAGTCTGCCACTCTTACTCACTTTGCCACATCCGCGTATTTTCACTTGGCCAATAGCATAGTCTCTACCGTTTCATATCTCTGGCAGGATTCAATTCATATCCTGAACAGCATTTTTGGCTCCACTGATTCCAGCCGCGCCATTGCCTCGATTTTAGCATTGATTCAGCGTGAACTAGGCGAAGGTGCAGGGGTTTACACTTTAGCTACTACTCTAGTATTTTTCTCTATCGTGCAGAGTCGGTCCTGGAAGCGAACCGTCGAGGATATTGAAATGGTCGTGCTATGGGATGTGGTTGTACTCGAAAGCGGCGAAACGCTTGCCCAGCAGCAAATGCCCGAAAGACGTGGGAAACGAGAGTTCGAAGATGAAGCTATTATCTCAAGAATTCCCGAGGGCTCCAATTACACTATTACTGGTGACCAGGGGAGTGTGGATACCATTACTGTGGAAGTCTCGGCTGAAACAGCCGATGGAACTGAATGGCCCCCCGAGCTGGTGATACCCGAAGGTTCGCAAATACTACATGAGGAGTCGTCAAGTAAACTGGTTGGAGAGAAAACCATCCTTCACTATAAGCTGGTATTTGAAAAGTGTACTAGAAGGTTTCGAGAACGGAAAGGAAGAGTACCAGAGCGTGGAGAGTCTTTTTCTCCAGAAATCGGCGAGAAAGAATCCAACTCTGTGGAATACCAAGCTAGCGACATTGAGGCCAGTATTGATATACCCATCGCAGAAGTCTCAGCAGTACCTGTCCGGATCGAGACAGTACCTCCGCTAAGATCTTCAGATTCTATTCCCGAGTTTCATTTGAGTGCAAAGTTCCCCTCAGGACACCTTACTTATAACATGGCAAAATTCGTTAGATACGCTTCTGCATCATACGGCCACTCTTTTATGAAGCTTCTTGGAATTGGTCTTTCGTCAGTCTCTTTCCCCAGAGACTCCGGCGAGAATGGCATAAATCATCATTCCGAGCATTATGCCTTTGCCCATCATGCGAGATTGAAATTGGATCAGATCCTATTATCCAGTTATACCGATACCACAGCGGATGACACCTCTGGAATTCCCCTGCTGCATTTTGTGGCTGTCGATCACGAAGCAAAGGCCGTAGTTCTGACCATAAGAGGAACTCTAGGCTTGGAAGATGTGCTCACAGATCTCACATGCGACTATTCCTGTTTTGACTGGCACGGAAGAAGCTGGAAAGCTCATGGAGGAATGCTCAGATGCGCCCAACTACTGACCCGCAGTACTTCACGGGTTTTGCAGACAATCAGCAGTGCGCTGAGGAAGTGGGGACCCGAATATGGCTTGGTACTGTGTGGGCATTCATTGGGCGGTGGAGTAGCAGCGATTCTTGGTATTCTATTATCAGAAGCTGCCAGTGCCACTGACAGTGACGAGCCGATCTTTGTCACTAGTAGAAGCACTATTTTGCCGGCTGGAAGACTCATGAGAGTGTTCACATATGGTCCACCTGCTTCAATCTGCAGCAATCTACGACTGGCGACAAAGAGCCTGATTATCTCAGTGGTGTATGGGCTAGATGTCGTACCATGCCTGTCACTAGGTTTACTGCGTGATTTCCAGAGTCTAGCTCATACTCTTAAAAATGACGATCGAGGCATTGTAGAAGAGATTCAGCGTCAATTTCTGAGCCAGATTCCGATTCGGGGTCCTCTTTCTAATCAGCCTGAACAGGATGATGACTATTTATTTTCGATTATGACGACTCTGCGTTATGCGATGCAGAACGAGAAGTTGGTTCCTCCAGGAGAGGTTTATCATATCAACACTAGCACGGTATTTGAAACCCAGGACGGGCATACCAGGAAGGCCACTAGAGTAGTGGGCTCTCTAATAGTGGGAGTGGAGCAGAGATTTAGGGAACCGGTGTTTGGACGGGAAATATTCCATCATAGTCCGGTTTATTACGAAAAGGCCCTCAATACTCTAGAAATGGGCATTAGCCAGGCTCCTATATAGAATGCGCTTGACAGCGGTGTTAATAGAAATGTTGCTTTAATATCTGGAAGAAATACATATTGGAACCAGCATTTACGGGGCTCTTTTCATAGATCCTGTTCATGAGACTACAGAAAGAATGGATCTCCTCCTAGAATGTCTCCACCTATATTCATTGGATGTAAATGCCCAGCACTAGTACTGATGGAGTGAATCGGATTGTTAATGAAGGTGTGAAAGAGTTTGTCATTTGAAAGGCGCTGAGCGTTTTGCCATTAAAGGGATTTACGATAAACAGATGTCGTCGTCGTCATGATATTTCATTCAAAGGGGGTCATTATATACATCCTATTACCGTTTTCATCAGATATTGCAGTTTGATGCGTGTGACCCTATCTACCATACTTGATCTTCTGTCCTCCTCTCTTTTCGAGCTTCTCTTGTCTCTTAGATTTAACTTCACCGACGGGCTGCGCGGAACCCCCTGCACTCTTTCCTTTGGCAAAGAAGGTGCTGTAGATTTTGTACGTAGCATAAGCTGGGATCGAGAAATAAAGGTACCAGCATGAATTGGATCCTGTGATAAGCACTAGCACATCACAGAACCAAGTCACGTAGATTATATCGTGGAACCACTCGGTGAGCCCGCCAATGGAGAGGTCATCACCCGGCCGAACCATTGCACCCTTGACATCGTAGGTGGGCCGCCCCATACGCTCCAGCTGATACTGAAGGAAGAATGAAGGCAACGAGAAGAAAACGTATGGCTTGATTGACGCCGGGCGAGTAAGAATGGCATACGAGGCCAGAAATAGAAGATTAATAGACAAGGTGGCAAGGTGAAGAGTTTTTAAAGCTGCGACGTTATTCTGCGCTTGTTTCTTTGCAGCAGCATTTGCCATTTTGCCGATTCGATGTGGTGTGGTTTGTTGCTTTACGGTTCGGTTCGTGATGTTTTAGATGCTTTTCTTGGTGGTGAGTTTGTCTGTAATTTGACCTTAGCTGAGGTGTTAAACTCAAACACAACCATCACCTAAAGTTCCACAGCCCCCCCACCAGCGTGAATTGCAATCAACAACCTCCGTACACCCAACGATCCGTAGTGCTTGAGCGTCTGTTCGATAGGAAAGTGCATTACATTACGACTGTTGTTATTGCGTTTCACATCCATTGCCATTTTTATTACCTAGTCCTGCACACACGTTCTTGAATCTGGTGACGTAGTGCTACAATGCCAAACGAACAGCTGGAAGACGTGAGTCTCGACCAAAATCGGACCAATCCAGCTGCAGAGGAGTCCTCTGCGGATGATACTTCAAACGGACCCACCAGCAATGGCCACCATTCTGTTGAGCCGGAGTCAATTGATCCGGAACAGGCGCCGGTCATCCATGTCAACGGCACCGAACCCCCACAAGAAACGAATGGAAGTGCGCCCAGTGGGTTAGAAGACACTACCAAGGAATTTCCTAAGCTGGCCTCTTCCGAGAGTGATACAAATACTATCAGTTCGGCTGCCGAATCTACTACACAGACGTCTATCAGTCCTAGTCCGAAGATACGACGGTCTCGTCGAACTCCTTCAATTGCGCTGTCAGTGAGTTCAACTACATCAGGAACTCACCATACCATTTCTGCCAGCGTGTTCATCAAAAAGGCCATCGAGACCATCAAGAATAGCAAGGATGCTCGCAAGATCAGTGCGCTAGAGAACTCGGTGTCCAAAGCTGCCAAGCAATTTGAGGAAAACCCCAATGTTTTGCCTTCCCCCGTTACCATCTTTGAACCTCTCAAAATTGTGTGCTCTCAGTCACGCAATAATGACCTCAAAGTGGTGGCTCTGGATTGCATTGGCAAACTTTTCACCTTTTCCTATCTGGAGGACCCTCCAGCCCCCACTATTGAACCCAATAGCGGTATTCGACCTCCTCCTACAGTTCCTCTGATTGACCAGGCGGTCACTACCGTTTGTGATTGCTATGATGGCGATGGTACTGATCCAAAGGTCGAACTACAGGTTATCAAAGCGCTCATGGCCGCTGTTCTCAATGACGATTTCATCTGCCACGGTGCCACCTTGCTAAGGGCCCTCAGGCAAACCTATAATATTTTTGTGCTATCCCATTCCGCTGCTAACCAGACAATTGCGCAGGCAACTCTTACCCAGATGGTCAATGTGGTTTTTGATCGCGTCAAAAACGCTGTGATTGAAAAGAGCCGGAACGACTCTTCGGTTCAGCTCGCAGAGCCCATCTCCGAACCTTCCACAGGGGACGACGAGCTTTCTGATTCGGCCAAAGAACTTACTCTCAAGCATATGGAGAGGCGGGCATCCTTCGATGTTGAAGATTCTAATTACGACAATTCGTCCGATGCTGACCTATTTGTCAAGGATGCATTTTTGGTGTTCAGAACCATGTGTAAACTCTCTGAGAAGAGTGTGGAGTCCGAGAGCTATGACACGAAAAGCCACGGAATGAGGTCGAAACTACTTTCTTTGCATCTAATTCATACCATACTAAAGGCTCACATGAGCGTCTTTACGTCGGAACATGTCATTGTACGTTCAAACCGCGGTGATGAACGGTTTGCCATTTCAGTCAAAGATTATGTGTGTTCCTCATTAGCTCGAAACGTTGCTTCAATTTCTCCAGCTGTCTTCGAAATAGCTGCAGAAATTTTCTGGCTGATTCTCAGTAATCTGCGTGGTCAGTTCAAGCGTGAACTGCAGGTGTTCTTTGCCGAAATATATTTTCCCATTATGGAAATGAAGACCTCGACAAATCATCAAAAGCAATACATATTGTCAATTATTCAGAGAGTTTGTAACGATCCTCGAGCTCTGGTTGAAATTTATCTCAACTATGATTGTGATCGAAACTCCACCATTAATATCTATGAGAAGCTTGTGGACGTGTTGGTTAGAATGGCTGTTTCTCCCATCCATATCACGACACTTCAGCTTCAACAGTACATTGAAAACCGAAAGAAGCCTATCGCAGTTTATAACCTGAGCTTGCCTCCTGCTCTTTCTATTAGCAATGTTACACAGCATAGCAGCCATCCTGATCAACTACCCTACCCTGCTGAATATGCGCTAAAGATGTCAGCTTTGGAAAGTATGGTTGCGGTATTAAGATCGTTACTCACCTGGAGTCAGAGAGGAATTGCTGCTGTTTCCGCCACGCTTGAGAGTGGTAAGAACCAGAGTACCGAGAGCGTCGAAGAAGATAGCGCTAGTGAAGAAAACAAAACACCAGTTGATGACCCAACTCAATTTGAAAGTTTCAAACAGAGAAAAACTGTTTTGTCCGATGCTATCAGAGAATTTAACTTCAAGCCGAAGCGTGGTATGGAACGAATCATTACTGAAGGCTTTGTCAAATCTCGCGAGCCCGTCGACGTAGCTGAATTTTTGGCTACTACAGAGGGTCTCGATAAGGCCACTATTGGCGAGTTCTTGGGCGAAAGTGATCCCTATCATATTTCTGTCATGCATGAGTTTGTTGACCGCATGGAATTTGCAGGTATGCCGTTTGTCGAGTCTCTGAGAATCTTCCTTCAAGGGTTCCGGCTTCCTGGTGAAGGACAGAAAATAGATAGATTTATGCTGAAGTTTGCCGAAAGATATATTTCGGGTAATTCCGGGGCCTTTGCTAATGCTGATACAGCTTATATCTTGGCCTATTCAACCATCATGTTGAACACAGATTTGCATAACCCTCAGAATAAGAGGAGAATGACGATTGATGATTTCGTCGCTAATAATCGGGGAATCAACGACAAAAAAGATCTTCCTAGAGAGTTCCTCGTAGCAATCTACGATGAAATTCAAAATAATGAAATCAAGCTGCAGTCAGAACAACACGCTGCATTACTTTCATCTTCCGGAACGAATGCCAGCAGTGGCTTTGCTTCTTCATTTGGCTTGGCTCTTGCTACTGTTGGCAGAGACATGCAAAGAGAAGCCTATATGCAGGCATCCAAAGAGATGTCTAATAAGACTGAAAACCTTTTCAAGAACTTGATCATATCTAATAACAAGGGCAGGAGAACCAGTAGTATCAATGCTTCCACCGAATCACTGGCCAGCAGCAACAACACTGGTTATATTTTCTATGCTGCATCTCATATTGAACACGTTAAGCCAATGTTCGAAGTCGGTTGGATGTCGTTTCTGGCTGGCTTATCTGGGCCTTTCCAAGAAAGTGACGAACCTGGTACCATCACGTTATGTCTGGAGGGTATCCGTTTGTCTATTAGAATTGCATGCTTGTTTGACCTCGAGTATCCTAGGATTTCGTTTGTCTCGACTCTTGCTAAATTTACCAATTTACAGAATCTCAGCGAGATGAAGAGCAAGAACGTGGAGGCTGTGAAGGTATTGCTCAATATAGCACTGAGTGAGGGAAATATGCTGAAATCTTCATGGAAAGATGTGCTAGTCTGTATCAGCCAGCTCGAGCGATTCCAGCTGATAAGTGCAGGTATCGCTGCAGGGGCCATCCCCGATGTAACACAAGCCCGATATGAATCTCGGACCTCGACAGAATCTTCCAGAACTGGTGGAGGTATGTTCGGTGCTTTGGGTGTTTCTTTTGGCGGCCATGCCACACCTGCGCCGCCTTCAATGTCTCAGCAGCATTTTGATCAATTTTCTCCCGAATTTGGTGAAGAAATAAGGTCTCGCGAGGTGGTAGTGTATATGGATAAGATATTCACCCAGAGCGCGGCGCTTAATGGTAATGCGATTCAAGATTTTGTGCGTGCACTAATCGAGGTGTCCTGGGAAGAAATTCAGTCGTCAGGTAACTCGGAGCATCCTCGAATGTTTTCTCTGCAGAAGATGGTGGATGTGTGCTACTACAATATGGATCGAATTAGGGTTGAATGGAGTCAGCTTTGGAGTATTATGGGTGAACATATCAACAAGATGGGTTGTCATGAGAATGCTAACGTAGTTACATTTGCGCTCGATTCGTTGCGACAATTGTCCATTAGATTCTTCGATCTTGATGAGCTGCCTCATTTCAAGTTCCAAAAAGACTTCCTTGCTCCTTTTGACTATATCATGAAGAATAATCCAGATATTCAACCAAAAGATATGATTTTACAATGTTTGAGGCAAATGATATTGACCAAGAGCGATAGAATCAAGTCAGGTTGGGGCGCGATGTTTAACACGTTTGGAACTGCGTCAATGTCAGACTATTCAGTTATTGTTTCAGGGGCATTTGAGCTGGTGGGCCTGGTTTACAGCGAATATTTGGATAAAGTTGTTGCTCAGGATGGTTATTCTGGAATTATTGCTTGCTTAAGTGAGTTAGCCAAAAATCCGAAATTCCAAAAAACATCTCTGCATGCGTTGGATATGCTAGACGGCACCATTATCTGGATACAGACCAAAGAAGGTGCAAAATTACTGGCTCTCAATAGTGAGGATAGTGAAACGACGGCAGAAGCGAACAATGTTTATCACAAATACTGGTTCCCTGTTTTTGCATCATTTCACGATGTAATAATGAACGGCGAGGATTTGGAGGTTCGATCCCGAGCTTTAAATTATCTCTTTGATAATTTGGTAAAATATGGAGGAAACTTCCAGCCTCAATTCTGGGATCGAGTTTGCCGACAGCTGCTCTTTCCTATTTTCGTTGTTCTCAAAAGTCGATCTACCAGTAATGTTCAGGACACGATTTCAGTATGGCTCAGCACTACAATGATTCAGGCCCTAAGAAATATGATTGCACTTCTGACGCACTACTTTGACACCTTAGAGAGAATGCTAGAAGGTTTTTTGGAGTTGCTGACAATGTGCATTGACCAGGATAACGATACTGTTAGCCGTATTGGATCATCGTGTTTACTGACGCTTGTTTCTGAAAATGCAACGAAATTCTCCTCCGATCATTGGCATTTGGTTGCCGACAAGCTGGACGGTCTCTTTATCTCGTCGACAGCAGAGGAGCTTTTTGACAATAGCTTGTTCCTAGCCAACTCTGGTGCTGCCGACTCGTCATCTCCTAACAAGAAGAGGACTAATTTAAGCGAAAGCTCTATTGGAATCCATCAGCAGTTGGAGAACGGCAGCAGTAAAGCCCATTTGGTTCGGTTCAGAGGAGCCATTATGAAGAGCATTCTTCAGCTCCTTATGATTGAAACTGCAGATGAACTGTTGGCCAGTCCCGTCGTTTTCGAAAATATGCCTACCGATGAGATTTTGAGAGTGGCTGAAAGTCTGAGACAGAGCTATTTGTTTGGAAAGCGGTTTAATTCGAATCGAGATTTAAGAATTTCTTTATGGAGGCAGGGCTTTATGAAGCAAATGCCTAATTTGCATAAACAGGAAAGCGCTGCTGCAGTCACATATGTAGCGGCAGTCATGAGATTGTACAAAAATAAGGAAACCAAGAAGTTCAGTGATAAGGACGAGGATGCTATTGTGGAGCAGCAACTAATACCATTATGCACCGAAGTTATTGAAGAGTATAACGGACTTGATTCTGGAGACCAAAGGCATGCGCATAGTTTAGGACCAGTTGTGGTGACGATTCTGGATCAGTACCTAGGTCTGACTGAAAAAGATTTTGAAAGGACCATCAAGACATTTTATCCTCATGTGGTTGATATTTTGAAGCGAGATATGACACCAGAGCTGAGGGAGATGGTGAGAAAGATATTGAGCAGAGTAGGTGTTCTGCTGGATAATTGATGTCTGTATTGCATATTGACCAATTCCGTTTGTACCTAGATAGTATACCATAGTTATATAGACAATTCAATGGTAAATATAGATATATTTGATGTATTTGAATGTTCGTAAGCATATTGAATGAACCAAACTACTAATGTCTTCGGAAAGCTCTCTTGGCTTAGAGCGATGCTAGATGAAGAGCTCGGCATTAAAGAATGCCACTATCCCTCAATGCATTCTGTAAAATAGTCTCTTTGACAGCTGCAAACACCAGTCGAATATTGCTGGTATCGGTTGCCTGCGTCAAATGAGGATAAATATTCAGCCCGGTGCGGTTAGCCTGAGTGAATCTCCACAGAATGTACTTGGCGGCCTTGTTGATATCATTACCACCAGTATAATCTGGGAAGAAGCTTTCCAGAGGGCTGTAGGGCAACTTCTCTGTGAAAACATCAATTTTATTTAGGAATAGGACGACACTGGTTCTAGCAAACCATTGGCTATTGATGACGGATTCAAATAAGACCAGTGATTCAGCCATTCTGTTTTGGTTCTTCTCCTCTAGAAGCACCTGATCATACTCCGACAGAGCCACGCAAAATATGATGAGTGTAACATTGTCAAAACAGTGTATCCACTTCTTTCTTTCTGAACGCTGGCCACCCACGTCGTACATGTGGATGTTTAGTCCACCCATATCGAATCTAGATTCATAAATACCAGTCGTCTTGATACGGGCACGCAGTATATCGTTCACATTGGGTATGTAGTCGGAATTACCGATCCTCTCGACATTGTCGAAGAAATACGGCGCAGAGTCCATAATGTAGAACTCTGAACGCTTTTCATTGAATACTTTTCGGACCACTGGAGAGGCCCAGAGTAATTTGACGATGCGAGTTAGACGAGGGTCCAGTACAGTATCAGGATCGGGCGATACAATAGCAGAGGCGGTAAACGCGAGATCGGCCGAAGTGACCGACGTAGGATCCTCGTCAGTCTCATCGACATGCAGGCCAAACTTTCGTAGAGCAGCAACAACAGCCTTGGCACAATCCACCATATTTTTATAAACAGTGGTCTTGTACATGAGTAATTCTTCCTGGGAGTAGCCGTTTTGGTTGATGATCTTCATCTGCTTGAGAATAGTGGATTTTCCCGATTCTCCGGAACCAAGCAGCAGTATCTTGACTTCCTGCTTGCCACTTAGTCCATTGGCGGGGCCATTTTGTGAGAAAGAAGTCCCATTAGCATTGTTTTCCTGCTGTTCCAAAGGCACATTCAGGGCCGTTCCTATGGATGCTAAAGATCCATGTCTTCCATTGGGGTCTGATGACTTGCCATTGGTACCCCCTGAGGATGAGACGCTTTTAGAGCGAGAACCCTTGGAATCATACATATTCTGAGAATCGGACATCTTACGGGTTTTGGAAGCAACGGGGCCATCTGAAGAAGTTTCTGAAGAAGAACCCAACGGAGCACCTGAGGTGGATTGCTTTCGGGTGCTAGAATTGAGGTCCGACTGGCCCGTTCGAGCAGTTTTTTCGGGGTCTGAGCCCTTATCCGAGGAAAAACAGGAACCCATTATGGGAGCACAATAATTGAAGACTCGGCCCTGTAATCACGAGAAAACAAACCGAGAGAGTTTTTTTCAAGCAGGAGGGCACCGTCTTATTGAAGACAACCAACTTGATAAAGGCGATCGAGACAAAAAAGCGGGGAATTGAACAAAGAATCCTAAATCAGGGCAAGAACGCAGCCGGATGAGAAAAATTGGGTTGGGGGAGATGGTAGCTAAAACCCCGTTCGCCGGGAGTAGTGCCTGCGGAGGGGAGAAGGAGGAGGCAGACAGAGAGTCTTTGTGCAATGTGAGCCGGACAAACTGAGCCAAACCAACTGAACTGGAGATTAGCAAGAAAATAACCCAAGAGATTCCGCGCAAAGGAGGTTGGAGATAATGGAACAACCGTGCTATATGACGCAGAAAGCTGCCACGTACGGGGGGTGCGTGCAGAAAACAGGGCAGGCCGGGCGGCACAGCAGCGGAGAGGGGGGGCTACGCGAACTTTACCAGCACCAATATATGAGTTCGAAACCGAGGCGGAGACGTAGGCAAAATTGGAGCACCGGCAATCGACACTGCAAAATCACAGCGGAATAAAGCCAGATCTAGTTTGAGAAAAAATCACTCCAACTAGAGCAAAATAGCAGTTCAGGCAAGGCAAGTTTTGGGATTGAGGAGCAAAAGTGAAAGTTGATGGGAGATGAGGCGAAAGTGCCAATTGGGAGCAGAGACGTAAATGGCACACACAGTGGGAGGAAATTTCAAAGTGCATGGCAGGAAGAAACAGATGAAAACAAACGCTACAAATTATATATGAGAAATAGGAAACGGCGAACCGACGTATCAGATCAAGGTCGCTGCGGCCATGCGCAAAGGTGCGATAGTGTATCGTCGGTGAGGCCCAAGCGGCGAGCCTGAAGTTCGGGGAAACCCGGCTGAGCAAACTGGGGTTTTGCAGCTAGACGGAGATGGAAATGAGTATTGCGAGCTTTGAGAGCCAGCAATTGTGCGATTTTGCCGTCCAGACGGTGGCGAATTTGGCGACCGGGCATCACTGGACCTTGGATGGTGGCAGCATCTGCGGTTAGCTGGCGAACCCGTCGACGTTCAGCCTCGTGTCGGATACGATGAACTTCACCAACATCGAGTTGAACATCATCAACATCCATCGGAGGATGACGTGGTGTTGGGTGAGTTGGAGCGTAGCGTGAGTGCGTGGGTGGACAGCCTAAACAAGAGAATGTAGTGAACAATAGCTTCAGCCGTGGTGATATAAGCCTGCCGATATTACCCACACTTTGCCCTCCTCACATAATTGGGAGAGGTTGTCTGAAAGGGCTTGTTGTACCAGACATGGCTGTAG